>QNTS01002172.1:231012-260827 GCA_003317085.1 Hucho hucho | reverse complement strand
CTAGACTACCAGGTAATAACACATCCTATTAGTACTGTCCTGCTCATGCTAGACTACCAGGTAATAACACATCCTATTAGTACTGTCCTGCTCATGCTAGACTACCAGGTAATAACACATCCTATTAGTACTGTCCTGCTCATGCTAGACTACCAGGTAATAACACATCCTATTAGTACTGTCCTGCTCATGCTAGACTACTAGGTAATTTGTTTGTAATAATAATTGCAACCTGGGACCTCTCATATACATCCTCTAGGTGTCACTGAAGTTTTAAAGAGACCCTCTGGCAAAAACACAGGGATTCAGCTCTTAAAGGAAAGATTCTGCCATTTTGAATGGTACTGTTTTGGTGTATCTTTGAGCGATGTTATTTATTCCCGGGGTCATTTCATGTGTATTTCAGCATCTGCCGTTCAAGCAGTCAGAAATACAGCCGGTATGACGAGTTTTGCATCATATATAAAAGGATAACATTAAAAAATGGGGGAATCTTTCCTTTAAAGTGAAACGGACAGAATTCTAACTACTTTGCAGATATGAAACAGACAATCGTAAAATCTGTCAAATATCAAATTCCCACTTCATGCTACAAAACAACTTTATAAGAGGTTTTAAAAATAGGTTATATTTTATTCCAAATTCCATGACGTAGAGTAAGGCGTTGTTGGCAGAATAGATGGATGCTGTTCAATGCATGATTAATATAATTCACCAATACATTTCTTGGTAGTCCAAAACATATTGCTATCAGGTTGTAAATCACAGCTGACCTGGTACATTGTTTGCTGTCTCCATTCAGGATGCACTGTTTCAGTTTCAATGGCTCAATATTATGGACAAAAACGGACGAATGTAACCAAGGCTGGGAATGTCGATACAATCAAACTAGCAAGGGCAATGATCACAAGTCAGTCATAACGTGGCTAATAGGCTAGCATATATATTTATGTAGCTATTTATTTAGTAGCTACAACATGGAGCCTAACATTACCTAGCTAGCTGCTAAGAGGATGTCATGTCATTGGACGAGTGGGTAAGTGGCTGAGTTCCCCCCCGTTGTTTTTCTGTGGCTACAGCTAGAGATGCAGGTGTCAGTTGATTCAGAGGGGTTGGGTTAAATGCGGAAGACACATTTCAGTTGAAGGCATTCAGTTGTACAACTTGACTAGGTATCCCCCTTTCCCTTTCATTTGGTTAGCTAGCAAGAAATGTGAATCACTTTGCTAGCTATGCTGAACTTGAACGGCTGTTATCCACAGTTAACATATCTCTTAGTTGTCAACCAAATGTATTTGGCGTCAATTAAATTGCAAGCAGGCAGTTCCCATTCAGTTGTCAAAACGTTGGGTTGGGACAAGCATGCATTGGCAGGCAAGCTGCAGAAGGACGAGCATGCTACTATTCCCCATCGTTTATCAGTGCTATTATGATGGGCAACTAGCTGAAAAAGTTTGAGTTATCTACTGTTCCCTCGTTAGATTTGAGCTCATCTCGCTCTGGCTAACATTTAGTTGTTGATCTTGTTGTTGATGCGCATAGGCAACTGAGGGACAGAGCCTACCTTTTTCATGGTTGTTTGATCAGTAAGACTGTAAAGTTCCCAAATGTAAGAGGACTCCCGTGGTGTTTTATATATTTGCAGAAATACATTCTGGTGTATTTTGTGTCTTGGTGAATGTGTTCTAATGATCTAAAGTCACGCTGTTGCTACTTACTGCCTGTAAACACACAGTCCAGTTCAGAGTGAATGATGGCAGGCCCTACTGCCTGTAAACACACAGTCCAGTTCAAAGTGAATGATGGCAGGACCTACTGCCTGTAAACACACAGTCCAGTTCAAAGTGAATGATGGCAGGACCTACTGCCTGTAAACACCGTCCAGTTCAAAGTGAATGATGGCAGGCCCGTATGGCAAATGGCTCATTTGCATATAGGCCTACTGTATCTCTGATTGGCTATGATGCACCGCTCTGTGTAGAGTCTGGTCCCGGACAAGACAGGCTTTTATTAGGTTTTATTTACTGCAGTGTCTATTATTTGTCCAAATATTCGGCCACTTTCCCACTCTATATTGCTATAGAATTTTCTCAAATGCCTTAACTATACGTCATTCCCAAACATTCTATGAATTTATGAAAACGTGTAAATGTCAGCTTGCTTCAGAATGTAAACAAAGATGTCATGTTCTTCCTGGGTGTATATATGAACAGATTTCTATACGATTTAATGTTGCTAAAAACATTGTCTGTTCCACTTTAAATGGTGTCATGTTGATGTTCTGTTCATTGTTTTTGTATTGAATTCAATATGAACCAGGTGGTTTTGGCAGCAGGGCCTTTCTACATCTCTCCCAAATACATTCTTGTCAATTTGAGTCTCTTTTTTCAGAGACTTTTCAATTTGGTGTAATGTCACTGCTAATTTCACCTCGCCATACCTTCCCCTTCCCAGCCCCCTCAGTTCAAGTTGGACCCTCGCCTGGCCCGTATGTTGGGGATCCACACTCAGACCAGGCCGGTCATCATCCAAGCCCTCTGGCAGTATGTGAAGACCCACAAGCTGCAGGACCCCCACGAGAGAGAGTTCATCAACTGTGACAAGTACCTGCAGCAGGTGAGAGAGTACATCAACCGTGACAACGACCTGCAGCAGGTCAGTGAGCAGCAAGTGTTCCCGTGTGGCTTAGTTGGTAGAGCATGGCGCTTGTAACGGCGGGGTGGTTGGTTCGATTCCCATACGGGACCAGTACAAAACAGTCTCCTATGTTCACAGCTGGAAGATACTTAGGCTTTCGTAGGGAGAGTGTCTTTTCCCCACATTTGTGTCTGTAATTGCTTAGTTATATAACCTGATGGATGTTATGTAATGTGATTTTACCATTTCATAATCTTTATGGTTAAGGGTAAATGGGCCAGGAATATTGTCCTTAGCCTAAACACACTGTAGACCTCAAACAAATAGCAGTCGTTATTAACTGTCCAAAGCTCCAACATACAAAGCACAATACTGAATTCTTGCACGTCCAGTTGTTGAGTAAATGAATAAGGTTCTGTTTATCTATTTTGTTCTAGATCTTTGAGACCCAGCGTATGAAGTTCTCTGAGATCCCACAACGTCTCCATGCTCTCCTGATGCCTCCAGAACCTATCATCATTAACCATGTCATCAGGTAGGCCTCTAACCCATCATTAACCATGTCATCAGGTAGGCCTCTAACCCGTCATTAACCATGTCATCAGGTAGGCCTCTAACCCGTCATTAACCATGTCATCAGGTAGGCCTCTAACCCGTCATTAACCATGTCATCAGGTAGGCCTCTAACCCATCATTAACCATGTCATCAGGTAGGCCTCTAACCCGTCATTAACCATGTCATCAGGTAGGCCTCGTCACTAGCGTCGACGCCTCGCTTTGTCCTCGTCACTAGGGTCCAGAGTGTTTGCGTGGTCAGGGAAAAACTCCTGGCCCTTTATATAACTCGAAGCTCAGATCAGATCTCAAAGCCTACAGAATCTCAGGAACCACATTAATAGGATATAGAACTCTTCTGAGATGTGCAGCGTGACTGCAAGAAAGGACAATCTGCAACGAATCCATAAAATGGACTCTGCATGACCTAAATTCTGTCTCTACAGATAGGAGACTGCATGGTCTAACTCCTCTCTGTGTGTCTGCAGTGTGGATCCCAACGACCAGAAGAAGACTGCCTGCTATGACATCGATGTGGAGGTGGACGACACTCTAAAGACCCAGATGAACTCCTTCCTCCTATCCACCGCCAGCCAGCAGGAGATAGCTGGCCTGGACAACAAGGTATGTATGGAACCCATAGTTGAAGTGTACAGTGTTTCATTGATTTACAAGGGACTGAATCTAGCCTTCAACTTATGGTAAGCTATTCTGAGGCTGAGGCAATAAACAGCTTTTCTTCCACACTCTTTATCTCTGCTATTGTACAGACGGTGGAAGAGTGGAAAAATAGTTGCGAACTAGGAACAGACAGGACAGAGAAACTCACTGAACCTGAAATCAAACAAATAGACAGCCCTCCTCCCCCTCTCCTCTTCCAGCAGCCTACTTCAAGTTCAGACTGTTAATAAAGACAAAGAACAGGACCCCACAGGATGGACTCTGACACACAAACACACACCCTGTTAGTAGCATTGGCTGCAAGTCTCATTGCTGTGATTGTAGTGAGAGCAGAGCCGAGGTAACTTGTGCAGACTAAGGTCAGAGAGAACCTGGCTAGCTGCTGTGGAAAAGGCCAATGAAACACAGCAAATGTACAAGACCTTACAACTGTCACGGTACTCTACTGAGTGAGGCGCACTCGATAACATAATGTTCTGCCACAGGGACTACCGATGACGTTTAGCTGGCTGGCTAAATCTGGAACATTTTAAAGAAGTAGCAGTTTGCGTTGTTTAGGGCCCTATTCATTCATTTTTTTTATTTTGTTACCTGATTGTTTCTTTTTTTTTCTTCCAAATTCTGTTTTCTCTGTTTTTGTTTTTCCAGGTTTCAGTTTTTCCCAAGTTTTTAAAATTTTTTTTTAGGTTTTTGCTCTCAAATTAGCACTTTTTATTTATTTTTTAGACCAGAAATCTAAGCCCTGTCTAAGCTGGGGGGGTATCCTACTAAACTACATGCCATTGTTTTAAGAAGGTCATACCAAGGATCATTTAGCTATTTCATTTGGAATTTTAAGACCCCTTGAAGTATAACAAAATTATAAAAATAAGATTAGCATTTTTATTTGGCCTTACTGCTGTTAGCCCATACAAACACATTGAATAACAGATAGGCCTTACTGCTGTTAGCCCATACAAACACATTGAATAACAGATAGGCCTTACTGCTATTAGCCCATAGAAACACATTGAATAACAGATAGGCCTTACTGCTATTAGCCCATAGAAACACATTGAATAACAGATAGGCCTTACAGCCCATAACATTTTGGGGGTATTTTATTAAGATATTAGCTGTTGCAAAAGTAGCAGCTACTCTTCCTGGGGTCCACATGAAACATGACATAATACAGAACATTAATAGACAAGAACAGCTCAAGGACAGTGGTACATCAATTTTAACAAATGGAACAACAGATATGGAACAACAAATGGAACAACAAACTTCTAACGGAAGTTTGTTCTGAAGTGTGTCCTATAGCTGAGAGAAATAAGATAGATCAGGAAACCTTTTTTTTTTTTTTTAAATATATATATTTTTACATGTATTTAACCCCATATTTTTGACACTAAAGTCTCCATATATACTTCCATTCATTTTTTTCATCTTGTACCGGGGGCCTTTCAGACGAGTCTTGTGAGGCCTGTGGGCCACGGATGGATCATATTCATGTGTAGCCCAAACTGTTGGGACGCTACAGACAGAAGTTGGCAGATGGGCTGTACCGACTTCAGACGAGTCCCAAGATGCTCGTGGGGGATGTAGAGCAAAACGGAGAACACCATCGTGTTCGTGGGAGTCTCATCTCTCCATATGGGGGGGGGTCATAATAGTTTGTAGGCCGTTCAGACAGTACAGAAGATTTTGTGAGAAGACGGTCTCATATAGTCTGACAAACACCGCTCGAGCTCTCTCACCGCAGATGCAGAAGTGCGAAATTGCCGGATGTGGTGGATTGAGACTCATCCAATGCAAGAAACATATCTTATTATTATTTTATTATGCTCAGTTACATAAGTAGGCGCCGACATAGAGTCTATGGGGTTAGTAGATAAACAACAAAATTTGATGTTGGAAGACCACAAAAATGCTTAAAACTACATCAAGAGACCACTTTTGAGGTCTGGGAAAAACAGCTTTTTTTTTTATTTTGGTGTAGTTCCCCTTTAATTCCAGTGTGCACCTAGCAAGAGGCTGCTGTTTGGCTGTGTTTCTAGCACACATGATGGTACAGTTTGAAAAACAAATAATATAATAATGAAAATAATCATGATAATCATTCTGCCAGGTAAACATAAACTACTATGGCTGCGTTTAGACAGGCAGCCCAATTCTGATCTTTTTCCCACTAATTGGTCTTTTGACCAATCACATCAGGTCTTTTCAAAAGTCTGAATTGTGCTACCTGTCTAAATGCAGTCTGTAGTTAACGTTTAACTGAAGGTTTTTGGCAAAGCCTTCCCATCTACNTGACCAAATACTTATTTTCCACCATAATTTGCAAATAAATTCATAAAAAATCCTACAATGTGATTTTCTGGATTTTTTTTCTTCATTTTGTCTGTCATAGTTGAAGTGTACCTATGATGAAAATTACAGGCCTCTCTCATCTTTTTAAGTGAGAGAACTTGCACAATTGGTGGCTGACTAAATACTTTTTTTCCCCACTATCTTATTATTATTTTATTATGCTCAGTTACATAAGTAGGCGCCGACATAGAGTCTATGGGGTTAGTAGATAAACAACAAAATTTGATGTTGGAGGACCACAAAAATGCTTAAAACTACATCAAGAGACCACTTTTGAGGTCTGGGAAAAACAGCTTTTTTTTTTATTTTGGTGTAGTTCCCCTTTAATTCCAGTGTGCACCTAGCAAGAGGCTGCTGTTTGGCTGTGTTTCTAGCACACATGATGGTACAGTTTGAAAAACAAATAATATAATAATGAAAATAATCATGATAATCATTCTGCCAGGTAAACATAAACTACTATGGCTGCGTTTAGACAGGCAGCCCAATTCTGATCTTTTTCCCACTAATTGGTCTTTTGACCAATCACATCAGGTCTTTTCAAAAGTCTGAATTGTGCTACCTGTCTAAATGCAGTCTGTAGTTAACGTTTAACTGAAGGTTTTTGGCAAAGCCTTCCCATCTACCATGGCTGTTTTCATTACTATCATCGCTAACGGTAGACGCGTGCACCTCATACACAGACGGGTCATTCTCTATGCCTTTTCAGAAAGTTGCAGGAAATACGAATTACTGGTGCATTCTGTTCATGTCTTATGATACATTTGGGCTAATAAATGTTCAATACATTTACCTGTTTCCCTACTAAGTACAATATATTGTTGAATTCCTTTTTTCTCCCCTCGGGATGTTGTCTTTTGTCTGGATTCCGTCCGTGTTCTCTGCATCGCAGATTTTATAGGGCCTTAATTTTTGTCCCTGTACAAAGCAAAGTAACTCTACTTAATCCATCTTGGTTTGGACATCCATCCTGCAGTATTTTCCCGTTCAGATCCATAAAGGCGTTAGCATGCTTCAGTTCGGCTGGCGCCTAGACGAACCGAACGAGTGTGCTCTCATACTCCCTTAAAAGACCTTAAAGAAAAAAGCGTCAATACTACTGTTTGTCCATTTTAAAACGCCGTCGCCAGTATACATTTCCTCAAAATAGTCAGAATTAATCTAAGAACTCAAGAAATCTGTCATTCCTTTTGATGTTTTTTTGCGACAAGATCGTAGTCGTGTAATTTTAAGATGTTTGATGCAGTATTTTTCAATTATTCTTTTTTGCATGATAACGAGTCCTCTATCGTTGAATGACAACAAATACTTTATTGAAGAATCCTTACTGTTGACCCATCGTCGACGAAGGGGCGTAGAAGTCGGCTCCGAACTTCGGCTTGCATCCAGAGAAAATGTTGTGTGCCCGAACAGCACAAAAAAAACTCGCCGAAGTACAAAACTAACAAATACGTCAGAAAATGTCGTCGTCCTATATGCTCGAACTCTACTGAACTGTTTCGGCTGGGAAGTATGCCTTAAGACAATAGTGTATTTAAATGTTGAGCTAGGCTTGACCCTCGATCTCTCTTCTTCCCCTGTAGATCCATGAGACCATAGAGACGATCAACCAGCTGAAGACCCAGAGAGAGTTCATGTTGAGCTTCGCCAGAGACCCCCAGGGCTTCATCAACGACTGGCTGCAGTCACAGTGCCGGGACCTCAAGGTACACACACACACACACACACACACAGGGAAAAGACTGCTCTTGTGCTACATGTAGGTCATAGTTGAGTAGGGAGAAGCCGGGGAGTGAGACAAGGAGGTACTTCAGGGCTTTATCAATGGCTTGCTGCGGTCACAGTGCAGGAAAACACCTCTCTATGGGACCTCAACAGGAAAACACCTCTCTATGGGACCTCAAGGTAAACTATGAACTGAATTCTGGTGAACTGGTGCTTCAGATGAAGAAATGATGCCCCCATGTGTGGAGAGCAGCAATATTATGTGTACAGGCCTCTTTTCTTAACTTGCAAGGTCAACAAAACAGCTCTCTAGTGCTGCCCAGTTACTGATTTACCTTTTACTTAATACCTCCCAAAGCATCTGGGTCATGTTCATTAAGAAGAAAATGCATTCAAATGAACTAAAATAGAGAGGTACTACTTCAACTTGTCCAATAAAAACACAGATTGTTGTTTTCTTTTGCTGTGTGTCTTACTGAACATTTTTATTCATTTTTTTTATTTAACTAGGCAAGTCAGTTCAGAACAAATTCTTATTTTCAATGACGGCCTAGGAACAGTGGGTTAACTGCCTGTTCAGGGGCAGAACGACAGATTTTGTACCTTGTCAGCTCGGGGAGTTGAACCCACTCCTTGTGTAGTTATGGACTTAGTTAGCCGTTAGCACTAGCTAGCTGTCATGGCTAACATACGTCTATGGCAGCTAGATTGTGCTAATGGCTAACATACATCCATGGCAGCTAGATGGTGCTAATGGCATTAGCACCATCTAGCTGCCATAGACGTATGTTAGCCATTAGCACTAGCTAGCTGCCATGGATGTATGTTATCCATTAGCACTAGCTAGCTGTTCCACGTGTAGTGTTTGTTCAGCTGATTCTTGGAGGACCAAACACCACACTGACTGGACTGTCAATGACAACGAAACCAAGGGGTGAATCAAGCTGAATCCAGTCCAAAGTTCATGGATGTTTCTTCTCCCCCCCCCCCCTGAAAATGCAGCCTTCCGCATGGTTGCCTGGCGCCCAGTAACCTTAGTTGTCCTTATGCAAGAACATGCCAGAGTGAATGAAGATGTGTTTTATGAAGCCTGTCGTGTGCTTCCCAGTCGAAACAATTTGGTCATATACATAATGACAATTGTGACGTTTTTGTTTCTTTTTGGTGTTCGGCTGTTTATTTTTTCCGGCTGTTCGAGCACACAGTGTTATTTCTTGAGGCAAGTCTAAGTTTGGTATCTGAAGTCTACGCCAATTCGTCTGTGATTGGCCAACAGTAATACTCCCTAGTAGGAGTGGCAATTAATTGTTTGTTGGCATTCAACGAGAGACCAATTTATATTAGATTAATTAAGACTATTTGGAGGAAGTGTATACTGGCTATGTTGCTACTGCGTTTCGAGGGACAAACAGTAATATTGACGCTTTTTTGTTTTTCAAGCAAAGTTATTTTAAGGGAGTATGCGAGGCTCAGACTTTCACTTCACCTAGCAGAGACCTGCAAGGAGCAAACCGAACCTAGTATGCTTTACACAGAGATGGTCCCAGAGCAGTCTCTTTGACCACAATATAGGGATAGGGTTGATGTTGCCTTCTTGCCACAGGTCCACCCTGGTAAAGATATTTCTGATCTCAATAGAATTTTACTTGTATGAAAAGATAAATATAGATAACATGCATGATGCTTATAGTGCGTAACAACAACACACTATACCTGTAGGCTTCTAATTATTTATTTTATTTATTTTTATTTTTTTTCACCTTTAATGAAGTGTTACTAAAAGTTTAAAGTTTCTAATGTATATGTGATTATTCTTTACAGACTATGACTGATGTGGTTGCGAACCCAGAAGAAGAGAGGAGAGCCGAGTTCTATTTCCAACCCTGGGCCCAGGAGGCAGTGTGTCGTTACTTCTACTCCAAGGTAACGTCCTCACCTCTCACCATTCTGTATGTTGCTACTTCTACTCCAAGGTAACGTCCTCACCTCTCACCATTCTGTATGTTGCTACTTCTACTCCCAAGTTAACCTCCTCCCTTCTGCCATTCTTTCCCCATGAAGGGTCATCATTGCTGAGTCATACCACAAAGTTTCTCTGCCCTACTAAATACTTACAACCATTATCTAACATGATGTTCAGTTATGCTTTATTTTACGGTACTGTTCCCACTGCTATTTACCTAGTATTACCTGCTATTAGCTGGTATTCCTTTCACTTATAACACATGCTCTAATCTGTTCTAAAGTGCTCTATGAAATTGAAAAATGTATTACCATTTCTGAAATGTAATATTGTTCTTTAGCTACATTTTAATCTCTTTAATTTTTATGTTTCTTTAAAATGTATTTCAGGTCCAACAGAGGCGCCAGGAGCTGGAACAAGCCCTGGGAATCAGAAACACCTAGACAAGATTACGTCAAAGAAAAGCAGGTCAACAGAGGAAAAGAAGTGGCTGTTCTCTCTGGGAGGAAGAAGAGAAGTTTGGGACATTCATATTTATAAATACGCTGCTGATTTTTGCAAAACGCTTAGATAAACATCTTCGATATAGACTGCTTTACTGCTGATGGTAACTGTAGGATCTATTTTAACATCAACTAGCAGCTGTTATGGTTATGTATCAATGTTTGATTGCTACTTACTCTTTTCTATTTGTCCCACTAAAATATATTTTGTCTTATTTTCTCTCAATAGGTCTATCTCTGTTTAACCCCCAAAGCATTTATTTTCTGTGCTGAACTCTCTCACAGATCTTGAATCTATATTCAGGCATAAGTGTGGTTGAAATTACCCCCAACTAAGTATTGATGCTACTCCACAAAAGCTAAATTGGGTATTTTAAGTAGGGGGCTTCAATTAAAGTCGTAACATTTGGCCATGGTAAAAAAAAGCATTGGGTTAATTTTAAATGCTTGGACTCTCTACCCCGCTCTGAGTCCAAACTAACTCATAACTGATCAGGTGATAGCCTACGCACACTACCATTCTGGCTTTGGTCTGGAATTGATATTCAGTGTTTGTTTGTTATTGATAGGGTTGTGTGAGTATTCAGTGGCCTTCTATTGCCCCCGCTGGCTGTCCCATTTTCTTACCAAGATTATTTTTTAAATGCTTCTAGAATGTTGTGTACCTCAAAATTCTACTTTTAGAATCTTGTGTGCTTCAAAATTCCCCTATGAACACTTCAAAGCATGGTGATGACAGGCAAGGCAGTACAATGTTGTGAAACTTCAGTATATTGGTTAGTTAATCATTTAAGTGGCCTTTTTCATTTTAAACTATTTTGGTGGAGCTTTGTTTTTTTAGTTTTTTTTGTATAAAAAAAAAAAAAAAATTGAAAGTATGAAGTCTTGTTAGTTAGAAGTAAAGAATATTAAGGAAGTAGTGTTTAGTAGTAATTACCTCAAGCCTATCTAGTTTTGTAAATAATGAGTGGAATAATCTGATGTGAAGGGAAAAATGTCTGTTTTTAAAGGACATACCATTTTAACTCATTTGTCTAATGCTCCGTTTGCCCAAGACGTTCCCTTTCAAGTGACCCCAATGGTTTAATCCAGAACATTCTCTATAACCTAGCAGCAAGTTGCAGTTGCTTGCTGGTCCTGTGTGAAAGAGGGAGAACAACATTAGGTCCAAATGAATTCCTCTGGGGGTTTCCCTCCTTTATTTGTTCGTGTGCAGAAGCTATCAACACCTGAGGAAGAGAAGCGTGGAGGTGGGTTCACTTTTTAGATGTGACATTCACGAATTTCTGCTGTTTTTTTTGTTTGTTTTGTTGCTAGTATGGTAGAAAGCTTTAGGCTTGTCTGTATTTCTGTTTAGATATGACATGTAGAGGATGTAAGAATCTTTATTGTTGGGCTCAATTCAGTATCAGTTCAGTAGTTAATTTAAATACATCTATTTTCAATGGGTATTATTTTTATTATTTTTTCAATATTGAGTGTAATTTCAATCAACGTTCTGATTATGCTGAATTGACCCCAAACCTGTAAAACGATGATACTGAAGACTCATTTTAAATCTTCAGACATGAATTGTATTTTTTATTTCATGGACCAAACCTATTTTCTTCCTGTATGTTTGAACCCTATGCTATAATAAAGGATATCTTCAATGATAACTTCTCGGTTTTGAATTAATTATTTAAAGTTTAACCATTTGATGCACAAACTGGCATTCTTTCGGTGATGGTGCTCACCTCAGCATCACCGTTTAGTTCTAATAACACACACACACACCTGTGTCGTTGCTGTGAGAAGTGGGGTGATGCAGGAGAGGGTACAGTATAACAACCAGGGGAGCGATCTGGTCATTGACCTGCAGGTCAGCATATCGTGTTCATAGGATAAGGAGTTTAGACATTATAGATATTGCTTCACCAAACTTTTTCTTTTTTGCTCTTGACATGATCCTAATCATCCTAGGTCATAGCCTCACCTCTCCGAACATCGAGGTCTACTAAAGGACACGATGTGAGACTCCTTCCCTAACGCAACACATTGTTTGTAATGTGAATAGAGACGGTCCTCTTGGTGCTGGTCAGGCTCTGACCGTGCTAACCAATAAACACGAGGGGGCGTGAGCCACACGGTCTGCTAACCCACGTGTCAGGTAGAAATACATTTAGTCTCGGCTTCAGACGCGTCTCGCACCAACCACTTCAGGACACGGACACGGTGAACTGTCGGACTGTACATCATGGCACCCAAGAAAGTGTGCATCATTGGCTCTGGCAACTGGTAAAGCACCTTTTCTTTTTAATATTCATTTATTCTAAACATTCAGGCTCTTTCTGAGCTGATGATGCAGAATGATCTTAATGTACAAGAGAGGGCAGGTTTTTTTTTTTTGCATGTCAGCGGTTTTCAAATGCCTCACTTAAAGGGACTGTAATTTGATGCGGTAATAACACTGTGAATCTTTTTGGATCGGTTGTATATCACGTTTTAGGCCGTAGAATTGAAGCTGTGTGAGTTTATTTAGCTCGCCGGGATCTCACCAGAAAAAGATGACCGTTTGAAGACAGTAAACTGCTGTTGCCCTGTTCGTGTTGGATTTTCCCTGCTTTTCTTGTTGCTTTATCAGACTAATAATCCAATGATTTTTATTGTCTCAATTGGGCCCTATGGTGATGATAATAACAATGCGACATAACTGGGGAAAATATGAGAAGTTAATTGATGATCTCAATATAGTTTATTTCATCTAATAGAATTGCTGGATTATTGAATTTTCAGCCACAGTGACTGCACTTTGTTTTCGGCTCAGTCAGAATGCAGTTGAACTCCATATAGTTTCTCTCTTCACACACACTCACAAAAGGACTGATCGTGTCATATATTGTGTGATGAGCTTGAAGGGTGGTGGTGGTGGTGGTATGGCCAGCAGCCATGCTGCTATTTTTTATTATTATAATATTCTTTTATTTAACCTTTGATTTAACTAGGCAAGTCGGTTCAGAACAAATTCTTATTTTACGATAACGGCCAAACCCTCCCTTAACCCGGACGACGCTGGGCCAGTTGTTCGCCGCCTATCACAACAAACGCTTTGAGCTGCTGCGCTGCAGGGCCTTGGATTTACTTCCTCGGGAATGCTCTTATGTTCTCTGATGTTGTGTAGTATTGTGTTATGTAGGCTACTAGTACAATGGGGGGAAAGTTGCTGAATCAATATTGAGTTGTCTGATCTTTAAAATAACTCTTGCCTCATTGATTTGGTCGTAAAATAACGTTTGATTAATCACTACTGTGCCATTACACTCATTAGGTGTGGTTTATATTCATTATAAACAGTGAATGTTAGTTATTGACTCAATAATCATTTGAGTCCACTTTTTAAGAATTAATTATGCCATAATCTTTTTCTGATCTCTCTCCAGCATCTGTTACATAATATGTGGTTCTAGAAAGCTTAACTGGTTGGCAGCAGTGAGAGAAGCTTCACTAACCAAATACAATTGCAAGATATTCAACATCCTAACATCTCACTGCTAGCCTGTTTATCTCTCAAAGTGGGAATATCTCACAGGGTCTTGCACTCTGATCAAATACACGTGTGAAGGTTATCATCCTCCTTCAATTTAAGTAATCTCCTAAGATCCTAAAATATGGAGAACAGGAATGAAACAATAGGATTGTTTGAAATGGACACTTTTGTTTCACATCTACAGGGGCTCTGCCATTGCCAAGATTGTGGGCGCCAATGCAGGAAAGCTTGACATGTTCGACACGACAGTGAACATGTGGGTATTTGAGGAGACGGTGAACGGGCGTAAACTCACAGAGATCATCAATACAGACCATGAGAACGTCAAGTACCTGCCCGGACACAAGCTTCCCCCAAACATTGTAAGACTCATTCATTTCAGACATTCAAAATATTCGGAAAAAATAATGTGTATTAATACTTTTTTTTTAAGAAGTGACCCAGAACCAAATCTCTTGTTGCAGCTAATATAAATTTTTGCAGTTTGTCACAATAGAAATCACAACAATGTATGTATCACCTTTTACGGATCAATAAAAACAGATTGATTATTACCTGATTTATTAACGAATCGTGACCTAATCATTTATTATTACCAACCTTTAGATTTAAGTCTGCCACACATCCACCCGATGAATCTGTCTTCACCGATGTAGGTGGCTGTTCCAGAGGTGACGGATGCTGTGAAGGGAGCAGACATCTTGATCTTCGTTATTCCACATCAGTTCATCCACAGAATCTGTGACACCATCAAAGAACACATCAAGAAGGATGCTGTGGGCATGTCTCTTATCAAGGTGAGTGGTTTCTGCTTTCAGGGGCCTGTTTGAATAAGGCCAGATCTTCAAATGACTACCTCAATGCAACAGCAGCAGCAAACAATTACCTTTTTGAAGGGCAAACTTCTGATTTGAATTTATAGAATTGAATACTGCTACTTCTAATTGTTGTTTGTTGCTGTAAATAGGATGATGAGGGGAACCTAAATTCCTGGTGATCGGTTGTTGTAGGATGTTGATGAGGGAGATAATATTAATAGATGTATTCGTGGTGATCTATGTTTCAGGGTGTGGATGAGGGTCCCGAGGGGTTAAAGCTGATCTCTGATGTCATCAGAGAGAAGCTGGGCGTCACCATGACAGTGCTGATGGGAGCTAACATAGCCAACGAAGTCGCGGAGGAGAAATTCTGCGAAACAACAATCGGTAAGGGGTGTGTGTTTTTGGTTGTTTAGGAAAATAAAACACAGTATATCTCTTACCATTAAAATAGCACGTCAATGCTTTTGTGCTACATAAGTAAAGATCAATATATTTCATGATTTAAAAAAATAAATAATTGTTTTTATTTAATTTAACCTTTATTTAACTAGGCAAGTCAGTTAAGAACAAATTCTTATTTACAATGACGGCCTACCGGGGAACAGTGGGTTAAACTGCCTTGTTCAGGGGGGCAGAACGACAGATGTTTACCTCGTCAGCTCAGGGATTCGATCTAGCAACCTGGCCCACGGTTACTAGTCCAACGCTCTAACCACTAGCCTACCTACCGCCCCAGGTATGGTATTGAAGATATTTCCATGTGTAATAATTCTCTGTGTTTGTATTCGTCACACAGGGTGCAAGAACAAAGAGTGGAGCCCCGTCCTGAAAAAACTGATACAGACCACTAACTTCAGAGTTACTGTGGTGGAGGAAGCTGATGTGGTAGAGATCTGTGGCGCTCTCAAGGTGGGCCTTTAGTTACACAGGAAGGAGAGGGGAAAAAAGTGTACAATGTTGTAATCGGAATCATAAAAGTGGACGGAGGAAACAGACACTGAGGATTTAAGGGGAAAAAATGCTGCTGATCGTGTGTGTGTGTGTGTGTGTGTGTGTGTGTGTGTGTGTGTGTGTGTGTGTGTGTGTGTGTGTGTGTGTGTGTGTGTGTGTGTGTGTGTGTATTAATATGTGCTTAAACAAAGGAGTGTAATGTAACAGATGTGTTTTGGTCATGTGACCATCGTCAGAGAATCTTTTTAAGACTAAATGTTTTTAGATTTCTCTGTTCGATGACATCATATTGGTTTAAAACTAGCTCTTCTTCTTCTTCTTCTTCTTCTTCTTCTCCTCCCACCCCAGAACATAGTGGCGGTGGGAGCAGGGTTCTGTGACGGCCTGGGCTTCGGTGATAACACTAAGGCAGCGGTGATCAGACTGGGACTGATGGAGATGATCGCTTTCGCCCAGATATTCTGCACCGCTGGACCTGTCTCCCCCGTCACTTTCCTGGAGAGCTGTGGCGTCGCCGACCTCATCACAACATGCTACGGCGGGCGCAACCGTAAGATCGCAGAGGCCTTCGCCAAAACCGGAAAGGTGCGTTGAGGAGTGTGGAAAGAGTGTGTCATACCTGTTGTCGTTGATATTCTAAATGTAAAAAAAAATCTCTCTCATGTGTCCCCTCTCTCTATATATCTCTTTCTCACACTCAGTCTTTGTATTTGTGTCTCCCTGTGTAGACAATTGAGGAGTTGGAGAAGGAGATGTTGAATGGTCAGAAACTCCAGGGTCCAGCCACTGCAGCTGAAGTCAACCAAATTCTGAAGAAGAAGGGCCTGGTGGACAAGTGAGTTACAGTTGATGAGTTTGACTTCAGAATCTTCTGAGAGCGAGTTATGTTCTTAATTGAACATCCAATGACATGTATAGACCACTCTTATAACCTTTTCACACTACTGAGCCAAACTGAGCTGATACATTAATAGAAAATACTCAAGTAAAAGTGAAAGTCACCCAGTAAAATACTACTTGAGTATAAGTCTAAATGTATTTGGTTTTAAATATACTTAACTATCAAAAGTAAATGTAATTGCTAAAATATACTGAAGTAAAAGTACAAATCATTTCAAATTCCTTATATTAAGCTAACCAGATGGCGCCATGTTCTTGTTTTCTTTTAATTTACGGAAAGCCAGGGGCACACTCCAAAGCTCAGACATCATTTACAAATGAAGCATGTGTGTTCAGTAAGTCCGCCAGATCAGAAGCAGTAGGGATGACCAGGGATGTTCTCTTAAGTGTGTTAATTGGACCATTTTCCTGTCCTGCTAAGTATTCAAAATGTAACGAGTAGTTTTGGGTGTCAGGGAAAATGTATGTACATTATTTTCTTTAGGAATGTAGTGAAGTAAAAGTTGTCAAAAATATAAATAGTAAAGTACAGGTACCCCCCAAAAATACTTAAGTATTACTTTAAAGTATTTTTACTTAAGTACTTCACACCACTGTATATATACTGTAAGCCAGTAAGAACAGTTTGGGTTGGCTCTTTGGTGTGAATCAGGAATTTTTGTTTTAAAACTGAAACTGATATCCCAGCTTTCCACCCTCCAGGTTTCCCTTGTTCAACGCTGTCAACCAGATCTGTTTCCACGGACACCCCGTCAGAGAGTTCATCGCCTGTTTGCAGAACCACCCTGAACATATGTAACTGACTGAAGGATGCTGGGATGCTTTAAATGTTGGAACCAGCCGAAGGAAGCGAGGCTGACGAGGAGCAGGTTGGATAATGATTCCCACCTCATCCAACTGTCTAAATACTAAGAAACGGAGCGGACAACAAAACACCTCAGAAAGGAAAACTTCTCAGTCAAACCTACCTCTGGTTCTGGGCTGCTGTGATATGCCACTACAATATCATCAAAAATACCCCTTGTTCCGACTGATTCTTAAGTTGTTATTGGTGATGTTGCCACTAGGTAATGTTTCAGATTTTCCAAAATACATTTTGTTTAGAAGAATGTCCCTTGGCCTTAAACAGCTATTTTGTGTAAGTTGCATTTTCCATCGTCGGCAATCCCACACAAAAACACATGAAAGAAGTGCCTTAATATATCTTTTGACCCAGTCACTGGTAAATATTTGTCTTGCAAACAGATTTTATTACCTTGTTATGTTTAACAAAGGACTTGAATAAATAACCGTTATTCACTGCTTATCCCTGATTACCGCCTTCATTATGTCCTCTTTATTGAAGTAGCCTATTGCTTATATGAATGGATGACATTAATTTAGGAATAAATTGTTCAAATAATTCACCCCTAAGGTTTTTGGACGGATGTCCTCTCACTGCCAACTGCGTTTATTTTCAGCAAACTTAACGTGTAAATATTTGTATGAACATAAGATTCAACAACTGAGACATAAACTGAACAAGTTCCACAGACATGTGACTAACATAAATTGAATAATGTGTCCCTGAACAAAGGGGGGGTCAAAATCAAAAGTAACAGTCAGTATCTAGTGTGGCCACCAGCTGCATTACTGTAAGTACTGCAGTGCATCTCCTCCTCATGGACTGCACCAGATTTGCCAGTTCTTGCTGTGAGATGTTACCCCACTCTTCCACCAAGGCATCTGCAAGTTCCCAGACATTTCTGGGGGGAATGGCCCTAGCCCTCACCCTCCGATCCAACAGGTCCCAGACATACTCAATGGGATTGAGATCCGGGCTCTTCGCTGGCCATGACAGAACACTGACATTCCTGTCTTGCAGGAAATCACGCACAGAACGAGCAGTATGGCTGGTTTGATTACCACATGAGGGAGGAGGATGTCTTCCCTGTAACGCACAGCGTTGAGATTGCCTGCAATGACAACAAGCTCAGTCCGATGATGCTGTGACACCGCTCCAGACCATGACGGACCCTCCACCTCCAAATTGATCCCGCTCCAGAGTGCAGACCTCGGTGTAACGCTCATTCCTTCGAAGATAAACGCGATTCTGACCATCACCCCTGGTGAGACAAAACCGCGACGCGTCAGTGAAGAGCACTTTTTGCCAGTCCTGTCTGGTCCAGCGACAGTGGGTTTGTGCCCATAGGCGACGTTGTTGCCGGTGATGTCTGGTGAGGACCTGCCTTACCACAGGCCTACAAGCCCTCAGTCCAGCCTCTCTCAGCCTATTGCGGACAGTCTGAGTACTGATGGAGGGATTGTGCGTTCCTGGTGTAACTCGGGCAGTTGTTGTTGCCATCCTGTACCTGTCCCACAGTTGTGATGTTCGGATGTACCGATCCTTTGCAGGTGTTACACGTGGTCTGCCATTGCGAGGATGATCAGCTGTAGCGCTGTCTTAGGTGTCTCACAGTACGGACATCGCAATTTATTGCCATGGGCACATCTGCAGTCCTCAAGCTTCCTTGCAGCATGCCTAAGGCACGTTCGCCTAAGGCCTCTTTAGTGTCCTAAGTTTTTATAACTGTGACCTTAATTGCCTACCGTCTGTAAGCTGTTAGTGTCTTAACGACCGTTCCACAGGTGCATGTTTATTAATTGTTTATGGTTCATTGAACAAGCATGGGAAACAGTGTTTAAACCCTTTACAATGAAGATCTGTGAAGTTATTTGGATTTTTACGAATTATCTTTGAAAGACAAGGTCCTGAAAAAGGGACGTTTCATTTTTTGCTGAGTTTATATACAGTACAGTACTTCAGTGTTTTAACTTGGCCGTGTTAGGCCTTCAGTCAGTAGATTGCAGAGGACCTTTCCACAAGTGCATGCTGTGCTCTCAACACCCCTCAATGAAACCTGACCTGAATCTGACTAGCCTGCTAGCCTGCTACCCTAAACTCTTCACCTTTACCATTTTCTAGAGTGACTACTGCAACGATTCTCTCTGCTGAGAAGTGGATCTCACATAGTAATCTGAAGTGATGGGAGAGAAGACTTGGGCCTATGCAATATTCCAATAGATTAAATTATGATAATATTTAGTTTTGGAGCATCGGAATCAGTACACACATGATTTGAAACTTGCCTGAAATTACTTCAATATTTGCTAAAGCAGTTTACTCAGGAAAAACCTCTGGGACATTAAATAAATCCTAGTGTTATCCAATTTTAATATATTCAGGATAGTCTGTTATGGTTAGAAATTAAACTATGCAAAGAATGCTATATATTCTCAAAGATGTGACGATGCCATTGTGCCAAAATCATTATGTGAAATTGAAAGTAGGACCTACTTAGGTTTGTGAGCAAATGACAAGCTTGTTCAGTAGATAGACCAACAGAAGTAGCTTTTTTCTGACAACAGCTGAAAACATCAACAGTTGTCCAGTTCAGAAGGGTTAAGAGATGTAAGATGCCAATTTGCCAGTGTTATGTAATAAGTAGGCTATCATTGGATTCCCTAGTTGACATGGTTTGCATATTTATTGAGTCAGTGTACTAATAATAGCTACTCTCCATCAGGCAAAGGTGGAAGTTGAACTATATTTAGTACAGGGCTCAGTGTAGATGGCTGTGGACCAGGGAGCGACTGCTCTGATGTCCATCACGACATTAACTGCAAACATGTAGGACTGGGATACCCCCCATGAGAACGTACACTACATGACCAAAAAGCGTTTCAAGCGACGTTCCAATTCATCCCAAAGGTGTTCAATGGGGTTTAGGTCAGGGCTCTGTGCAGGCCAGTCAAGTTCTTCCACACCGATCTCGACAAACCATTTCTGTATGGACCTCGCTTTGTGCATGGGGGCATGCTGAAACAGGAAAGGGCCTTCCCCAAACTGTTGCCACAATGTTGAAAGCACAGAATCATCTAGAATGTCATTGTATGCTGTAGCATTAAGATTTCCCTTCACGGGCACTAAGGGGCCTAACCCGAACCATGAAAAACAGGCCCTGACCAATATTCCTTCTCCACCAAACTTTACAGTTGGCACTATGCATTGGGGCAAGTAGCGTTCTCCTGGCTTCAGCCAAACCCAGATTTGTCTGTCGGACTGCCAGATGGTGAAGCTTGATTCATCACTCCAGAGAACGTGTTTCCACTGCTCCAGAGTCCAATGGCGGCGAGCTTTACACCACTCCAGCTTATGCTTGGCATTGCGCAGGGTGATCTTAGGCTTGTGTGTGGCTCCTTGGCCAAGAAACCCATTTCATGAAGCTCCCGACGAACAGTTCTTGTGCTGATGTTGCTTCCAGAGGCAGTTTGGAACTCGGTAGTGAGTGTTGCAACCGAAGACAGACGATTTTTATGCTGTGAGCTTGTGTGGCCTACCACTTCGCAGCTGAGCCGTTGTTGCTCCTAGATGTTTCCACTTCACAATTACAGCACTTGCAGTTGACCCGGGCAGCTCTAGCAGGGACGAAATTTTATGAACTGACTTGTTGGGAAGGTGGTATCCTATGACGGTGTCACGTTGAGAGTCACTAAGCTCTTCAGTAAGGCCATTCTACTGACAATATTTGTCTATGGAGAATGCATGGCTGTGTGCTCGATTTTATACACCTGTCAGCAATGGGTGTGGTTGAAATAGCTGAATTCACTAATTTGAAGGGGTGTCCACATACTTTTGTATATATAGTGTACATACAGCCAAATGCGTATCCTCATAGAGCACGTTGTTTATGTTTTCCCTCTCCAGTCTATTTGGAGAAGTGTCTAATCTATCTTTACTAGTTTCACGTTTTATTGTCACATGCACAAGTACAGTGACATTCTTAACTAGCAAGCCCTTCCCAACTGTGCAGTATTCACTATCAAAATAGTATAACTAAAAAAAGAAAGGAAGAAAAAACATGAGAACGTAAGCTATATGGGCCAGTGCCAGTTAACACATTTACAATGTGCAGGGATAGCTTGGTGGGGTTAGAAAGTGACTGGTAGCAGGATACATAATAATAGTCAACAGTATGGCAGCAGTGTGTGTGTGTGTGTGTGTGTGTGTGTGTGTGTGTGTGTGTGTGTGTGTGTGTGTGTTTTTGCAAGAGTGTCAATGTAGGTGTGTCTGTTTGTTTGGGTGGAGACCTGTGAGTGTGCATATAGTCCGTGGTGGGGGTGGGCAGCTATTGTCTATCTGTTTAAAAGTGTCATTGCTTGGGGGCAGAAGCTGTCTCGGAGCCTGTTGGTCCGAGTCTTTATACTCTGGCGCCACCTGCCGGATAGAAGCAGAGAGAACAGTCTATGACAGGGTTGGCTGAAAGTTAACATTTTCTTCGGTGATGCAGCAAGTCAAGATACTCTCAATGGTGCATCTGTAGAAGTTCTTGGGAATCTGAGGGACCATACCAAATCTCTTCAAATCTCTATCTATACATTATTTTACTGGTTGTTTTCAACATGTCTAACCCAATGGGAGTGGGTGTTATTAGACATAAGACCTATTTTATTACACAGTTATTGTGCTAATTATCATACTATATTTAGATGACATTTCAGAATGTCTCCTTTGCAATGAACTCCTGGTGGAGCCACCATCTTGTAAAGACAACTCTGAGGGTGGGTTCGAGATGATGACATTGAACACACAATTTTCATTAAACAAATTGTTCTACATACATACATTATACATTCACTGATATTCATCACAAAATGTCTTAATCACTGATCATTATTGCCAGTATCTTATGACGATAAGAAAGACACTAGTCTATCTGGTTGGAAAAGTAAAAGTAAAGGTTCCATCAATACTTCCACAGTTTATAAACCCAGAGGCGCAACATTGCTAGACTACCGGGAACGCTTGTGAAACAGACCAAGAAAGACCAGGCCAGGGTTTGGAAATTTGCGAAGTCAATGAGAGAAGTGAAAAAGTATTTCTTAGTTGTTAATTTTCTCGAAATCAAAAAAGGGACAACCTGGACTCGAGCCAGTGTCTTAAGTAGTTGAACATGTTATTACTCCAAACCTCGTGAAAGTGACAAACGGACACGTTTTCATTTTCGTCAAAAAAAAAAACAATTTTATATTGAAGGAGTGCTTTTAGATATAACGGTTTGCACATGCGCACTTTGGCGTTTCTGCACATGAGTTCAGCCTGCCGACGTCGCCATCGTCACACCACAGACAGAACAATCAGACAGATATTTCACACGATGTAGAAATGTGAAGCATCCGCCTGGCGTCTCCACTCACTGCCAAATGTGCTAGTGAGAGGAAGCCCAGTGGCCGGCAAGTGGGAGAAGATGGAACCAGATGGATTTTAGGCCAAATATTCTGATCATTTTCTCGTCGATTAAACATTTGATCTCACAATACAGGTGTTCTCTCTTCCCAAAAAACTAGAATATGTGACGAACAGATTGGACTATGTTATGTAGACTTTACCCGATTTGCCAAAGTTTTAAAGAATTATGTTGTTTAGGAGTGCAAAATGCGAATTGAGTTATTGCACATGCGCACTTCACAGAGTGGGCGTTCCCTAAGGGAAATATGCAAATTATGCTAGAATGCGCCAATAGAATCTCGCTAGTTCGTGATTGGCTCCGCCCACATTTCATCCCATTTTAAACGACAAAACTGTGGTCTTTTTAATTAAAGAAAGTATATTTGTTCATTCTGGACTGTCTTTGATGGTTCCTCTGTTGTGAGGCCTGTTTAATTTCCTCAATCCAACAATTCTATAACGGGCACAAAACGTTTTCTGGACTCATCCAACACGGGCACAAAACGTTTTCTGGACTCATCCAACACGGGCACAAAACGTTTTCTGGACTCATCCAACACGGGCACAAAACGTTTTCTGGACTCATCCAACACTCAGTCCTCAAAGGAGGAAGCGGTGGAAACGTTTTGGTGATCATGGCTGCTCTTTCAGCCTGGTTTTGGAACGAGAGGTTTTGGCTCCCACATAATGTGACTTGGGCGGATCTTGCAGACCCAGCGCCCGGGGTGGAGTATCCCAAAGCCAGGCACTTGCTCTCTGTCTTACCGCTGGCTGTGGGGATCTTTGCTGTCAGAATACTATTTGAGAGGTACGCACTATCTGCTTTTATCATTACTTTTTTCCCCCCCAACTCTTTCTTTAACACTCGCCCCGCCGTATATGCACGCCCGAGTCTTCGATTGGAAAAAATAATGTCCTTGCAATAGTATTTTTTTTGGGGGGTAGTCCCATAGATTTAAGAATTAGACTACTTTAATAGAATGGTTGCCCATCCATGTCAGCCTAATGCTAGCTAAGCTAGCCTCTAGCTGCTTACCACTTCCTAGGTCAGGCGTCGGCAAAAGGTGGCCTACGGGCCAAAACCGTCCCTCAAGTGTTTTTCTTTGGTCTTCCAAAGTTTAAACTTTTTGGTTACCCCCCCCCATGTAAAATCACCAATCATTTAAAAAATCTGTTCCCAGGTCTTCCCACAAATAAAAACAGACGTGATCGTATCTCAATGTAATCAAGGTCGGAAAGGATTATATTATTTTCAAATACAACCTACATTTGGACTTACTTCTGGTCAATTTGAGTGTACAAATCCCCCCCCAATCTCCAGTCCAGGTTGCCTTTAATTCAAACCATGCTCAGCAATCATGGCTATAGACATGTTGGGGAGAAAAAAGGTTATAAACCGTTATGAACTGGTTATAACAGACCCTTGTCACTGAGAAACTGACACAGCAGGGCTGCAGGATCACAAATCAATCCATTACCAGTACTAAATGACACCTGTCCTGTCAGTCCACCCATCCATACCTAAAGAGCTTATCTTCATTACCAAACACCCTCAGGCCTGGTTGGGGACCGACATACAGTATATAGCCTAGCCCAGATCTCTACAACCCTGTTCCTGGAGAGCTACCGTCCTGTAGGTTTTACGCTGCAACCCTAATCTAGCACACCTGATTGTAATAATTAGCTGGTCGATCAACTGAATCAGGTGAGTTACAGGTGGGATTGGAGTGAAAACCTACAGGAGATTAGCTCTCCAGGAAGAGGATTGCAAAAGTCTGCTCTAGCCTATGGGTTGGGTTGGGACATGTCACATCCATGTGGGAACTAGGCCTATTTGTCATGAATGAGAGAGGAGGACATGGGTCCGTTTTCTGTTTAATTAGCTTCTGGTATAAACTTGCTTTGGCAAGTTTTAGAATCTCAAGTTTTTTTCTTCGGAGGGAGTTTTCCCTTGTAACTCTTGTCCCTTGGGTTTCAGGGTTAGTCAGGGATAGTTTGGCTGAAATCCAGGCTGAAGTATTGCGATGGATGGAGTAATATTGTACGTTTTTCATAGTGGCTCTAAACATTGTGGGCATTTCACCAAACTGCTGGTCATCTTGTACTTGCAGAACCGATATTCATAAATCCTCTCAGAGTAGGAGTAGAACGTTGGACTGGTAACCTAAAGGTTGCAAGATCGAATCCCCGAGCTGACAAGGTAAAAATCTGCCGTTCTGCCCCTGAACAAGGCAGTTAACCCACTGTTCCTAGGCCATCATTAAAGATAAGAATTTGTTCTTAACTGACTTGCCTAGTTAAATAAAGGTAAAATAAAAATTTTATTAAGATAAGCCGAAATGTTGTCTTTAGATCACAATGAATAAGATGAAATGGGCAGGGGTACCTGATCCTCGGGGTGGCAGGTAGCCTAGTGGTTAGAGCGTTGGGCCAGGATCGAATCCCAGAGCTGACAAGGTAAAAATCTGTTGTTCTGCCCCTGAACAAGGCAATTGTTTCCCCGGTAGACCGTCATAGTAAATAAGAATTTGTTCTTAACTGACTTGCCTAGTTAAATAAAGGTTAAATTTAAAAAAGCACTACTCTGAGATGCTTGAGACATAACTCCCCAGATCTTCACCAATGCAAAGGAGATGGGAAGCCCAAGGGCAAGGGTTTGCTTCTGGAAGTAAGGGACCTTAATCCTTCCTCACCTCTCAGGAGAATAAGGGTTTGTTACTGGATGTCGTGAAGTAGCCAATCATCACATTCACTTGGCACATAAACACGGTCTAGAACAGAAGTTGATTGTGTTGAAAGTTCAGTTTTTGTAGGCCGTAAGCCAGTTAATTTATAAGCCAATTCATGAACTTGAACTGTGCTAGTAGTGCCAATAATGACACATGAAGTAGGATTATCTCTGTTGCATCATATCATATTTTTCTTTAACCTGTACCTTGGTAAACTTTTCTCTGTGAGGAGAGGAGTAAGCAAAGAACCAGTTTCAGAATGTTTTGGCCTAAAACATGTCTTGACCTAATCCTTTTCTACTGAACTGATTCGGTTTGGCTAATAGCTTCATTTATGTAAACAGTGCATCTTTCAGTTCATTCAACATCTATTTACACTCTTTGTCACGTACGCACACCTCTAGGCTACATTCATTTTGTGGTTTATTGAAAGGTTTTCAACTGCCATACAGACAGAGAAAGACAGCTAGCTTGCCGGACTAGCTCAGGTGGCTCCCACCACTGTTGCTGCTCTCAGATAGGGTTGACAGTCACAGGATTTACAAGCTGTCATAGTTTCAGCACTGCCTCTGTCTCTAGGCAGCAGACCTGGCTTCCAACAGAATGTACTTTCTTTGGGCTTGATTGAGATTGCCTGGCTTAATGGACCAATTAGAATAGTCCCAAAACTGGAAACCCTTCCCATTGGGCACTCCAGGCAGGCTAGACATTTTTTTAAATGTTTAGAATAGTACTTGAACTCAGGTCTGCTTGGCAGCATGGCCCAGGGTTTGTTTAAATGGTATGGTCCCGAGGAAGAAAAGGAATGTTTTAATGTCTGTTATGTCTCTTCCTGTTGCTTCTGCCTCTGGTCCTATCATCAGTTGTAGTAGTGACCATCAGAAGACCAGTTGTAGTAGTAGTAACCATCAGAAGACCAGTTGTAGTAGTAGTAACCATCAGAAGACCAGTTGTAGTAGTAACCATCAGAAGACCAGTTGTAGTAGTAACCATCAGAAGACCAGTTGTAGTAGTAACCATCAGAAGACCAGTTGTAGTAGTAGTAACCATCAGAAGACCAGTTGTAGTAGTAACCATCAGAAGACCAGATGTAGTAGTAGTAACCATCAAAGACCAGTTGTAGTAGTAGTAACCATCAGAAGACCAGTTGTAGTAGTAGTAACCATCAGAAGACCAGTTGCAGTAGTAACCATCAGAAGACCAGTTGTAGCAGTAGTAACCACCAGAAGACCAGTTGTAGTAGTAGTAACCACCAGAAGACCAGTTGTTGTAGTAGTAACCATCAGAAGACCAGTTGTAGTAGTAGTAGTAACCATCAGAAGACCAGTTGTAGTAGTAGTAGTAACCATCAGAAGACCAGTTGTAGTAGTAGTAGTAACCATCAGAAGACCAGTTGCAGTAGTAACCATCAGAAGACCAGTTGCAGTAGCAACCATCAGAAGACCAGTTGCAGTAGCAACCATCAGAAGACCAGTTGCAGTAGCAACCATCAGAAGACCAGTTGTAGTAGTAACCATCAGAAGACCAGTTGCAGTAGTAACCATCAGAAGACCAGTTGCAGTAGCAACCATCAGAAGACCAGTTGTAGTAGTAACCATCAGAAGACCAGTTGTAGTTGTAACCATCAGAAGACCAGTTGTTGTAGTAGTAACCATCACAAGACCAGTTTTCCACTTTCCAACTGAAATTACAGGTAGCCAGTGGTGGAAAAAGTAATCAATTGTTATACTTGAGATAAAGTAAAGATACCTTAGTAGAAAATGACTCAAGTAAAAGTAAATGCTATACATCAAATTCCTTATATTAAGCAAACCAGACAACACAATTAAATTTAAATTTTTATTTTCGGACAGATGGGCACACTCCAACATCATTTACAAACAGCAGTATTTGTGTTTAGTGAGTCCGCCAGATCAGAGGCAGTAGGCATGACAACGTGTTATATCGATAGGTACGTAAATTGGACCATATTGCTGTCCTGTCTAAGCATTCTAAATGTAACAAGTACTTTTTAGTGTCAGTATGGGAGTAAAAAGTACATGTTTTCTTTAGGAATGTAGCAGAGTAAAAATAGTGAAAAAGATATATGGTAAAATAATGTACAGATACCCCAGTAACCACTTAAGTACTTGAATGTATTTTTACCTAAGTACTTGACCCCCTCAAGGAGATACAACCTGGATAAATACAGTTTACTTAACCTACACTAGGCAATATCTAGTAAAGCTGTTGGGTGCCAGAATCACAGGACCGCAAAAAAGAAAATAATTTGACATGTCCGCGCCAAAATGTTTGCTGTCTCACTCTTGACTCAACGATGGAAGCTATAGGTCTTAATTCACTGAGCTAGATAAGAGATATAAGGGAGGAGACAACTTCCACTCTGGAAAAGGCTCCGTCAGTCAGAGCACATATTAACATACTGAACAGATCTAGAACCATCTAGGTATCACCTTTTAATGCTCCCTGAGGCTTCAATGCACATTATACATATGGATGTAGGCTACATTAAACTGTAGTGTCCAAATGATTGTTCACGCTGAATTCATACAGGCTAGATGGCGTAAACTAAACACTAGACGGTAAAAGCAAACTGAGATTTGAACTTCTAGCCTGGCCTATTGCATAAACACTGACAATTCCACTAGTTTACTCAATGGTGTAAATAACTGATAATAAACTAGTTTACCCTATGATGTAAACACTGATAATAAACTAGTTTACTCTATAGTGTAAATAACTGATAATAAACTAGTTTACCCTGTGATGTAAACACTGATAAACTACTTTACTCTATAATGTTAACACTGTTAATAAACTTGTTTACTCTATGGTGTAAATAACTGATAATAAACTAGTTTACGTCATAGGGTAAACACTGATAAACTACTTTACCCTATGATGTAAACACTGATAATAACCTAGTTTACCCTGTGGTGAAAACACTGATAATAAACTAGTTTACCCTATGATATAAACACTGATAATAAACTAGTTTACCCTATGATATAAACACTGATAATAAACTAAACTAGTTTACCCTATGATATAAACACTGATAATAAACTAGTTTACCCTATGATATAAACACTGATAATAAACTAGTTTACCCTATGATATAAACACTGATAATAAACTAAACTAGTTTACCCTATGATGTAAACACTGATAATAAACACTGATAATAAACTAGTTTACCCTATGATATAAACACTGATAATAAACACTGATAATAAACTAGTTTACCCTATGATATAAACACTGATAATAAACTAGTTTACCCTATGATGTAAACACTGATAATAAACTAGTTTACCCTATGATGTAAACACTGATAATAACCTAGTTTATTCTATGGTGTAAACACGGATAATAAACTAGTTTACCCTATGATATAAAAACACAGATAATCAACTAGTTTACCCTATGATGTATACACTGATAATCAACTAGTTTACCCTATGATGTAAACACTGATAATCAACTAGTTTACCCTATGATGTAAACACTGATAATAAACTAGTTTACCCTCTTTTCATTACATTTCTATCTGTTGTAATCTGAGTGTTTAATCTCACTGAATAGGGCCTAGTGACTCCTGATCTAAATGGTAGATACAGGATCATACCTTCCCTTATGGACTAATATTTAACACAAGGTGAAACTGAAGTGTGTTTTCCCCTCTGACTCAGTTTTTCACCCTCTAGGTCTATACTCTAAGTCTAAACTCTCTATGATCTCTAGGTCCATACTCTCTATGATCTCTAGGTCCATACTCTCTATGATCTCTAGGTCTATACTCTCTATGATCAAATCAAATCAAATTTATTTATAAAGCCCCCCTTACATCAGCTGATGTCACAGAGTGCTGTACAGAAACCCAGCCTAAAACCCCAAACAGCAAGCAATACAGGTGTAAAAGCACGGGGGCTAGGAAAAACTCCCTAAAAAGGCCAAAACCTAGGAAGAAACCTAGAGAGGAACCAGGCTGTGAGGGGTGGCCAGTCCTCTTCTGGCTGTGCCGGGTGCAGATTATAACAGAACATGGACAAGATTTTAAAATGTTCATAAAACAGGCAGAACAGTTGAAACTGGAGAAGCAGCACGGCCAGGTGGACTCGGGACATCAAGGAGTCATCAGGCCAGGTAGGCCTTGAGGAATGGTCCTAATGCTCAGGTCCTCAGAGAGAGAGAGAGAGAGAGA
>QNTS01002172.1:207400-225882 GCA_003317085.1 Hucho hucho | reverse complement strand
CTCTATGATCTCTAGGTCTATACTCTCTATGATCTCTAGGTCTATACTCTCTATGATCTCTAGGTCTATACTCTCTATGATCTCTAGGTCTATACTCTCTATGATCTCTAAGTCTATACTCTCTATGATCTCTAGGTCCATACTCTCTTTGATCTCTAGGTCCATACTCTCTATGATCTCTAGGTCTATACTCTCTATGATCTCTAGGTCTGTACTCTCTATGATCTCTAGGTCTGTACTCTCTGTGATCTCTAGGTCTGTACTCTCTGTGATCTCTAGGTCTGTACTCTCTATGATCTCTAGGTCTATACTCTTTATTATCTAAAGGACACTGAAGGAACACTAACATATTGAGTTTTTATGAAAACATACCTCACTTGGACAGTCCACTTGTCTGTACTCTATTGTATGCAGGACTCACTGATGCTGTGCCAAACTAGTTATGCATGACATCATATTTAATCTCTACTCTCTTCCTGGCCTCTTGTCCTGACACATAACATGTTTTGACAGTCCTGCTTTAAAAAAAAAATGTGTTACTGTATATTTCATCTCTTCCCTCTGTCTTTTGGCTGATGTTGGACAAATATTGAAACTTTAATTTTATTTATTTCACCTTTATTTAACCAGGTAGGCTAGTTGAGAACAAGTTCTCATTTACAACTGCGACCTGGCCGCAGTTGCAAAACGACAGATATACATAATAAAAACCAGTATATCCAACAAGTCATGTCATCCATTGTGTGAATATAAGTATACCGATGAGAATGGAAGCAGTGTGCACTAAATTGTGAAGAATACAAAATTATAAGCTTTGAACTTTGTGTTCTGATAAGGCTTCCTTCACTGATATTCATCCAGGTTTTTATGAGTCCATCTGTAAGTGAGATGATGTGCATTGTTAATATACTGAATCCAATAAGGTACAGATAAGCTGTGTGTTCTGATAGGGTTTCACTGATAGGGCTTCTACTGCTGTTATTCCTTCAGGTTCATAGCCAGTCCCTGTGCCTTCCTCTTGCATATCCACGCTGCCTCAGTCCACTGGCGAGCCACACCCAACACTGTCCTGGAGAAGGTGTTTACATCCATCACAAAGGTACACTAGCATCCTGGCCCGGCGCGCACACACACACACACTCACACTCACACACACACAGGTTAAATCAATGTTGTTTCAACCTAATTTGACAATGTATTGTGACTTGGAATCTACATGGAAAATACATTGGATTTGAAAAAAAGTCATCAACGTCAACTGTTGTTTTGAGGTGAAATGTCAGCCACAGGATTATGTTATTATGGTAACCAAACTTTGTATAAAATATGTTGAAGAATTTAACTTTAAAACAATGTCAGATGTTAAATGTTATATACACTATCAGAAAAAAAGCAATAGGCTGGGCAGCACCTCCTACTGGAGAGTTGATCCGTCTACAGCACCTCCTACTGGAGAGTTGATCCGTCTACATCACCTCCTACTGGAGAGTTGATCCGTCTACATCACCTCCTACTGGAGAGTTGATCCGTCTACATCACCTCCTACTGGAGAGTTGATCCGTCTACAGCACCTCCTACTGGAGAGTTGATCCGTCTACAGCACGTCCTACTGGAGAGTTGATCCGTCTACATCACCTCCTACTGGAGAGTTGATCCGTCTACAGCACCTCCTACTGGAGAGTTGATCCGTCTACAGCTCCCCTTTTGTCTCCCATCCAGGGTTTTAACCCAGCCCAGCTTAGCTTTGATATGTGTCACTGACTACCAATGTGCTATCCTGAGAATTATTGTTGAGAAATCTCCTCTTAAAAACAAAATAGATTCACTGTTGTTATCGAAGTCATTCCGAAGGGTAGGTTTAACAGAGCAAATTAAATGTGACCATACTTGATCAATTATTAATGATGCTATTTAGGTCTAAATAGCATTTGCAAAGTCATCAACAGCAAAACAAATTATTCAACCCAGAATTGAACTAAAAATAGACAATACAATAGGCCTAGGGTTTCCAGCTCTGGTTGATTTCAGTTGTAATGATATTTAGTGACATTGAATTGTGTGTGGTTGTTAATGCAACCAAATATCAACATTTTGAAGGAGATTTGTCTTCTGTTTGGATAGTTCCATCTGTGCCACTGACTTAGTCTGTCTTTAATTCCAGTTTGTCTAGAAATGAATAATTGATATGTTGGATTCACGTCTCAATCTCAAATCCCCGAGCTGACAAGGTAAAAATCTGTCGTCATGCCCCTGAACAAGGCAGTTAACCCACTGTTCCCCGGTAGGCCGTCATTGTAAATAAGAATTTGTTCTTAACTGACTTACCTAGTTAAATAAAGGTTATATATATATATATATATATATATATATATATATATATATATATATATTTTTTTTTTATATGAAGAAAATTGTGTCTATTTCAGAAGAAAAGAATAGCATACTCTGAATTGTCCTTATGTTAGGTCCTGAGGCTACACTAGTTCATTTAGCAGACAATATTTGCTTATAATTCAGTGACATTATTTAATATTTTATAGTATGAAGAATACAATTGAACAAAGCTGAATAAAATATTATTTTCTCCAAACAATGAGGGAGTGCGCACATCCGGCTATTCTGTGTTGAGCGGTTAATAGGTACTCCAACATCGTTAATTTAGAGTTATTAATGTAACTTTAGTTGTTCTACAAACATTGGGCTGTGTGTTTTGATTTTGAACACATTGTAAGGCTGCGTGATGCGACGGGTAATGATGATTTGAAAAAAAAGTCACTTGAAAAGGCATGAGCTCTGCTTAGTTTTTTCCCGCAGGCTGTACACACTTGATCAGTCTCTCATTCACAATTTGAGAAGCGTTTTGATAACGCCTCGAAATTCATGGCGGCATCCCCTTTGTGGCCGTAATGCACCCTAAAAGAATCCATGCCTTTTGCTACCCGTAGTGCTGCGTTGTGCCCTTCTCTCGAGTGTGCTGCGCAATCTGAAGTGTCTCGCTCACACGGCTCTCTGACACGTGATAGGGTCTTTCTCACAGGCAACATACAAGTGAAGACAGACACATCCAATTCCGAGGTTTATATCGAAGATATGGGAAGAACGTTCCACATTTACTTTTCGTCAGCCAGCAAGATGTAGTAGGGTTAGACGAACAGCAAAAGCGCTAGCCTATGTCAATCTAATATCCCCTATAGTACAAAAGTCAACCTATTCTATTCTGTGCAATAAATACATATTCCAAACATAGTCTGGGACAGTTGTGGGATGTGATAGATCCCAAATTAATACAACCACAAGCATCAACAAAACTTTTTTAAGGAATGAGGCTGACGCAACAGATCAGAACATTTAGCTTAAAATGTTGATCAACTATTAGGCTATTTCTTCACATTATAAGCGCAGCAATGCACACATGGTAGTAGGCTATAAGCGCAAATGTTCCATTAGCTGGAAAACACCATTATCAAAAGTGACCGCAAATGCAATTATACATGTAATGCTTTTAGTATAAAAGGTGCATTTTTATGGTGTAAATGATCTTCCCCAAATTTGAAACTCACGCGCTGCTTATATATGCCCGTTAGGCTCTACACACCTTGTAAAGCAGATTAATGTGCTTAATTTGAAGAAGTTATTTGGCCACTTTAGGTTGTGATACAAACCTTATCAACACACATATATATATATGCTGGGCATCATTCACAAGTGATAATATATAATTGATAGGCTAATATTGTCACCCATCAGACTATTCTTGATTTAATCTTGTCTTTACTTATACTAAATAATATATGTGTGACATTTGTTATGATTTAGAATGGACCGTTATCATGCACCTGTATCGAAACAGGGCCAGCGGGAAGAAATACATGTCATCTATGCACTTAAATAGAGAATGGAGGACGTGGTTCATTTTCATGCCAGCCAAGTAGGCTATACACCTGTTGTAAAGAGAAGCAATGTGCTTAATATTAACAAAGTTGATAAATAAATACATAAAAACAGGGGCAGCGGGAAGAAATACATGTCATCTATACACTTAAATAGAGAATGGAGGACACTTTTCCCCATAGGAAAGATAAACAATGTGCTTAATATTAGAAAAGTTGAGAAAAAATATAGTAGGCCTATCCTATAGAAAGCTGATGGGTTCCTCCTCTTTTTAATAGAGACCATCACTCTGTTTTCTCGTATGATTGCATGGCCTATAGAAATGTTGAGCAACATGAGCTCATGGGATCTCATGAAGTGATTGATTAGATTTTCGATCACATTTCCATTGATGTCAGAGTGTTTAGAGGGACAATAGTGTGCTGAGTACCAGGCAGTTAGCAAGTTTGGTAGGCTACTAATGACCATCAGCAGCATCGGAGCTTGGAGAAGCCTAATTACCGTGACTAAACGGTAGTGTGGAATTTGACTCGTGACCGCTGGTGTGTGGCGGTAATATGGTCACCGCAACAGCCCTAGGTCTCACCCAAATATTACCCAATTATCCACGTTGAAATGACGTAGTGTGTCCAGTGGGAAGTTATTAAGGAAGGTATTTGCAGTGTTTACATTCATCAAAGGTACACTAAGCTAGCTCGCTGCCACACACACCCAAATAAAGTATTAGAGGTGTTTACATCCATCACAAAGGAACGCTCGCTGCCGCACACACGCAAACACACACACACACACACACACACACACACACAGACACGAAAAAGGTATTATAGAAGGTGTTTAGAGTTTACATCCATGAGAAAGGAATGCTCGCTGCCATACACACACATTAGCTGCCAGGAAAATGTTTCTCTCAATGGCAGTAAGCTAGTTCCCAGAAAGAGAACATTTCTGTCTGTCAGCGTTCCTCCTCAGTCCTCACCTCACACCGGTCTAATGCAATACAATGCTTCCTTTGTTTCTTCCTTCTTCCTCATCCCATCATACTTTCATTTCTCTCTCTGTAACTTTTGCAGGTGGGAATTATCTAATCGAAATTGGGAATTTGGGGGAAAATTAGCAGAATTATTTTCGACCCTCGATGTGCCACTCTCTTGCCTCTTACTTGTGAGCTGTGAAAATAATTTTGTCTTGAAGGACAGTAAACGTCAATCAATCAATCTCTCCCCCAGAAAACATTTTGTCAGCTTTCTCCTAATGGCCTACTCCCAATACTCAACCACCTGACATTCTTCATCTGCTCATTCCTCCTACTCTCACTCATACTGTATATCATGATGTCATGAAATAGGTAATCTGAGGTGATGTCTTGTGATGTATAGTACTGTATGTATGAGCGGGCCAGTTTTCTGCCTGTCATCTGAGGAGATGTATAGTACTGTAAGCCAGGACTGCCTGTCATCTGAGGTGATATATGGTGCTGTAAGCCAGGACTGCCTGTCATCTGAGGTGATATATAGTACTGTAAGCCAGGACTGCCTGTCATCTGAGGTGATATATAGTACTGTAAGCCAGGACTGCCTGTCATCTGAGGTGATATATGGTGCTGTAAGCCAGGACTGCCTGTCATCTGAGGTGATATATGGTACTGTAAGCCAGGACTGCCTGTCATCTGAGGTGATGTCTGGTACTGTAAGCCAGGACTGCCTGTCATCTGAGGTGATGTCTGGTACTGTAAGCCAGGACTGCCTGTCATCTGAGGTGATATATAGTACTGTAAGCCAGGACTGCCTGTCATCTGAGGTGATATATAGTACTGTAAGCCAGGACTGCCTGTCATCTGAGGTGATGTCTGGTACTGTAGGCCAGGACTGCCTGTATGTTGCAAAGCAAATTTCCCTATTGGGATTTCCCTAATTTATTAATTCATTCATAGTTTCTTCCTCATACTCTTTCATTTCTGACTTCTCTCTCTGTCTCTCTCTGTCTCTCTCTGTCCCGTAGTGCCCAGACTCGCGACACCTGGATGGGTTATCTAAGCAGTTGGACTGGGATGTGAGGAAGGTCCAGCGATGGTTCAGACACAGACGCAACCAGGACAAACCCAGCATACTCACCAAGTTCTGTGAGAGCATGTAGGTTATGTTATCAAAAAGTACAGAGCATGTAGGTTTTTAAACCCAGTACAGAACATGTAGGTTATTAAACCCAGTACAGAACATGTAGGTTATTAAACCCAGTACAGAACATGTAGGTTTTTAAACCCAGTACAGAACATGTAGGTTATTAAACCCAGTACAGGACATGTAGGTTATTAAACCCAGTACAGAACATGTAGGTTATTAAACCCAGTACAGAACATGTAGGTTATTAAACCCAGTACAGAACATGTAGGTTATTAAACCCAGTACAGAACCTGTAGGTTATTAAACCCAGTACAGGACATGTAGGTTATTAAACCCAGTACAGAACCTGTAGGTTATTAAACCCAGTACAGAACCTGTATGGTCATATCATAGACTATAACATCTAGTCTAGATCTATGGTGCTTATCGACTATTGAGTTTGCCCTTGACTTCTGTGAGATTGTGCACACGTTGGTTTGTGCTGTGTGTGTGTGGTGATATGCTCTGATTTGTGCTCCTGTCATTAGTCCTAGCTTGGTTACATCACTATCTACATGGTTGATCAGGGTCTATATAGTGCATCCAAGGTGAGAGACTGACACACACATTATTTTCCCAGACAGTTTTTACTCTTGTCTGACCACATCTCTTTCATATATTTTCAGGTGGAGGCTTATATTTTATCTGTTCATGTTTACCTATGGGATCTGCTTTCTATGGCAGGTGAGATATTCTGATGACTATGTGTGTGTATTTACATGATTCCTGTTGGCGTAACATTGGTGCGCTGAATTGAGACTGATTGTGTTTGTCTTTGTTTCCAGTGCCCATGGATGTGGGATACACACCACTGCTGGTACAACTACCCCTACCAGGTGACGCTGTACAGGCTGCCTCTTTATTTGGTTGGATGTATTTAGGAATTACATAGAGTACTGTTTTTGACATTTCCTGACAAGGAGTACTGCTAAGGGTGGCAGGTAGCCTAGTGGTTAGAGCGTTGGGCCAGTAACCGACAGGTTGCTAGATTGAATTACTGAGGTGACAAGGTCAAAACTGTCATTCTGCCCCTGAACAAGGCAGTTAACCCACTGTTCCTAGGCCGTCATAGTAAATAAGAAGTTGTTCTTAACTGACTTTCCTAGTTAAATAAAGGTAAAATAAATAATAAGTAAACTCATGAAGGTGCAAGAAAATGTCTGTATCCTTATTAAGGAAAACCCTTTCTGTCCCCACTCCTGACCCCAGGCCTGTACAATCCGTATTAACATAAACTCTGTCTTTCTTGATCCCTGTTGGTATCTAACAGGTCCTGACCCCAGGCCTGTACCACTACTACGTGACTGAGCTGGGCTTCTACTGGTCTCTCATGTTCTCTCAGTTTACTGACATCAAACGCAAGGTGAGACGCAAGACAGGCAACAGATGTTGTCTGTCTGAATGGGAACACGCACACACGGCGTGGCTACTTGTAGGGGGAGGACGATATAGATAAGTTACAAACTAACTACTGGGTATGCTAAGATATTTCTTTCTGTTGTGATATACAGAGTCAAGTATAGGAATGACCTTGACTCCACTGGATTAGAGCAGTTTAGCATGGCTCGTTATAAAAGGTCACATTGGTTCTGCTCAGAAATGCTGTTTGTTTCCATGGTTCCAGCACAGGGGACAGGGTTTATAGTCATGTGATAGCAGGGTGGAATATCCCGGTCCTTAATAGAATTATTGAGATTCCTTCATGTGTTCCATGGAGTCAAGGGAATCCGTCTGGGGTTGGATAAGTCTTAAGAAAACTATGTTTGGAGTTTGTAAGACTGATTTAAGATTTTTTTCAAAGCAGGCCCTGTTTTTGGTATGGTCGAGTATAGACGAATCAGAGAGGAGTTCTAGAGTATAGACGAATCAGAGAGGAGTTCTAGAGTATAGACGAATCAGTGAGGAGTTCTAGAACCAAACAGTCTCTGTTTCTCAGCCTTACTGAATGATCTCAGTAATTCTTTGCCTTTGATGTGCTCAGGAAGGAAGCAGTCATTTTCAATTTAACCAGGAAGTGCCAGATATATTTCACTCATATCATCCTGCCTTGGGCAGAAATTGCATCCATTTTATGGACCAAACATAAATTGCCCCAAGGTAGACTGGTAGCGCATGTAAATGCGGCATCATCATTAGGGATACATAAACTCAGCAAGAAAAGTAACGTCCCTTTTTCACTACCCTGTCTTTCAAAGATAATTCGTAAAAATCCAAATAACTTCACAGATCTTCATTGTAAAGGGTTTAAACACTGTTTCCCATGCTTGTTCAATGAACCATAAATAATTAATGAACATGCACCTGAGGAATGGTCGTTAAGACACTAACAGCTTACAGACGGTAGGCAATTAAGGTCACAGTTATGAAAACTTAGGACACTAAAGAGGCCTTTCTACTGATTCTGAAAAACACCAAAAGAAAGATGCCCAGGGTCCCTGCTCATCTGAGTGAACGTGCCTTAGGCATGCTGCAAGGAGGCATGAGGACTGCAGATGTGGCCAGGGCAATAAATTGCAATGTCCGTACTGTGAGACGCCTAAGACAGCGGTACAGGGAGACAGGACGGACAGCTGATCGACACTGCAGTGGCAGGCCACGTGTAACATCACCTGCACAGGATCGGTACAACCGAACATCACACCTGCGGGACAGGTACAGGATGGCAACAACAACAGCCTGAATTACACCAGGAACGCACAATCCCTCCATCAGTGCTCAGACTGTCCGTAATAGGCTGACAGAGACTGGACTGAGGGCTTGTAGGCCTGTTGTAAGGCAGGTCCTCACCCGGCAACAACGTCGCCTATGGGCACAAACCCACCGTCGCTGGACCAGACAGGACTGTCAAAAAGTGCTCTTCACTGACAAGTTGCGGTTTTGTCTCACCAGGGGTGATGGTCGGATTTGCGTTTATCGTCGAAGGAATGAGCGTTACACCGAGGCCTGTACTCTGTAGCGGGATTGATTTGGTCCGCCATGGTCTGGGGCGGTGTGTCACAGCATCATCGGACTGAGCTTGTTGTCATTGCAGGCGATCTCAACGCTGTGCGTTACAGGGAAGACATCCTCCTCCCTCATGTGGTACCCTTCCTGCAGGCTCATCCTGACATGACCCTCCAGCATGACAATGCCACCAGACATACTGCTCGTTCTGTGCATGATTTCCTGCAAGACAGGAATGTCAGTGTTCTTGCAGGTGCCTTGGTGGAAGAGGTGGGGTAACATCTCACAGCAAGAACTGGCAAATCTGGTGCAGTCCATGAGGAGGAGATGCACTGCAGTACTTAATGCAGCTGGTGGCCACACCAGATACTGACTGTTACTTTTGATTTTGACCGCCCCTTTGTTCAGGGACACATTATTCCATTTCTGTTAGTCACATGTCTGTGGAACTTGTTCAGTTTATGTCTCAGTTGTTGAATCTTGTTATGTTCATACAATAATTTACACATGTTAAGTTTGCTGAAAATAAACGCAGTTGACAGTGAGAGGACGTTTCTTTTTTTACTGAGTTTATATGTTACTGGAGGGGGTGTTTTGGTCACAGATTTGTCTGGTCATTGTAACTGTCAGTTTGTCTGGTCATTGTAGCTGTCAGTTTGTCTGGTCATTGTAGCTGTCAGTTTGTCTGGTCATTGTAGCTGTCAGTTTGTCTGGTCATTGTAGCTGTCAGTTTGTCTGGTCATTGTAGCTGTCAGTTTGTCTGGTCATTGTAGCTGTCAGTTTGTCTGGTCATTGTAGCTGTCAGTTTGTCTGGTCATTGTCGCTGGACACGTCCTCAGTGTGACAGTCAGACTGTCTTTGTTGTTGTTGTGGTTCTTCAAAGTGTTCATTTCTGACCTTGGCTTGCAGTGCTCCCCCTGTTGGAGTCCATGTGTCTTACTGTTTCTGTAGAAGAGTAGATCATGTGAGATTTACACAACTCCTAGTTTTCCCTACAAAAGGAACAAACACTCACACACATCGAAAGGAGAGTAGTCTCGAGATGCCACACTTAAAAGTCTTAATTTTCACTCAGTTATTGATTTTCACATTGAACGTGAGAAAACAACTGGAAATCGAGGTTCATGGGAGATAAATGAGGAAGTCATAAAGGTTATTGAGCTACTGTAAATGAAATCTGCCCTTTACCAACGCAACAAATGAATGCATATCTGTATACAATATCTGTGATTATATATGAAAAGAAAACACAGCCTTCTTGTGGTTCCTTGTTGAATTGCAGGACTTCCCCATCATGTTCATCCATCACCTAGCAACAGTGAGCCTGATCAGTTTTTCCTACGCTAACAACATGCTGCGTGTCGGGAGCCTGGTGATGTGTGTCCACGATGCATCAGACTTCCTACTGGAGGTGAGTGTGGACACACACACACACAGGCTCTGTTCCAGTGTCCACACGTACAAACTGGCATATACTACTCAAAATGAGTGGGGAATGCATTCTCAGTGATATTCTAGTGTAGATATTGGAATGTACATCAAAGTACAGTACATGTATTTTTTAACTCATGAAGAAGGAACTTGTGGAACATTCCGTTGTACAATATGACAGTATATCAATGTTTACCTTCTCTCCTTCTTCAGGCAGCCAAGCTGGCCAACTACGCCAAGTACCAGCGCCTGTGTGACTTCCTGTTTGTTCTGTTTGCAGTAGTCTTCTTCATCACAAGGCTTGTTATCTACCCTCTATGGTTAGTGACGGTATGGTTGTCCTCTACACTGGGGTGTCCTCTACCCTCTATGGTTAGTGACGGTATGGTTGTCCTCTACACTGGGGTGTCCTCTACCCTCTATGGTTAGTGACGGTATGGTTGTCCTCTACACTGGGGTGTCCTCTACCCTCTATGGTTAGTGACTGTATGGTTGTCCTCTACACTGCGGTGTCCTCTACACTGGGGTGTCCTCTACCCTCTATGGTTAGTGACTCTATGGTTGTCCTCTACACTGGGGTGTCCTCTACCCTCTATGATTAGTGACTGTATGGTTGTCCTCTACACTGGGGTGTCCTCTACCCTCTATGGTTAGTGACGGTATGGTTGTCCTCTACACTGGGGTGTCCTCTACCCTCTATGGCTAGTGATGGTATGGTTCTCCTCTACACTGGGGGTGTCCTCTACACTGGGGGTGTCCTCTACACTGGGGTGTCCTCTACACTCGGGGTGTCCTCTACACTCGGGGTGTCCTCTACACTGGGGTGCCCTTTACACTGGGGGTGTCCTCATCAGAACTATCTAACCTCTGGGGTTAGTTATTGACACTACTCTAAGGATGCATCTCTATCCCCTATTCCAGAGCCCAAAGGGTCCTGGTCAACAATAGTGCACTACATAGAGAAGAGTGCACCATTTGGGACGCGGACCCATCTGTGATATTAATATGGATGGAAGCAGCTCTACGGGACGACCGACAGTAGAGGGCCAGGTCTATGATGGGCAGTGGAGGTAACCTCCTGAGCTGCTATATTCAGCGTCTTGGATGTGCGTCCCAAATGACACCCTATTTCCTACATAGAGCACTACTTAAGACCAGAGCCCTATAAAACCCTATTCCCTACATAGTACACTACTTTAGACCAGAGCCCTATAGAATCCTATTTCCTACATAGTGCACTACTTTAGACCCTATTCCCTACATAGAGCACTATTTTAGACCAGAGCCCTATAGAACCCTATTCCCTACGTAGTGCACTACTTTAGACCAGAGCCTTATAGAACCCTATTCCCTACATAGTGTACTACTTTAGACCCTATTCCCTACATAGTACACTACTTTAGACCAGAGCACTATGGGCCCTTGTCAAAAAGTAGTACACTATAGTTTATATAGGGCAGGGGTCCCCAATTGCATTTAGCCTCGGGACAATTGTTCTATTGAGCGGATAGTCAGAGAGCCGGGACATAGTTATAAATCATTTGTACACTGCAAATTGACCGCAAGAATCCAAAACAAATACAGTATTAGACAAATAATTTAAAACCTTGATTACATATGCCTCTCTCTATTATTTCGGGAGGAATACTTGGGAACAGATTTACTCAATTAAAATCACTTTGAGCTGATTTCCTATCCAACTCAAGGTGCCTTAAAAAAATGTTTTACCCCCCCACCCAATGTAAAACATATTTTCACATGACCCTCCCCTTGTACTCCAAAAGAAATTGCACACCCTCCCCTCTCATGGAATTAACTCAAAATAAAGTTTACGTTCACAAATAAGAATAACTGGGTTTATAAACGTGGATATCGACTTTGCCACTTCGGCATGCTTTTGCGGGCACAGTCGATGCCACGCAGGGCTTACGGGCCAGGGTTGAAGGTTCACCGATCACCATGGACCAGGTCCCGGCCTGTTTCACTAGACCTGCACTACGATCAGAGCCGACAATCTGCAGACAATGATCAAGTAGGGGGAAATTAGATTGAACATTTTGATGCCATATTTATAATTATATCAAGTATATGCAACACCTTTTCCACCAACGTGTTTCTGTGACACACAATCCATAAACAAAGCATACTGACTTCGGGCACTTCAATATCATGGCTTGCGTTTTCAACACCCCAATAAATAGACTGTCAAACAAACAGAAAATACATCCCTCCCTCACTTGTAGGTTTACCCAATATAGAAGGCTTGACAATCTCTTAATGTCATTCAACTTTTTGGTGTTTTGTAACAGATGTCTCTTTCCATTCATCAGTTTGGATTGATTGATTTGATTTGTCAGTTAAGACCAATACATATACACACAGTGGCCAGTTTATTAGGTACACCACCCCATCTTGAAAATGACAGTGAGTCACTTAACCGTGGCTTGCTATATAAAGCAGGCAGACAGGTATCAAGACATTGAGTTATTGTTCGATCGAAGGTTCGATGGGCCAAAACGAGTGACCTAAGCCACTTTGAACGTGGTATGATCGTCGATGCCAGGCGCGCCAGTTCCAGTATCTCAGAAACAGCCGGCCAGTGTCTAGGGTTTACAGAAAATGGTGTGACAAACAATAAACATCCAGTCAGTGGAAGTCCTGTGGGTGAAAACAGCTTGTTGATGAGGACGAAGGAGAATGGCAAGAATCATGCAAGCTAACAGGCGGGCTGCCAAATGACGGTGCAGTACAACAGTGGTGTGCAGAACGGCATCTCGAAACGCACAACTCATTGGTCCTCGTCACAGATGGGCTTTTTCAGCAGACGACCACACCGGGTTCCACTCCTGTCAGCTAAAAACAAGAAGAAGCGGCTCCAGTGGGCATCGCCATCACCCTCACGGGACAAATGAGGAGTGGAAAAACATTGCCTGGTCCGACGAATCCCGGTTCCTGTTGTGTCATGCTGATGGCAGAGTCAGGATTTAGCGTAAGCAGCATGAGTCCATGGCCCCATCCTGTCTGGTGTCAACGGTACAGGCTGGTGGCGGTGGTGTAATGGTGTGGGGAACGTTTTCCTGGCACATGTTAGGTCCCTTGATATCAATTGAGTAATGTTTGAATGACACACCTTGTAAAATCCAACCCCCGAAGAATTCCGGCTGTTCTGGAGGCAAAGGTGGGTCCGACCCTGTACTAAGTGGGTGTACCTAATAAACTGCTCACTGAGTGTATACACACAGTACAAATAATATATTTTTTTTTTAAGTGACTGGGATTGCACAATAGTCAGGGACTTATTTTCATTGTGGCCCCTATTATTTTTTTTTTTTAACATAAATACAAATACAATTACATAGATACAGACACATTACAGAGATACAGACACATTACAGAGATACAGACACATTACAGAGATACAGACACATTACAGAGATACAGACACATTACAGAGATACAGACACATTACAGAGATACAGACACATTACAGAGATACAGACACATTACAGAGATACAGACACATTACAGAGATGCAGACAAAAAAAGATTAACCATCTATTGATACTCTTTTTAAATGTGGTTATGGTGGTTAATGGCTTTGAGTTGCTGTGGTAGTTTGTTCCACTCAACAGCGCTGGTATATATAAAAATGTGTTCTTACCAGATAGACTATTATATTTAAAACAGTGAATATTAGAATCTCTGTCTGGTGGACATATCTAACAAATGAAATGAGTCTGTGATAATTCTGTGGACCAAACCAAGGTGAATTAACACTACTCTTTTTCCCCCACAGATAGCCAGCGTAGCTGCTTAAAATGCTTGACCACCAGATGAGTATGAGGGGGGGGAGTACAATTCTTACAAGCTTGTTTTGGCTGGTCTTCTTTAGATGTTTGGGACTGCTGGTGAACCATGGTCTGCAGACATAATCAAAGTGACGCTGGACTAGCGCACCTTCCAGAGTCTTTAGGGTGTCTATAGCTAGGTTTCCATCCAATTGGCGACAGATTTTCATGTGAATATTCAAAAATCCGCAAAAATTTGCCGCATTTTCCCATCCAAATTGTTTTTACCATTAAATTGCCTTTTATTGCGGATAAAAGTTTGTGTGGTGCACATAAAAATTACTTTTGAGGTTAAATTGTACTAAATAAAAAGTTAATTGAGTTTCCATCACATTTTCAAGTCTAGTTCTACTGATGGTTTTGTCACTATAAATGTTGCGTAGGCATAGCGAATGTTCCCACTCTGGTATTGACACGTGCGCTCTAGCTAACATCTTGCAGATACCGTGTGGGTATAACATATACGATGAGATTATTATGGATAAAAGTGCTGATTTATTTTTATTTGTCAAACTGCAGCCAAGCATCGGTCGTCATGTCACCAGAATAAAACCCTGGATATTTATTGAAAGGAGCATCAATCTTGTCACCGTGCACTTTCACCACCTTGTGAAGTTCATCAGAATGAATTTAATCTGTAGCCAAATATACTTCATGCTTTCCTGGCGAGTCGAAGTGGGAGGACCACACAACATGTCATCAAGTTTACTTCAATATAATGGTTATTATTATTAAATCAAATCAAATGTTATTAGTCACAGGCAATGCGAATAGTCTGGGTAGCCATTTGACTAGATGTTCAGGAGTCTTATGGCTTGGGGGTAGAAGCTGTTTAGAAGCCTCTTGGACCTAGACTTGGTGCTCCGGTACTGCTTGCCGTGTGGTAGCAGGGAGAACAGTCTATGACTAGGGTGGCTGGAGTCTTTGACAATTTTTAGGGCCTTCCTCTGACACTGCCTGGTATAGAGGTCCTGGATGGCAGGAAGCTTGGCCCCAGTGATGTACTGGGCCGTACGCACTTCCCTCTGTAGTGCCTTGCGGTCGGAGGCCGAGCAGGACTGTCATGGTGTGCTTGGACCATGTTAGTTTGTTGTTGATGTGGACACCAAGGAACTTGAAGCTCTCAACCTGCTCCACTGCAGCCCCGTCGATGAGAATGGGGGCGTGCTCGGTCCTCTTTTTCCTGTAGTCCACAATCATCTCCTTTGTCTTGATCACGTTGAGGGAGAGGTTGCTGTCCTGGAACCACACGGCCAGGTCTCTGACCCAGTGGCGGTTCTAGACCATTTCAACTGGGGGGGCCAAGCTGGGGCCAGTTGTACTGTTAGAGGGGCCAGTTACATTAGACGTTATTGTTGTCATATCGTTTTCTTCACTGCATTGCAGGCATTAGCAGGCAAAAGACCATGTCCCTCTAGTAAATGTGTGGGTTTAATTAGTGTTCCGCATTGCCACTGTCTAATAACGGATGTAAAAAAAGAACGATAGCAAAAATTTGTCCAAAATTGCTGTCACAGGGGCAATGCCCCCCTGGCCGTGCAGTCATGAGTGAACAGGGAGTACAGGAGGGGGCTGAGCACGCACCCCTGAGGGACCCCTGTGTTGAGGATCAGCGGGGCGGATGTGTTGTTACCTACCCTTACCACCTGGGGGCGGCCCGTCAGGAAGTCCAGGATCCAGTTGCAGAGGTCCTTAGCTTATTGATGAGCTGTGAGGGCACTATGGTGTTGAACCCTGAGCTGTAGTCAATGAATAGCATTCTCACATAAGTGTTCCTTTTGTCCAGGTGGGAAAGTGTTGGTGTTGTAGGCTAGTCTAGGTAGGATAATTGTATAGTCCTTTGACTAGACAAGCTTTGAATGCTTTGATGTGTGGTATAAAAAAANCCCCCCCCCCCCCCCCCCCAATAAATGTCTAACTGTCCTTAAGGACTGTAATGGATACCTAGGTAGGACATAAGGACTAGGGAGGCACATGTTGCCTGACAACAGCCTATCTGTCTGTCTGAGTCTGTCTCACTACTGCACTACAGACCTCACAGGTCTAGTTTATTAGAGAACTTACAAAAAAATATGGATTTAGTTATGTAGTCTTCTTGGATGAATGGCAACTACTAAATGTTTTTAGTGAGCTGGTTGGTAGGAGAGTACACTCTCAGCAGGGGAAGGCAGTTTTCAGAAAAGTCCAACTTGTTTTCCCATTTGGAGAAATTACTGTGTGGGTTGCACGTGCATTTTGCGCTTTCCATTCGTGTGTGTGTGTGTGTGTGTGTGTGTGCGCATGCATGTACTGACATACTTTCCATACACATATTAATTCATGGTGTGATCCTTCCTGTGTTGTTCCAGGATCCTGAACACAACGTTGTTTGAGAGCTGGGAGATCATTGGTCCATACCCCTCCTGGTGGCTATTCAACTCCCTACTGCTGGTGCTGCAGGTGCTGCACGTCATCTGGTCCTACCTCATAGCCGGGATCGCCTACAAGGCCTTGGTCCGAGGAAAGGTGGGTGGGATGTGAATGTACAGCTCTGACTCGGCCTTGACTTTTTCCACATTTTGTTCCATTACAGTCTTATTCTAAAATGTATTAAATCGTTTTCCCCCCCTCAATCTACACACAATACCCCATAATGACAAAGCAAAAAAATTCTAACTGAAATATCACATTTACATAAGTATTCAGACCCTGTACTCAGTACTTTGTTGAAGCACGGCGATTACAACCTTGAGTCTTCTTGGGTATGACGTTACAAGCTTGGCACACCTGTATTTGGGGAGTTTCTCCCATTCTTCTCTGCAGATCCTCTCAAGCTCTGTCAGGTTGGAAGGGAAGCGTTGCTGCACAGCTATTTTCAGGTCTCTCCAGAGATGTTCGATTGAGTTCAAGTCCAGGCTCTGGCTGTGCCACTCAAGGACATTCAGAGACTTGTCCTGAAGCCACTCTTGCATTGTCTTGGCTGTGTGATTAAGGTCTTTCCCTCAATCCTGACCACCCTGCTGCTGAAAAACATACCCACAGCATGATGCTGCCACCAACATGCTTCACCATAGGGATGGTGCCTGGTTTCCTCTAGACGTGACGCTTTTCATTCAGGCCAAAGCGAATCTTGTTTCTCATGGTCTGATTCTTTAGGTGCCTTTTGGAAAACTCCAAGCGGCTGTCGTGCATTTTACTGAGGAGTGGCTTCCATCTGGCCACTCTACCGGATTGGTGAGTGCTGCAGTGATGGTTGTCCTTCTGGAAGGTTCTCCCATCTCCACAGAGGAACTCTGGAGCTCTGTCAGAGTTGGCCTGTTACAGGTGTGATGTAGACAGGTTACTGTCAGGTGTAACTACCCAAGGTAACTACTAGCTACCTCATAGCCGGGATAACCTACCTAGTTGACATGGTCAGAGGAAAGGTGAGTGTGATGTAGTATTGCTGTGCTCAGACACAGGGCCCTAGTTAACATGGTCAGAGGAAAGGTGAGTGTGATGTAGTACTGCTGTGCTCAGACACAGGGCCCTAGTTAACATGGTCAGAGGAAAGGTGAGTGTGATGTAGTACTGCTGTGCTCAGACACAGGGCCCTAGTTAACATGGTCAGAGGAAAGGTGAGTGTGATGTAGTACTGCTGTGCTCAGACACAGGGCCCTAGTTAACATGGTCAGAGGAAAAGTGAGTGGGATTGATGTAGGACAGCTCTGACTCAAGGTTAGGGACAAAACTCTGGGTTCTAGTCATACAAGTGCTGATCTAGGATCAGGTCCTTCCTGTCTATATCATCTTATTGATTATGATCTAAAAGACAAAACTGATGTTATATCAACAATGTTACTCTGATAATGTTGTCAATACAAGCCCAGACTTGAGAAATTCCATGATGTCAGACCTCAAGCTATAGTTACTAAATTCCATTATATCAGACCTCAAGCTATAGTTATTAAATTCCATTATATCAGACCTCAAAAGCTATAGTTATTAAATTCCATGATATCAGACCTCAAGCTATAGTTATTAAATTCCATTATGTCAGACCTCAGGCTATAGTTATTAAATTCCATTATGTCAGATCTCAGGCTATAGTTATTAAATTCCATTATGTCAGACCTCAGGGTATAGTTATTAAATTCCATTATATCAGACCTCAGGCTATAGTTATTAAATTCCATTATGTCAGACCTCAGGCTATAGTTATTAAATTCCATTATGTCAGACCTCAGGC
>QNTS01002172.1:177185-190798 GCA_003317085.1 Hucho hucho | reverse complement strand
GCCTCGGCTCTCTGGTTCACCAGGTTGGCACGCCATGGGACATCAACACCAGGGTTAAGGCTGCATTAAGTCCATGGCAGTACTTGCTTGCTTAAACCTCATCACACCAAATGGCTTATATACGGTCTTAACGGCAACACTCCACGGCATGGCTGCTGAACCTTTTATCCCATAAAGTAGATCCCATCCCATCCAACAGGGTGCTGAATCCATAGTTTTGTTTGATATCACTGTGCCTCAAAGCGGTCCGCACCATAAGTGAACTGAGTTGAATAAGTGAACGAACTACCTGTCGTTTGACAGCTTCTATCTCACTCTGCAGACGGCCGATCAAGCGGTTGATTTCTGCTATCTCTCCCTTGGTGTTCCTCAGCTCGTCTCCGTACTGTGTGGCCTGGATGGCCATCTGGTTAAACTGAGGGAAAATAACAACATGCATTACTTAAAGGTCCTGAGACCAGTTCTCTTGTAGCTTGGCTACCAGTCTGTTTAGCTAACATTCCACTCCTTGTACTCTGTGTCATATGCCAAAGATATATGTTTAGCATGACAAAGACTGGGAAGGAGTGGAATGATAGCTAAACAGACTGGTAGCCAGGCTAGACCAAGGAGTGGAATGATAGCTAAACAGACTGGTAGCCAGGCTAGACCAAGGAGTGGAATGATAGCTAAACAGACTGGTAGCCAGGCTAGTTCTCTTTCACCACCTTCCAACTATCTGCCGGACTGTACCGATTTGACTGGGATATTTTTCCTTCACTTTGTCCTTTTACTGTAGCATGGTTCCAGCAACTACGGCTCAGTAGTGTGAAAAGGGTATTGATTTCAATGTAGTAAAACAAAATACCTCTTTTTAACCACTTCAATCCTAGAATAGTCAACTGTTGTTCACCTTGGACTTGTACCACATCTCAGCCTCCTCTCGGCTCTTGGTAGCGATGTCCTCGTACTGAGCCTTGACGTCAGCCACTATCTGGTCCATGTTGAGGTCTCGACTGTTGTCCATCTGCACCACCACAGAGGTGTCCCTGATGCTGGCCTGCAGCTCACGCAGCTCCTGGATGTAAACAAACATTCTAACAGTACAGTGTGTTCATACATTTTTAGTATGTGTATGTGATCCTTGCCGGATTTGAACCTACAACCTTTCACCAACTGCCTGCGCCATACAGGACCACTTGTGTATTGTATTCTATTGTAATGTATTGTAATGTATTGTATTGTATTGTATTGTAATATATTGTATTGGATTGTAATATAGGGTATTGTAATATATTTTATTGTATTGTAATATGTTGTGTTGTATTGTAATATATTGTATTGTAATATATTGTATTGTATTGTAATATATTGTATTGTAATATATATTGTATTGTATTGTAATATATTGTATTGTATTGTACTATATTGTATTGTAATATATTGTAATATATTGTATTATATTGTAATATATTGTATTGTAATATATTGTATTGTATTGTAATATATTGTATTGTATTGTAATATATTGTACTGTATTATATTGTAATATAATGTATTGTAATATATTTTATTGTAATATATGGTATTGCATTGTATTGTAATATATTGCATTGTAATATATTGTATTGTATTGTAATGTATTGTATTGTTTTGTAACATATTGTATTGTAATATATTGTATTGTAATATATTGTATTGTATTGTAATGTATTGTAATATATTGTATTGTAATATATTGTATTGTATTGTAATATATTGCATTGTAATATATTGTATTGTATTGTATTGTATTGTAGTATATTGCATTGTAATATATTGTATTGTATTGTAATATATTGTAATGTATTGTATTGTAATATAGTGTATTGTATTGGTAATACAGTAAATACAGTAATGACCTTACCTCCTCATAGATGGTCCTGAGGAAGTTTATCTCATCAGTCAGAGCTCCCCCCTTGTTTTCCAGGTCGGCCTTCACCAGGTATGCTGAGTCCACATCCTGAAAGGAAAACAAACTGTAGTTACTCGTAGGCTAACGGTTAAAAGCATTGGGTCAGTAACCAAAAGGTCGCTGGTTTGAATCCCTGAGCCGACTAGGTGAAAAATCTGCTGATGTCCCCTTGAGCGAGGTACTTAATCCTAATTGCTCTGGATAAGAGCGTCTGCTAAATGACTCAACTACCACTGTTTGTCGAAACATACCAGGAGCAATTAGGTGGAAATTGGCTTTGATGTGGTTGGTTGAGATTTTCTCTGTCTCCCTTATACACCCCAGGCTCAGTTCTTGTTCAGTGGTGATATATCTTTATGAGCTTTAATGTTTTTTCATCTCGTAGAAAGGTGGCGCATGTTCGCTCATACTAGCTATTGTTGTCGCTGTCTCGCTGTGTCCTTTCACCTGCAGTGTTTGTTTATGAACGTAACCTCACTCCCATGGTGCTGCACTGAATCACTGATTACAACATCAAGCTGATGTCCTAGTATGGTATTGTGTCCATAAAGTAGTATGTTGAACTTCAGAGACTGCACCATTAAAACACAAATCAGGTATCACTGAGGAAATGTGATGTTCTCACCTTTTTCAGGATCACAAATTCGTTCTCCAGATTGTTTCTCTTGTTGATCTCATCTTCGTATCTAGGTAAGAAGAACAGGTGAAAAGATATTGAATTAGGTCATGGAAGCAAGGTTCTGGCATCCATCATTTAGGGTTTAATAAATAGGTTGGCTCTGTCTCAATTGCTGACAAATCTGTTTAAGGCTATTGAGACTTTTTGTGTTTGAAGTCCCCCACCAGCCCCTGCATGTTCCTCAGCTCTCCAGGCAGACAGACACAGACTCGTACTTGTGTTTGAAGTCCTCCACCAGACCTTGCATGTTCCTCAGCTCTCCAGACAGACAGACAGACAGACAGACAGACAGACAGACTCGTACTTGTGTTTGAAGTCCTCCACCAGACCCTGCATGTTCCTCAGCTCTCCGTCCAGCTTAGTCTTGTCATTGTTGACCACATCCATCTGGCGCCGCAAGTTGGCCATGTAGGCCTCGAACAGCGGCTCGATGTTGGAGCGGCCCATCTGCTTACCGTGCAGCAGGTCAAACTTAGTCTCTAACACCTTATTCTGCTGCTCCAGGAAACGCACCTAAAGGGAGGAGAGAGAGAAGCCCGTAGCTGATGAAATAGTCGCAACAGTCCAAGCATCGGGAGGAAGATGTTGAGTGTAGTCTACTATACATATACATTGTTGCAACTTTAATAGAGACCTTGGTACAACACCTTGTCTTGGTTCTACACCCCTTGGTGTAATGGCTTAATCCTGGACTGACAGTCGCAGGGACCTGGGTCCAAGTCCTGGTTGGACTAGCCACATCAAATTGCTACAATATTTTGTCTTGACGTCATTGAGGCCCTTCCAAACATGTTTTCTGCAGTAATGTATGGGCTTGGAGTGAACTGTTTAATTAATAGACCTTTGAAGCAAGAAGAAGCAATCTGAAGCAATCTAAAGCAATCTCCCTGATAGTCTCCCAGACTTGTTTGATAGCATCTGTGCTGAGTAGATGGATAACACTGTAGACAACAGTGCTCGTATGTTAAATTCATTATTCTGGTTTTAACAGCTACAACTGACTGAGATCACTCTAGGATCTATTTCACGCCCAAGGTCTCAGTATTCTCTTCCCACTGTCTGTCTGCTATCAACACAAAAGCTCCCTCCCTAAACACTTCAGGGAATTTTCCGGTCTTGGATGATCACACCACGTCTGACCTGTTTTATCAGGTTACCACCGAGCTGAGAGAAATAGGACATAGTACTTTATATCTATTTTACTTGTTATTTGACGTCTTTAAATGTATTTTACTTGCTATTTGACGTCTTTAAATGGGCTTTGCATACCAAGTGAATCACATCATTAGGGCATGATTTGTGTCAACATATCTCAGGTTCCGGCTACCTCCTGAGAGGAATAGGAGCTTGTTATTGCAGGAAACCCAGAGCTGTAGAGCTGGTGATCCGTAGCGTAGAACAGACACAAAGCCTCTATTGTGACTCTGTTACCCACTCCGTGAGAAAGGGGAAATGTAATGTAAGCTGAGCCGTGTATCAGTGACTACGGCTGTGAAAGAGCAGGTGACTTTGTTTTCATGGGTTAGCTCAAGTCAAACTGATATCTGCATTTCCACCGATCCAGAGTCCCAATGGCTGAGAGCTTTACACGACAAACACGTATTGTGCTGATGTTGTTTCCAGAGGCAGTGAGTGTTGCAACCGAGGACAGACCATTTTTTACGTGCTACGCGCTTCAGCACTCGGCGGTCCTGTACTGTGAGCTTGTGTGACCTACCACTTCGCAGCTGAGCCGTTGTTGCTCCTAGACGTTTCCACTTCACAATAACAGCACTTACAGTTGACCGGGGCAGCTCTAGCAGGGCAGAAATTTGACAAACTGACTTGTTGGAAAAGTGGCATCCTATGACGGTGCCAAGTTGAATGTCACTGCGCTCTTCAGTATGGACCATTCTACTGTCAATGTTTGTCTATGGAGATTGCATGGCTGTGTGCTCGATTTTACACACCTGTCAGCTACGGGTGTGGCTGAAATAGCCAAATCCACTAATTTGAAGGGGTGTCCACATACTTTTGTATACAGTTGAAGTCGGAAGTTTACATACACTTAGGTTGGAGTTATTAAAACTTGTTTTTCAACCACTCCACAAATTTCTTGTCAACAAACTATAGTTTTGGCAAGTCGTTTAGGACATCCACTTTATGCATGACATAAGTAATTTTCCCAACAATTGTTTACAGACAGATTATTTCACTTATAATTCACTGTATCACAATTCCAGTGGGTCAGAAGTTTACATACACTAAGTTGACTGTGCCTTTCAACAGCTTGGAAAATTCCAGAAAATGATGGCATGGCTTTAGAAGCTTCTGATAGGCTAATTTACATAATTTGAGTCTATTGGAGGTGTACCTGTGGATTTATTTCAAGGCCTACCTTCAAACTCAGTGCCTCTTTGCTTGACATCATGGGAAAATCATGAGAAATCAGCCAAGACCTCCACAGTCTGGTTCATCCTTGGGAGCAATTTCCAAACGCCTGAAGGTACCACGTTCATCTGTACAAACAATAGTACGCAAGTATAAACACCATGGGACCACGCAGCTGTCATACCGCTCAGGAAGGAGATGCGTTCTGTCTCCTAGAGGTGAACGTACTTTGGTGCGAAAAGTGCAAATCAATCCCAGAACAACAGCAAAGGACCTTGTGAGAGATCCTAGAGGAAACAGGTACAAAATATCTATATCCACAGTAAAACGAGTTCTATATCGACATAACCTGAAAGGCCGCTCAGCAAGGAAGAAGCCACTGCTCCAAAACCGCCATAAAAAAGCCTGACTACGGTTTGCAACTGCACATGGGGACAACGATCACACTTTTTGGAGAAATGTCCTCTGGTCTGATGAAACAAAAATAGAACTGCTTAGCCATGACTATCGTTATGTTTGGAGGAAAAAAGGGGAGGCTTGCAAGCCGAAGAACACCATCCCAACCGTGAAGCACAGGGGTGGCAGCATCATGTTGTGGGGGTGCTTTGCTGCAGGAGGGATTGGTGCACTTCACAAAATGGATGGCATCATGAGGAGGAAAATTATTTGGATAAATTGAAGCAACATCTCAAGACATCAGTTAGGAAGTTAAAGCTTGGTCGCAAATGGGTCTTTCAAATGGACAATGACCCCAAGCATACTTCCAAAGTTGTGGAAAAATGGCTTAATGACAACAAAGTCAAGGTATTAGAGTGGCCATCACAAATCCCTGACCTCAATCCTATAGAAAATGTGTGGGTAGAACTGAAAAACGTGTGCGAGCAAGGAGGCCTACAAACCTGACTCAGTTACACCAGCTCTGTCAGGAGGAACGGGCCAAAATTCACCTAACTTATTGTGGGAAGCTTGTGGAAGGCTACCTGAAATGTTTAACCCAAGTTAAACAATTTAAAGGCAATGCTACCAAATACTAATTGAGTGTATGTAAACTTCTGACCCACTGGGAATGTGATGAAAGAAATAAAAGCTGAAATAAATAATTATCTTTACTATTATTCTGACATTTCACATTCTTAAAATAAAGTGGTGATTATAACTGACCTAAGACAGGAAATAATTTTTACTAGGATTAAATTGTGAAAAACTGAGTGTATGTAAACTTCCGACTTCAACTGTATATATATGTATTAAACAGGTCTACTGCTATGTGGCAGCTCCAATTGTCATAAAAATATTGTAGGTGTACGTTTGCATTTTAGACCCAATTTACTTACCTACAATGTCTGCACCTGTGCTAAGCCAGGTCTAAATGTGCCTAAACTTAACTGTAAGTCAGGTTTACCCCTGAACCTCAGCTCCAGTACTCCTACAAACCAGGACTACCCCTGAACCTCAGCTCCAGTACTCCTACAAACCAGGTCTACCCCTGCACCTCAGCTCCAGTACTCCTACAAACCAGGACTACCCCTGCACCTCAGCTCCAGTACTCCTACAAACCAGGTCTACCCCTGAACCTCAGCTCCAGTACTCCTACAAACCAGGTCTACCCCTGAACCTCAGCTCCAGTACTCCTACAAAACAGGACTACCCCTGAACCTCAGCTCCAGTACTCCTACAAACCAGGACTACCCCTGAACCTCAGCTCCAGTACTCCTACAAACCAGGTCTACCCCTGCACCTCAGCTCCAGTACTCCTACAAACCAGGTCTACACATTTGACTGTGTCCCAATACTAATATAAACCAGATCTACGCCTGCATATCTCAGCCCGTACGAACCAGGTTTCCACCTGTGGCTATGTCCCAATACTCTGACAAACCAGGTCTACCCTTGTGCAATACTAAACAAACCTATTGACATTAAATATCTGTTAAGTTATTACACTAATTCAGTTTATGGGTCTAAACATGTCCAATTATGGGTCTATACTGAAATAACACAATATGATGTTTTACAGTCAAAATCACTAATTCAAACATATATTTAAAGGCTAATGGATGATGGTAAAAACCATGTGTAAGATCATCTTGGTCAAGTAAATCCATAACCCAACTCAACTCCAATCTACTGAAAGCATTACTAATCTGCTGTTGAATACGGACATCTGGTGTCAAATTCGTCTGCAAAAGTACACCTTGTAGATGTATGGTTGTGGTCTTGTGACCATTTTGAGAAATCATATGAAACGTCTATGATTCATAATAGACAACATAATAATGCCTAATACGTTTTTTGTCCTCACTATTGTGATCAATGGGATTGAATGGGTCAATGTTGCGATGCAAATGAAAACAGACACAGATGGCAATCACTTTGTTTGTTCTCCCTTTTCCAATCAATGGCTAAAACCAAACTAGCTTTCGCTCCTTTTGTAGCTGCTTCAAAAGACAATAAATCAGTGCCATCTACGATGATGACTAAAACAGGCAGGTAGCCTAGTGGTTAGAGCGTTGGACTAGTAACTGAAAGGTTGCAAGATTGAATCCCTGAGCTGACAAGGTAAAAATCTGTCGTTCTGAACAAGGCAGTTAACCCACTGTTCCTAGGCCGTCATTGTAAATAAGAATTTGTTCTTAACTGACTTGCCTAGTTAAATAAAGGTTCAATAAAAAATTGGGAGTCCCATAGGGCGGTGCACAATTGGCCAGCATCTGGTTTAGGGTTTGGCCGTCATTGTAAATAAGAATTTGTTCTTAACTGACTTGCCTAGTTAAATAAAGATATAAAATACTAATTGAATGAATGTATTGGGCAAGCAATCTAAGCAGTATGCTAGTATAGACATTGGGATGTAACCTAATAATTCTCAGTGATGACTACATACCTTATCGATGAAGGATGCGAATCGGTTGTTGAGGCCCTTGATCTGCTCTTTCTCATGGATGCGTGTCTCCTGCAGGTTGGGGTCGATCTCCAGGTTGAGGGGGGCCAGCAGGCTCCTGTTGACAGAGACTGAGTGGAAAGGACTGCTGTGGTGGCCATTTGAGCCCCCCGCGTACAGAGAGCTGCTACCCAGGGACATGCCACTGAAGCCCCCACTGTGTCTCCGCACAGAGCCACTGGAGCTGCTGACACGCTTGGACCTCAGGCTCATGGTGGAAGGGGAGACGGAGAGGAGATGGAGAGGTGGAGGGAGAGTCACAGACGGAGAGATGGAGAGGAGTGACAATCACAGACGGAGAGATGGAGACGAGTGAGAATCACAGACAGAGACAAGTGAGAATCAAAGTGATGCTGCAGAAGAGGACAGGACAGCAGCGGGGCTATCTGACCTTAGTGAGTTTTTCTCAGGTGTTCTGCCCTCCTTATAAACTCCTCTTTCTCAGGGTGGGGTGGTCCTCTGGTTCTGTTATTCTCACTCTGCAGAACCAGTTAGACACCCCATTCAGCTCTCTCCTCTTCCTGGCCCCACACTGCCTGCCTCGGTGCCTCCTCTCTCCCCCACCTCTATTTCTCCCCTTCTCCCTCTCTCAATTTCAATTCAATTCAAAGGGCTTTATTGGCATGGGAAACATGCATTTACATTGCCAAAGCAAGTTAAATAGATAATAAACAAAAGTGAAATATAAAATGAACAGTAAACATTATAGAGACATTTCAAATGTCATATGTCTATATACAGTGTTATAATGATGTGCAAATAGTTAAAGTATAAAAGGGAAAATAAATAAACATAAATATGGGTTGTATTTACAATGGTATTCACTGGGAACCCTCTCCCCCCCTCTTTCTCCCCCCTCTCTCTCTCTCCTCCCCCTCTCTCCCTCTCCTCCCTCTCTATTTTCTCTCTCTCGCTCTCCTCCCTCCTTCCAGCTACAGAGCACAATAGCACTTTTGTTGTTTTGATTAGCTATGATTCATTGATTACTTCTTAAGTTCACTATTTCTGGCTACAATAATTTCTGTTTTGTCATATAAACTCAGCAAAAAAAGAAACATCCTCTCACTGTCAACTGCGCTTATTTTCAGCAAACTTAGCATGTGTAAATAGTTGTATGAACATTGCAAGATTCAACAACTGAGACATAAACTGAACAAGTTCCACAGACATGTGACTAACAGAAATTGAATAATGTGTCCCTGAACAAAGAGGGGGTCAAAATCAAAAGTAACAGTCAGTATCTGGTGTGGCCACCAGCTGCATTAAGTACTGCTGTGCATCTCCTCCTCCTGGACTGCACCAGATTTGCCAGTTCTTGCTGTGAGATGTTACCCCACTCTTCCACCAAGGCACCTGCAAGTTCACGGACATTTTAATGGCCCTAGCCCTCACCCTCTGATCCAACAGGTCCCAGACGTGCTCAATGGGATTGAGATCCGGGCTCTCCGCTGGCCATGGCAGAACACTGACATTCCTGTCTTGCAGGAAATCACACACAGAACGAGCAGTATGGCTGGTGGCATTGTTATGCTGGAGGGTCATGTCAGGATGAGCCTGCAGGAAGGGTACCACATGAGAGAGGAGGATTTCTTCCCTGTAGTGCACAGCGTTGAGATTGCCTGCAATGACAACAAGCTCAGTCCGATGATGCTGTGACACAGACCATGACCATGACGGACCCTCCACCTTCAAATCGATCCAGCTCCAGAGTGCAGGCCTCGGTGTAACGCTCATTCTTTCGACAATAAACGGGAATCCGACCATCACCCCTGGTGAGACAAAACCGCGACTCGTCAGTGAAGAGCACTTTTTGCCAGTCCTGTCTGGTCCAGCGACAGTGGGTTTGTGCCCATAGGCGACGTTGTTGCCGGTGATGTCTGGTGAGGACCTGCCTTACAACAGGCCTACAAGCCCTCAGTCCAGCCTTTCTCAGCCTATTGCGGACAGTCTGAGCACTGATGGAGGGGTTGTGCGTTCCTGGTGTAACTCGGGCAGTTGTTGTTGCCATCCTGTACCTGTCCCGCAGGTGTGATGTTCGGATGTACCGATCCTGTGCAGGTGTTGTTACACGTGGTCTGCCACTGCGAGGACGATCAGCTGTCCGTCCTGTCTCCCTGTAGCGCCGTCTCACAGTACGGACATTGCAATTTATTGCCCTGGCCACATCTGCAGTCCTCATGCCTCCTTGCAGCATGCCTAAGGCACGTTCACGCAGATGAGCAGGGACCCAGGGCATCTTTCTTTTGGTGTTTTTCAGAGTCAGTAGAAAGGCCTCTTTAGTGTCCTAAGTTTTCATAACTGTGACCTTAATTGCCTACCGTCTGTAAGCTGTCCGTGTCTTAACGACCGTTCCACAGGTGCATGTTCATTAATTGTTTGGGAAATAGGAAACAGTGTTTAAACCCTTTACAATGAAGATCTGTGAAGTTATTTTGGATTTTTATGAATTATCTTTGAAAGACAGGGTCCTGAAAAAGGGATGTTTCTTTGCTGAGTTTATCTCTCATTATTCAAGATATTAGAGCAGTAACCAGTCTGCCACCCAGATTGTCTTTCTGAGCTGAGTGTCTAAACAGGTCCATCATTTGCGGACCGGCCCACAATTCCATGGTAACTCCTGGGAGAAACGGTGTCATCTCTCTCCATCCTGCTGTACAGTGTCTGCCGTAGTACAGTACAGTACACTATATGCAGCACTGTCAACCACCAGAAGTGGGGTTAGAATACACGCACAAGCAGTTTTTGTAGCTGCAGCAGTTTCACACCATGTGTTGTTAGCCAGTTGATATTTTTTGTGACCTATTTCTATGTTGAAAATATATTTTATAATGAAGATAAACAGACAACTTGGATTGATTTACTTAGGCAACGTTTATTGTAAAATATAGTGCAACTGTATGTTTCCTGCATAGAATATTGAATGCAGGTCTTTATTAAATAAAGTACTTGAAACATTTGAAACAGAAACAGAAACAGATTTACAGAGTTAGAATATAACAATTTATATAAATCATGTTTTGGCATTTCTTTCTAGGCTTGTTTTGACTTCCCTATGAACTTTCTCACCAGTCTTTTCTTCTTCCGTGGTATTGGGTTTATACTGGGAGACTCTACTTCCTCTTTGTCTATCTTTTTATCCTCTTTCTTCTGTGGTACAGTTCCAGCCGTCGTCAGCTCCACCTCTACAGGGTAGTGGTCACTGATACTCAAAGCCTGCATCATTTGAGTGAGTGAAATATTTATGTAGTAAGGGATTACCTAAAAACACTAAAAAAAACAACTCAATGGAGAATCTCAATTGAAAATGTTTTTAGTCCAAGACTCCAACAGATGGCTGAAAGATTAAATATGACGTACCATAGCTTCAGATAAGTGAAAGGCTTTGTGGTAGTTGAAGGGCTTGGCTGAGTTGGGTACCATCGCCTCCAACATGTCATCCCCGTACATCACAATCCTGATAGGATGCAAAGGAAACAAAAATATTCCACAATGGCTAAAGAAATTACATGATGATATGTGTCTTCAGAGACCTGTTTGCAATATTGAATATATATATTTTAAAAACTTTGCTTAACAGTTAACCATTTCCATTAATTCCATAGGGTTCTTTTGGATAACATTTTTGAGAAAGGATTATGAGAAATAGAGAAAGGACTATATTGTACTGTATTTTATTTATTTGATCCAATTCATAACCTTTTTGTCGTACACCATGAGTCTATAGCCTATTTGGAGTAGGTCTACCTGTCGTAGGTGTGGTCGTTGCCTGTGTTGGCTGTGGTGTCCACATCATCTCCAATCACCCAGTGGAACTTCTTGTCACTACGGATACGGATATTTGTCATGCCTCTCTTGGTGACATAACTTCCGTCCGCATTGAAATCGCCCAGGATCATGATGTTCTGCCAGAGACAAAAACAGTGATACCACACTAAAGTATTTCTATTGAAAAAAAAGATATATATATTTTTTTAAATATTACAATTTTAAAAAGGAAAATAAATAAATATATACAAAGAAATACAAATTTAATATATATTTTTTTAAATTACTTCTATATTCTCTTGATTTTAAGCTAAATGCTGTCAACAATGATATAATGTTGTGATAAAAAAGTGGGTAACACTTTATTTTAATGTGCACGGTAGCTATTAATATGCAGTTTATAAGTGTGTAGATAAGTAGCCAATAAGACCTTTATTATGTCGTATTAGTCATATATTATACCTTAATTAAGGGTTTTCTTATTCAAACGGCATAAGTCACGTCTTACTTAATAACCTCATTGTTGGCCATAATAAAGTATTTAATAAAGAACAAGTTACACAACAAAGACTCTTAGTAAGCGATCTCAATGTGGAACTAATAAGGACATAGTACATAAATATGTGTTCCCTGTTCTAAAGCGTTTATCTTCTGTTACACTTTAGAACAGGGAACACATTTTATGTACTATGTCCTTATTAGTTCCACATTGAGATCCCTTACTAAGAGTATTGTTTCTGTTTAACTTGCTCTTTATTAAATACTAATATGTCTTTATTATGGCTAATAAGACATAATAAATACCTTACTAGGTACTTATATACACACTTATAAACTACAAATTAGTGGCAACTATTTGCATCTTAAAATAAAGTGTCAGTGAACTTTAACTTTCAAAAATAAGAAGTGTGTGTACCCAGGTGAGCATTAGTGAGTAAACCTACATCAGTCTTCCATTTCTTCTTCACCACTTTGACGACGTCGTATAGCTCATCCAGCTCCTTCACAGAGTCTTCAGGCTTGGTGTGCACCGGGATCAACACCAGGTCTTTCAGCACTATGGGGTATACAGCAATCATGTCATATCCTGAAAGGAATTGTCTGGGACCCAACCTCAGGTCTACTGTGAACAGTCTGGACTAGGTACCATAGTAGGGTTAGGAGTTGTTCCTGGCCACATAACCTGATCAGAAAAAAACTTTCTGCCAGAGTTACATGTGTTAGGTTCTAATTCTCAGAGTAAAAACCTCACCGGACACTATGAAAGCTTAAACCAAGTTTATTCTTCCCAGAGGACCAATACAGCTGCATTCAGACAAAACATGTTTCCATCAACACAAGTATATACACTTCAGATTAGATGCTCCTCCTTCTCTCCAACCTTTACATCTGTTATGGTTTGACAGGAAGACGAAGTGATGGGGAAATAAACTGTTCCTTCTCCCTTAAGGTGACCTGACCTGACCTCAACCCCCTTGATGCCTAATCCAAAGCTCTCCACCCGTATCACCTATAGCAATCATGTGACTGCCTCCCCTCTGCCCAGCACATTCCAAAGCCATCTGGCTCCTACAGATAACCATTAACGTCTGATGTAAAAAACAGTCTCTATCACTCCTCAGATATTATAGAATTACCTCTGATGTATCATGTCTCTAGTATAACAATGTTCCAAGTTTAAGAAGTCAGAACCCAGAATCTAACACATGCTACAACTAGGACTCAGAGTTTTCCTTTATCAGGAGACGTGGTCAGTAGGTACACAGGGCCCTAATAATAGGAACTAAAGAGGATAGATGGTAAATAAATGATAACGTACGTGAAGACATTACAATAATACTACCTGTATTGAGACAGGTGAAACAGGGCTCTCTAGTGAAGACGTTACTATAATATTACCTGTATTGAGACAGGTGAAACAGGGC
>QNTS01002172.1:138381-168714 GCA_003317085.1 Hucho hucho | reverse complement strand
TAGTTCAGTACAGGAAAGTAGAGTATAGTTAAATACAGTAGAGTATAGTTCAATACAGTAGAGTTTAGTTCAGTACAGTAGAGTTTAGTTCAGTGCAGGAAAGTAGAGTATAGTTCAATACAGTAGAGTATAGTTCAATACAGTAGGGTATAGTTCAGTACAGGAAAGTAGAGTATAGTTCAGTACAGTAGAGTATAGTTCAATACAGTAGAGTATAGTTCAATACAGTAGAGTATAGTTCAGTACAGGAAAGTAGAGTATAGTTCAATACAGTAGAGTATAGTTCAATACAGTAGAGTTTAGTTCAGTAGAGTTTAGTTCAGTACAGTATAGTTTATAACAGTAGAGTATAGTTCAGTAGAGTATAGTTTATAACAGTATAGTTCAGTACAGTAGAGTATAGTTCAGTAGAGTAGAGTTTAGTTCAGTAGAGTATAGTTCATAGAGTGTAGTTCAATACAGTAGGGTATAGCTCAGTACAGTAGAGTATAGTTCGGTACAGGAAAGTAGAGTATACAGTTGAAGTCGGAAGTTTACATACACCTTAGCCAAGTACATTTAAACTCAGTTCTTCACAATCCCTGACATTTAATCCCAGTAAAAATTCCCTGTTTTAGGTCAGTTAGGATCACCACTTTATTTTAAGAATGTGAAATGTCAGAATAATAGTAGAGAGAATGATTTATTTCAGCTTTTATTTCTTTCATCACATTCCCAGTGGGTCAGAAGTTTACTTACACTCAATTAAATTGTTTAACTTGGGTCAAATGTTTTGGGTAACCTTCCACAAGCTTCCCACAATAAGTTGGGTGAATTTTAAACATAACGATAGTCATTATGGCCAAACAGTTCTATTTTTGTTTCATCAGACCAGAGGACATTTCTCCAAAAAGTACGATCTTTGTCCCCATGTGCAGTTGCAAACCGTAGTCTGGGTTTTTAATGGCGGTTTTGGAGCAGTGACTTCTTCCTTGCTGACCGGCCTTTCAGGTTATGTCGATGTCGGACTCGTTTTACTGTGGATATAGATACTTTTGTACCTGTTTCCTCCAGCATCTTCACAAGGTCCTTTGCTGTTGTTCTGGGATTGATTTGCACTTTTCTCACCAAAGTACGTTCATCTCTAGGAGACAGAACGCGTCTCCTTCCTGAGCGGTATGACGGCTGCGTGGTCCCTTGGTGTTTATACTTGCGTATTATTGTTTGTACAGATGAACGTGGTACCTTCAGGCGTTTGGACGTTGCTCCCAAGGATGAACCAGACTTGTGGAGGTCTACAAAACATTTTCTCAGGTCTTGGCTGATTTCTTTTGATTTTCCCATGATGTTAAGCAAAGAGGCACTGAGTTTGAAGGTAAGCCTTGAAATACATACACAGTTACACCTCCAATTGACTCAAATGATGTCAATTAGCCTATCAGAAGCTTCTAAAGCCATGACATCATTTTCTGGAATTTTCCAAGCTGTTTAAAGGCACAGTCAACTTAGTGTATGTAAACTTCTGACCCACTGGAATTGTGATACAGTGAATTATAAGTGAAATAATCTGTCTGTAAACAATGGTTGGAAAAATTACTTGTGTAATGCACAAAGTAGATGTCCTAACCGACTTGCCAAAACTATAGTTTGTTAACAAGACATTTGTGGAGTGGTTGAAAAACAAGTTTTCTTGACTCCAACCTAAGTGTATGTAAACTTCCGACTTCAACTGTAAGTGTTTTAAGAAATACAGCCCTAACCTGCAGCTGTGCATTAAGCTCTGCTTGTTGGTTGCATATGAGGCTGGCTATTCAACTTGTTTCGGTTTAGGTATTGATTTCCTTCATATGGAATCCTTGCTTGTTTGATCAACTAGTAGTTCATGATAGTTTTACATGGATGTGAAAACGTGAATGTTGATTATTATATCTTTCAATGTCCAGAAATGTGTGAAGGGCAAGATTCCAGACCCACAGAGCTTTTCTATCCTTGTTAAGGTATAGTATGTAGAGGACTTGGTACTGAACCCAGTAGAGGACTTGGTACTGAACCCAGTAGAGGACTTGGTACTGAACTCAAAACGGGGTAAACCAGCAACATCTTTTACACACATCCCTCCACACACATTCAAAAATCTGGTGTCGAAATCTGCACAATAAAATGTATTGTAGATAAGTAAACTCATTTTCTGGAACTGGGAAACAGAACCCTCTACATGGACAAAATTAGACTGTATGAAGAGAATTTAGGGAACTGAAGAGGGAACCTCAATGAGAGAAGCTGAATTTACAGATACAGGTGCTGAAGATGCAGGTGGCCAAGCTTGGAAGAAGGGAAACCGATTACATTTGACCATAATACTTGCCATTTGTGCTGCACGTCATGTTGGTACGTGTAGTGCAGCTACTGATCTAATGCCGATGTGTTTCCTGACCGAATCTCAAAGATTTACAAAAGAGTGTAAACACAGCAGTAGTTCCAAGACTTTATTAGTTCAGAGCTATTTCTTTACAAGAACACATTGGAAATTATTTAAAAAAAAGGGTCATTTCATGTATTTTACTCATTCTACAATGGACCCAAACGAGACAAAAATATATGGGGTTGGGGGGGGGGTTGGATTTGCCAGGGGGCTGCGATTCAGCAGATGAGTGCATGATCTTCTAACGCCAAATCACTTCTTTCCAGACTTCTTGATTCCTCCACCAGCTGAAAGACAATTGAGAAGTTTAGAAAGCCATCTGAAATATGTATGTAACTTTTTCTAGAAAACTAAAATGTAGTGAGGCACTAATGTATAGACTTAAAGACATCTGTGGCAAGCAGAGTACATTGAATGTCAGGCAAGAATACCCCAAAAAGCTAACACTGCCACCTGGTGTTATGAGAATCAATAGGCCTATTCTCCTCAGTGCTTGCGATGCTTTTTCGTTATTCTCTGCAGTATAAAAACAGTTAAACATTGGCACGGGTAAATAATACTCTATATATCTGGAGTCAGCGTATGGGTGGTTGGGTAGATTTGGGGCAAGTTGAAAGTCCACCCTTTGAATTATTTTGGGTATTGTTCAGTTTCATCAGAAAAAGCTAGGAATCCTGATTAGATTCTAATTGTCAACAACAACAAATACATTATTCTTACTCAAAGGTCCTTTTCCTGCTGCTTTCGTCTTCAATGCCTCCAAGGCTTTCTGGTCTTCTTTCTGCTTCTGTTTGAAGGCCATTTCATCCTGGATTTGACAAAGCAAATCTGCTCAGGATTACAATGGAAATGCACTAGTCCATATTCTAATGTATTCAAATTTTCTAAGATACTGAGCGTTCCCTCAGAATAGTTTACATGATATAGGCTACATACAACAACATTGTGCCAACAACACAATGACTTACATCATCCATCTCCTTAGTCGCTTTCTTGGCGGCTTTTAAAGGCTTCTTCTTACCACCTGTAAGACAAGAACATATCTCATTGAATTAATATGAATCAATACCGCACATGAGCATCACACAAAGCCCAGAAGGTAGCATGCTAAGTAACTAGCTAAACTTGATTGAAGACATGTGGGAGAAATGTTACACATTACACAGCTAGCGTAACCATCTGGCATAACTGTGATGCATGTATTAGCAAGCAGAGGTTAGTAAGAGCAATCAACAATATATGAACATATAATGGTACATACGAATGGCATCTCTGTAAATAGACTGAACTTTCTAGCCTTAGTAGCATGGCCATCTCTGTAAATAGACTGAACTTTCTAGCCTTAGTAGCATGGCCATCTCTGTAAATAGACTGAACTTTCTAGCCTTAGTAGCATGGCCATCTCTGTAAATAGACTGAACTTTCTAGCCTTAGTAGCATGGCCATCTCTGTAAATAGACTGAACTTTCTAGCCTTAGTAGCATGGCCATCTCTTTGCTTTGGCATGGCTTGCCAGGCGCCAGCTATTCCAGCTACAGTAGCCTGCTATTCCAGCTACAGTAGCCAGCTATTCCAGCTACAGTAGCCAGCTATTCCAGCTACAGTAGCCAGCTCCTCCAGCTACAGTAGCCAGCTATTCCAGCTACAGTAGCCTGCTATTCCAGCTACAGTAGCCAGCTATTCCAGCTACAGTAGCCTGCTATTCCAGCTACAGTAGCCAGCTATTCCAGCTACAGTAGCCTGCTATTCCAGCTACAGTAGCCTGCTATTCCAGCTACAGTAGCCTGCTATTCCAGCTACAGTAGCCTGCTATTCCAGCTACAGTAGCCATCTACATTACAATGCATTGCACGAGTTGCTAGTTAACTAGTCTGGACAGTCGTAGTCGAAACTAGATTTGTTTTATCTAGTAGCGGCAATATTAAGTTTCACCTGAAAATAAATATCGAGTTTTATGTCAAAAATGTAAATGTGTCTCTTACCTTCTCTTCCGGACATATTTGAGACTTTTCAATAAAATAACTGAGCTAACGTGTTAGGACCTTACTTCCGCTCTAAACCGGATGCAGCATGTTTGTGATGCGCCTGATCATAAAAGCACCATTCACGTTCCTAAACCAGGTGATCATTTGCAGAACAATCAACACTTGTAGACAACCGGTACTGTGATTACACTTATTAGGTAGAAAGAAAAATCAGAGCGATGAATAGCTAGGAGTAAGACATGATGTTCATTTAGGCTTGGCTTGCCTAAAGCAAGTTTGCAAACTGTCAGCTGCTAGGTAGGTAGCCTGTTCTCTATGGTAATTAAATGGGGGTCTCAGCCACTGCATCATGGATAACATCCAACATGGCCATAGATTTTCAATGAATTGCATAAACATCAGCATTGTAGAGGTCAAATGAGCAGTGCTACAAAGAATTGATTGAACATTCATTGATACATCAAACCTCAACAGCCCACCCATATACTGTGGTTTGATACAGGCTTTGACTGTACTGTTTTACAGGTGGCCCGCTCAAAATGTCTTCTGCTGTAGCGTCATAGTGATTATAACCGACTGGCTTCTCAATGAGGTACAGAGGGAAACAGCTCATACCATGGTGCCATGGAACGTCATGTCTCTATCGTTCCCACATCCCTTGGACGGTCAGAGGGACTGTGTATTCCAGCAGGAGCTACAGCACACAACAACAGAAACCACCACGGCCAAAAGATGACCGAGTAGACCAACCTGCTGTGCCTATTCGGGAGCATGCCATAACTACAATACAGAATCTGACTGACTTGGGCAAGCAGTTGGGGCAGAAGTCTATGAGCACTGCCTCAAACACAGTTACCTACTGGTGGGAGAGGTACGAGGAGTTTGTCGGCCTGAATGAAGTCAGATATGCCCAGTCTAAAGTCACAGAGGTAAGACAATATGCAAGCCAGGTGTATTGAACTGGAGGTTTTGGTGCATTTTTCACTGTATCTATCTTACTGTATCTATTCACTGAGTTTTCCATTACTACATGACCTGGCCAGGAGAAAACCCTAGTTTGTCCAGGGACCCAGAGTTTGGTCACATTATTCATCTGTTTCTTGATCTTGTAAATGTTGTCATGTTTTTCTTTAGGCAGAAAAGGCCTTCATGGTGGCCAGAGGGATGGTGCGTGAGGCCCATGGCAGCCTGGAGGCCCTACAGGTCAGGCTGAAGGAGGTGAGAGATCGACTGGATCGGGTCTCACGAGAGGAGGCCAACTACCTGGAGCTGGCCACGCTGGAGCACAAGTTGCTGCAGGTAACAACTGTCAACACAGAATAAAATGGAACATACACACAAATCTGTAGTGTTGCACTCTATTTAAAGAAGCAAACATTCTCACAATGTCTTGACCATAGGAGGAACGTCGCATGCGGACAGCCTACGAAAACGCAGAGGGGGCTGAAAGGGAGAAGTTTTCCTTATTCTCGGCGGGTGTACGTGAGAGCCACGAGAAAGAACGGACGCGGACGGAGCGCACCAAGAACTGGTCCGTGATAGGCTCTGTACTCGGTGCCTTCATAGGGGTCATGGGTTCTACCTATGTCAACAGGGTACGCCTACAGGAGCTGAAGACTTTACTACTAGAGGCCCAGAAAGGACCAGTCAGCCTACAGGAGGCTATCCAAGTCCAGGCCGGTATGCATAAGACTCAACAAGAGGAGCTGAGAGGCCTTATAGACACCCTGAGGGCGACACTACAGCATAGAGCAGCTCAGGCTAAGAAGGATGTGAAGAAGCTAGTGGTAGGTCCTGTTCCGGTTCCAGCACCCATCGTGGTTCCACCTCCACCCCAACCCTCTCCAAGTGCCTCTCAGCCAGTTCTAGAAGAGATATTGCTCTATAGCCAGAAGGCACAGGTTCTTCTAGAAGGAGTCAAGCCCCAGCTTGGGCAGCTAGACCAAGGTGTTGGGAAGGTTGAATCGGAACTCAAGGAAGTGAAGAATTTAATTGAGACGTATCATAGAGAAGAGAAGCCACCTGTAGTGATAAGTCAACAAGATTCTCAGATGTTTGTTTGTGAAACAGAGAGTGTTATGCAAGGACTTGACCAGACGAAGAAAAGACTTGAGGCTCAGATAAATCAGACTACCATGTACAACACTATGCTGGCTTACGTTGCGCTTGCTGTCACTGTTCCTGCACTGTATATTCTCTTTAGAGGTGTTTGACTAATGTTATCTATTGTGAAAGAGTGATATTAATCTGACCAGGTTCATCTTGATTTACAATGAAATAATTACAAATGAATATTGCGATTGCTGTTCATGTCTTTTGTACAGGGAAAATGAACCATGCACTGATGTGAAATCAATGACTATGAGAGTACTATGTATGTATGTATGTATGTATGTATGTATGTATGTGTGTGTGTATATATGTATATATATAATATGTATGTTTTAAGTGTAATACATTATCAAATATTTTGAGTTACAGTACTCAATCTATTAAAAGGTAATATGTTGTCAAATATTTTATGTTTTGAATGTCGATTGTTCTATAAATTAATCCAAAATAATTTGTCACTCCTAGAAAAAAAGAACATAAAACGTGTATTTCACACAAAAATATGGTCACGTGTGACAGGTTTGTCCAATTTATTTATCAGTTGGTCCTATGACGGCAGTTATACAAGCGGTAACCCCGGCCACCCGGCTTGCTGGGTGAACCAAAACGAGTGCACCTAAATTGTCTCCATAGAGACTGACCAATCACAGAGCCATAAATTAGCGCCGACCAATCATAATACTGAGTTTGGTTTTCATTGTAACATATTCATGAGATTTCGCGCGCTTTCCATACCACGTGAAGATTTCGCGCGAAAAGTCACTTTGGTGGAAGCAGCGGAGACAAGCAAGCAGTGAACAATGGCGGTGAGTGATTATTCTAGAAAATAGTTTTATATTTAATATTGCATGCTGCTTTTCTTAGTTCACAGACGGCTGTTTATCTCCTGTGATTGGTTAGCTAGCCTTGCTCGTGTTCTCTCGTTTTGCTCTTTAGTAAAGTAAGAGCAGAAGAACATGTGGGGAAGCAGGTTCGCTAGCTCGGTTACTTACCGGGTTGACCAGGCAAGTCGGTTATTAAGAACACATTCTTATTTACAATGACCGCTTACACCCGGTTGACGCTGAGCCAATTGTGCGTCGCCCTATGGGACTCCCGATCACGGCCTGCTGTGATACAGCCCGGGATCTAACCAGGGTCTGTAGTGAGACGGCATTGCCTTAAACCGCTCATAACTAGATGTAAAAGGTAACGAACACTTAGTACATCTTAATAGCTTATACATTTTTATTGGCCACGTTTTAAAGTTATGCAACTCGTTTTAATCTAGAATTGCTAGTTAGTTAGCTAGTTTGATTGCCAGGTTGTCGGCGGACGAGCACTCTCCATTGTCCCCATCGTAGTTTAGCTAGCTAACTAGAGATACCCTGGTAACTAAAAGTTGAAAAGTACACATTTTTGTTCGCTAGTTAATTAGCTCTTTGTTTACCACGTTACAGTACTTTCTGCCTGTTGGAACATATTTAGGGAATTCGCATTTGAACATCTGGTTACAGTAACAATGTTATGCTATAATTCGTTACATAACTAACATTTTAACAAGGCTCTGTGTTGTCTCCTCCTTGTCAGGATTCATCCGAGTCATATCACATGGCGACCAGCCCCAGCCATGGTTCCAGACGGGGAGACCTGACCTCCAGCCCGGGGAGAGATCTGCCCCCCTTCGAGGACGAGTCAGAGGGGCTCCTGGGCGATGGTCCTCTGCCCGGGGAGGAGGAGGAGGGAGATGGGGAGGAACTGATCGGAGATGCGATGGAGAGGTGAGCAAAGTGATGTGTTTATTTCATTGTAGCTAACCCGATGTAACTCTGGTAAACTAGCTAGGTTACATCCATACTGTGTGTTCTTCTTCCTTGTGCTGCTGTGTAACATGATTGCAATAAAAAAAGTATTCAATACCTGTTAGGGACTCAATCATGGACTCTCTTACTGATAGTTGTGGCTGCTTTGCGTGATGTATTGTTGTCTCTACCGTCTTGCCCTTTGTGCTGTTGTCTGTACCCAATAATGTTTGTACCATGTTTTGTGCTGCTACCATGTTGTGTTGTCATGTGTTGCTGCCTTGCTATGTTGTTGTCTTGATTTTGTGTTTTGAGATATATATATAATTGTTATTATATCTATCCCAGCCCCCAAAAGGCCCGCTTGAGGCCTTTTTGGTAGGCTGTCATTGTAAATAAGAATTTGTTCTTAACTGACTTGCCAAGATAAATGAAATGCATTCGTTCAAAGTGGAATTTGTCCTTGTCGTTTACCTCATCCTGCCTTAAGACGTAGTTCTTTACATTGTGTTCTGGTCGCTTTTATATTGTCAAAGCATTTTCGTGTTAACCACACTGATGCCATCTCTCCCCTCCCCAATACAGGGACTACCGAGCCATCCCTGAGCTAGACAGGTATGAGGAGGAGGGTCTGGATCTTGATGAGGAGCTGTCGGAGCTGTCTCCTGGAGCCAGGGCTGCAGCTGAGGACGCCATGAGGAGGAGAGACAGGGAGCAGGGAGGCAGGCTGAGGAGAGGTCTGCTATATGGTGAGGATGTTATATATATTCTATACATGAGATTCAGGGACAAGGAGGGTAGGCTGAGGAAATTAGGATATTATACATACATACACACACACATACATACATTATGATATCTATATATCTCTTGAGGGGGCAAACTCAGGAGAGGACTGTCCTATGGTGTATACATTCCATACTCTCTGGTCATGGTAAAGTCCCAGAAAGCCAAATATACTGTAGGCCATTTAAGACCCTTAAGTTTGGCCCGTAGGCTTTGTCTTTGAAAATACCGCCTATATACTGTATCATCATCTTGCATCGTTGTGGAATTTATGAAGTAACTCCAAACGACTTCCACTAATGGTTCTCCTTTCCTCCCAAACCTTTCTGTTCATCATAACAGTCCGGATGAGGATTATCCTAAGCTTGCCTCATCATCAATTTCTACTCAATTCTCTTCCTCCTAACAGACAGTGAGGATGAGGATGAACGCCCGGCCCGTAGGCGTCGCCTGGCTGAGCGGGCTGCAGAGGGGTCCGGGGTGGAGGGAGAGGACGAGGAGATGATTGAGAGCATTGAGAACCTGGAGGACATGAAGGTAATAAAAACAACTTTTTTTTCTTTTTCTTATCTGTTTAGTTTTTCAGATTTTATTTATTTCCCTGTGGTTGGTTGGTTGGTTGGTTGCAGGGTCACTCAGTCAGGGAGTGGGTGGTCATGGCCGCTCCACGTCTGGAGATCTACCACCGTTTCAAGAACTTCCTTCGCACCCACGTGGATGAGAACGGGCACAACGTGTTCAAGGAGAAGATCACCGACATGTGTAAAGGTATTCAATAAAAGTACTATACTAATCTATCTGAAACTTGTCACAGAGAGAACAAGGAGAGACTGGTGAGCTATCAGGACCTAGCAGCCAGGCAGCATGTCCTGGCCTATTTCCTGACTCAGGCACCTACTGAGATGCTGAAAAAAAATACAATATATTTTTTAAATTATGTATGTAAATAACTAATGATTAATGTACTGTATTTTAAAACTTCCAGAGAACAAGGAGAGTCTGGTGGTGAACTACGAGGACCTAGCAGCCAGGGAACATGTCCTGGCCTACTTCCTGCCTGAGGCCCCTACTGAGATGCTGAAGATATTTGACGAGGCAGCCAAGGAAGTAGTCCTGGCCATGTACCCCAAATACGACCGCATCGCCCACGAGATCCACGTCAGGATCTGCAACCTGCCCCTGGTCGAAGAGCTGAGATCCCTCAGGTAAATACTGATAGGAAATGATCACTTGTCTTCCATGATTTTAAAAGTAGACTCAGCGATACAAAGTAGGCATTAGTAGGTCATGGTCAACTATTTTTTTTTTTTTATTATTTTTTTTTTTTATTTTTTTTTTTATTTTTTACAACAACAACAACAACAAAGACAGAGGCTAATCTCCTCTACAGTTGTTAGAGCTATTATTTGACCCTGCTGGTCATCTATGAAAGCGACCATTAATGCCAGCGATCTGGCCTTAATGGTCATGTACTGTTATAATCTCCAGAAGAGCACTGGCCACCCCTCACAGCCTGGTCCCTCTCTAGGTTTCTTCCTAGGTTCCTGCATTTTTCTAGGGAGTTTTTTTTCTTAGCCACTGTGCTTCTACATCTGCATTGCTTGCTCTTTGGGGTTTTAGGCTGGATTTCTGTACAAGCACTTTGTGACAACTGCTGATGTGAAAAGGGCTTTATAAATGTGATTTGAGGTAGAACATTAGAGTGACGTGAACTCCCATGCACATAGGCTGATACTCTGGGGGGGGGNCACAAGTGCAGCCTCTTGCATCACTCCTTCTATAGAACTAATAGGATTGATTTGCCTCTTTCCAATACATGATCCTTTTGTTTTTCCCCTCTTGTCCTCTCTAGACAACTCCACTTGAACCAGTTGATCCGTACCAGTGGAGTGGTGACCTGTTGTACAGGTGTTCTACCCCAGCTGGGCATGGTCAAGTACAACTGTAACAAGTGTAACTTCATCCTGGGGCCCTTCTTCCAGTCCCAGAACCAGGAAGTGAAGCCAGGGTCTTGCCCTGAGTGCCAGTCCTTCGGCCCTTTTGACATCAATATGGAGTTGGTGAGTCAGTCGAACAATAGATATGCTCTAAGGTAGTGGACCAATAGCAATACAGAATCTAGGTGAGTGAACCAATAGAAATAGAGAATCTAATGAGATTAGAACGAGGAAGTGAAGCGGAGTGCAAGTCGACCAATCAGGCTCTTGACACACGTATGTTGATTTCCATAATTTCTCCCCTTCTGATGTAATAAAGACAGAAAGGAAAAGTGGAGTAATATTTCTTTCTTTTCCTTCCGCAGACTGTGTACCAGAACTACCAGCGAATCACCATTCAGGAGAGCCCTGGGAAGATCGCCGCTGGCCGCCTCCCACGCTCCAAAGATGCCATCCTATTGGCTGACCTGGTGGACCAATGCAAACCTGGAGACGAAATAGTGAGTCTGACTACTAACAGAACCACCTTTTGTACCCAGCGTAGGGTACAGTGACATTATCTGCTAGTGTGATGTACAGGGACCTGAGGACTCCGTTGTAAAGTATGGTTTCATAGGTAGATGTACAATGTTGTTTGACCCCATTTTGAACATTCATGTGCTTGTTCATACTAGGACAAATACCAAAGCACTCTTCATATTTGGGGCCAACGTTTTAAAAAGCATTAAACTTGTCCATCTTTTGATAATATTTTCCCAAAAGGTAACATTCTAACTCTTTTCCTCCAGGAATTGACGGGCATCTACAACAACAACTACGACGGCTCTTTGAACATGGCCAACGGCTTCCCAGTGTTCGCTACGGTCATCATGGCCAATCATATCGCACGGAGAGACAACAAAGTGGCCGTGGCCGAGCTCACTGACGAGGACATCAAGGCCATCGTGGCGCTGTCCAAGGACGAGCGCATTGGGGAGAGGGTGAGTTAGGAGGACCCTGCTGAGAGAGATACTTTTTGTGGACACCCCTTCAAATTTGTGGATTCGGCTATTTCAACCTCACCCTGCTGGTGTGATGTGGTGAAGCGTGATTCATCACTCCAGAGAATGCGTTTCCAGAGTCCAATGGCGGCGAGCTTTACACCACTCCAGCCAACGCTTGGCATTACGCATGGTGATCTTAGGCTTGTGTGTGGCTGCTCGACCATAGAAACCCATTTCATGATGCTCCCAATGAACAGTTCTTGTGCTGACGTTGCTTCCAGAGGCAGTTTGGAAGTCGATAGTGAGCGTTGCGACCGAGGACAGACTACACACTACGCTCTTCAGCACTCGCCAGTCCTGTTCCGTGAGCTTGTTGCTTACCACTTCGTGGCTGAGCAGTTGTTATTCCTGGATGTTTCCACAGCTCTAGCAGGACAGAAATTTGATGAACTGACTTGTTGGAAAAGTGGCATCCAATGACGGTGCCACGTTGAAAGTCACTGAGCTCTTCAGTAAGGTCATTCTACTACCAATGTTTGTCTGTGGAGATTGCATGGCTGTGTGCTCGATTTTATAAACCTGTCAGCAACGGTTGTGGCTGAAATAGCCGACTCTACTAATTTGAAGGGGTGTCCACATACTTTAGTGCATATATATCTATCTAGAGATATGTGACGGTGTACGCAATTTTCGGCGACGAATAGTACTTTCAGAACTATTGGCTAGAAGGTAAACTAAAGTACCGGAGAAGCTCTTTGTCTTGCCGCTCAGTGTGTAAAGTAAGTGTTGGTTGTCAGTACCAGTAGCTATAAGGGCTTTTACGAACTCCTTTCTAGTCGTGTTGTCGTTCCTCCTATCATTAATATACCCTATTCAATCCCCTGGTCTGTCTCTCTGCAGATCTTTGCCAGTATCGGCCCCTCCATCTTCGGCCATGAGGACATCAAGAGAGGCCTGGCTCTGGCTCTGTTTGGCGGAGAGCCCAAGAACCCTGGTTGGTGGACAATAGGGAAGGCTATTCTTACGTCCCAATTCTATACCCTTTTTCCTGAAGTGTGCACCACTCCTATGCTTTAAAAAAAAAAGTGCACAAGTGTACACTTCAGGGGAAAGGAAGGGAGGATTGGGAGCAGAGTTTTGATTACACAACCTGACTAAGAAATATAACACAACACTATTTAAAACCATCCACGGACTGGTCCATGCTCTTACCGTGCTCTTTTCTAGGTGGGAAGCACAAGGTACGTGGTGACCTCAACGTGCTCCTGTGTGGTGACCCCGGTACGGCCAAGTCCCAGTTCTTGAAGTACGTGGAGAAGGTGGCCAGCAGAGCGGTGTTCACCACAGGCCAGGGAGCCTCCGCTGTGGGCCTGACCGCCTACGTACAGAGACACCCGGTCACCAGGGAGTGGACCCTGGAGGCTGGAGCCCTGGTGTTAGCGGACAGAGGAGTCTGTCTCATCGATGAGTTTGATAAGGTGAGAGGGATTCTTTTTATACCCATCTGCTGATGCCTTAGTAACTGTTTTTTTTGTGGGCGGGGGGGGGGGGTCNGGGGGGGGGAGTCTCTTCTGGTCTGTAACTTCTAATTGGGACCATGAGATTTCCCTGAACATGTGACCTGACCAGGTAAAACTCTTGGCCCCACTCAAGATGTGGGTAACAGTATGGGGCTTAAAAAATCTCTCCTGTCCAGATGAACGATGCAGACAGGACCAGTATCCATGAGGCCATGGAACAACAGAGCATCTCCATCTCGAAGGCTGGCATCGTCACCTCGCTCCAGGCGCGCTGCACTATCATCGCTGCTGCCAACCCTATCGGTGGTCGCTACGACCCGTCTCTGACCTTCTCTGAGAACGTGGATCTGACCGAGCCCATCGTGTCTCGTTTTGACGTCCTGTGTGTGGTCAGAGATACTGTGGACCCAGTGCAGGTAAAGCTAACTTACTTCATACGTTTTTCATATTTTGTAATATTGGTACAAACTGGATTGTAAATATAACTACTGTTGCTTAATTGATACTCTACAAAACCCTGAAAACTCGACATCTCTCATCAGACCTTTCTCTTCACTACAACAGGATGAGATGCTGGCTCGTTTCGTGGTGGGCAGCCACATCAAGCATCACCCCAGCAACAAGGAAGCTGGCATGGCTGGCTTGGAGGAGGTGGTTCTGCCCAACACCACAGACGTGCCTCCTATCCCCCAGGAGCTGCTGAGGAAATACATCATGTACTCCAAGGAAAGGGTCCGGCCCAAACTCAACCAGATGGACCAGGATAAAGTGGCTCGCATCTATAGCGACCTGCGCAAAGAGTCCATGGTAAGTCTGTGACTAGTCTAGTATTGCCACAATTACAAAAGTCTTAACTTGTTGGCTATTCAGAACAACCTTTTGATTTCCAGCTTTTTCCGCATTTATCTGTGTGAATCAGGGTTTGAATCCTGCCTACCACAAGCCTGTTAGCCAGGTGAGTTTAGATCCCAGAGCCTAGGGGACAGGTTTAATGCGACTCATGCGGCAGTCCTGAACAGCCTTAATGCAAATCGGAATGTCTTGACTTTAAATGACTTTTTAAGAATAGATCTTAACCCTGGAATCAATAATAATGGTCAATATCTTTGTCTTCTCCCAGTTCTGCTGTAAGAGGACCGGCAGCATCCTAGCTCTGTATATTGGAGTGCTGTAGTATCAATAGTGAGTCATAGCTGAATATCTTCTGTAGGCGGCTGAGTTTATTTTGTTCTGATCACATCCCTGTTAGTGTAACGTCGTGTGTGTGTGTGTGTGTGTGTGTGTGTGTGTGTGTGTGTTATTAAATGCATATTATTACTGAGTAGGAGACGGGCAGGCTCCCCATCACGGTGCGTCACATCGAGTGTATCCTCGTGGTTTATTATTAGTAATAGATATGTGTGTTACTCTCTAGGCGACAGGCAGTATCCCCATCACGGTGCGTCACATTGAGTCTATGATCCGCATGGCGGAGGCCCACGCCAGGATGCACCTCCGAGACTACGTAGTGGAGGATGACGTCAACATGGCCATCAGAGTCATGCTGGAGAGCTTCATCGACACTCAGAAGTTCAGTGTCATGAGGAGCATGAGGAAGGTAAGCACAGGAACGGACTCCTCGACCTTAGGGAGCCTGGTCCTCGAACTAAAGTTCACTTTCAATGGATATGAATTGGTGTCCGGGAAACCAGTCCTAAGTGTAGGCTTGCTAGGGCGGCTTCCTCTAGTGACATCCTGAAACCAACCCAGTCTTCTTCCTCCCCTTGTTAACTGTTGTTCAGACGGGTCAAATGGCTGCTGTTTTATTCTGAAACCAACTTCTCCCTCTTCCCCCTCCTCTCTAGACGTTTGCCCGTTACCTGGCGTTCAGACGAGACAACAATGAGTTGCTGCTGTTCATCCTGAAGCAGCTGGTGTCAGAGCAGGTGGCTTATCAGAGGAACCGGTACGGAGCACAGCAGGACACCATTGAGATCCCAGAGAAAGACCTGGTGGACAAGGTAATGAGCTGGTAGTCATGGTCTACATGAATGGTGTAAAATGTCTTCCTCGGTAATGTACTATACCGAGCTGCTAATCATGGTGCCATCTCAATAGTCTGATGGTTTCGTCTCCTCTCCCTCGTCTGTTGTCGAGCGACATGCTAACCATTGGCATAATGTCAACTTGATTCATCTCTGTATCTATTTCTATTCTTCCCCTTGGGGGGGGGGGAGATATCTTGTTACATTTTTGTTGTCAACACTGCTATGGTTTATGAATTGTTCTGTTCGTGCTGTCTCCTTCCCCAGGCCAGACAGATCAGCATCCACAACCTGTCAGCGTTCTATGACAGCGGGGCATTCCGATCCAACAAGTTCTCTCACGACACGAAGAAGAAGTTGATCCTGCAGCAGTTCTAGATCTAGCCTTTGTCTGTGTTCTAAATTCACCCTATTCCCTATGTAGTGCACCTCTTTTGACCAGGGCCCATAAGGGTGTGATTTTTCAGGACACGAGCCTGTCTGGATGTGTAAATAGTTGTAAATGTTTGTCATCCTGTTGTTGGCTAAAAGAAGAATCCTAATTTGAACTAAATGGCCCAATTTCTTTTTTTTTTTTTTTTTAACGCTATCAATGTTACAATCTGTATCTGTTTAATGTACAAGTTCTGTGAACGTAGCCTATACCTTAATTTCAAACGTTTCTACTTTTACATCTTGGAACACAGCTTGTGTGTTTTTGTAAAGGACTTTTTTGACGTTTAACTGTAAACTGTATTTTAATGTTTTGAAAGTAGAAAAAAAAACAAAAAAAACTGGATATTCTAACCTGAAATCAGATCTTCCTGACACTGAAATATGGTGTAATATTTTCTTCTGGACCAATGACTTTCTGATGACCTTCATGATGTTCTGGTCTGTGACTAGAATTCTGGGATAATGTTTTGATAATAAATGACATTTGTAGAAGCATGTCATCACCCTGAATGTACTGAAGACATGGTTCCCAAAGTGGGGCAGTGGTCTAAGGCACTGCATCTCCGTGCTAAGAGGCGTCACTATCATTGGCTGTGTCACAACCGGCCGTGATCGGGAGTCCCATAGGGCGGCGCACAATTGGCCCAGCGTCAACCGGGGGTAGGCCGTCATTGTAAATAATAATTTGTTCTTAACTGACTTGCCTAGTTAAATTTAAACAATAAGTAAATGTAGGTCCTTTTTAAGCTTAAAGGACCTAAATTGACCTTGGCGGACCGTGTCAGCTGCCGCCACTGCGAGGCATCGACATCAGTAGGTGTAGTGATGCGTGTTCTCTAATGTTAAGGAAATCTCCCATTTTCGCTCGCCCTGGTTCGAATACGTCATGCTAAACCGCAGAGCATACTATTTACCAAGGGCCCTTTTCCGATTTAGGAAATTACACCTTTCCTACACACTTGTCAGTAGTTGGTATTCTGGCTTTACCGTATGAAGGTGCGTCATGGGCTTTGCAGGCGTGGTTCCCTTGGACGCGCTGAATAAATGTAATTCAACCGCTGAAAACTCCCATTTGCTGCCGGACAGATTTTCTCTTGAGCGTTTTCAACAGGGGTTTCAGTACATTTATCTTACTAATGCAACTTCTGTTGACCAGACTGGAATACATTGAGAGAACGGGTTCAGAAAATAGGGTTCAATTTAAAGAAACCCATCTAAATATATGCCTATTCATCTGTTTCAACACCAATTTACTCGTCTATTATTTTGGCAAAAATTTGGGGGTTAGGAAAGTAGGTATGAATTATAACTGGTTTGGGGAGTGTTTACGAACGAAATATATTGAATAAAAAAATAGTGGTTTGATACATTGAGAATTGCCACATTCAGTGCTTATAACCCATCTTTTAACAGAAACCAATTTGTGGGTTTTTCTAGGTACAATTGGTAGAATACATAAAGGCCTGTTCTTCTAGTTAAAATGAATCACTGCACCCGTGCTCTCATTTACACGAAAGAATATGTGACTCAACATTTAATTACCTCTGAAGTGTCATTGTTTACGTTTATGTGACATACTCTAACGGGTGCTTATGCCCGCACAGACAGGCGTTGTCATATGCCGCGTTAAAGACAACTCGGAAATTTCCGACTTGCACACTCTTTGAAGAACATGGTGCCGGAGCTTCCCACTTGGAAAATATCAGAATAGACCAATAACGTACATACATTTTTAACTGGGAGATACCGAGTTTCCGAGTTGTCTTGAAAGCACCATAGTAGCAGCATCTGTCACAGAGAGCCTGTCTCCACACACACACAGCGAGCTGAGAGATATGCAGATAATCGTGAACCGGAGCATCCAAGTTCAGACGCTTATCACGCTTAGCGTTTTTCTTAACCAGCCAGTATGCGATGAGGTGCGTTCTCTCTGCCCGCGACAGCTGAAAACCAACGAGTAATAACAGTTCTAAGTAGTCTAGAAGTGTTTTCGCTGCAGTCATGGCAGGCCAGCTTCGTCCGCTTTTATTCGGTAAGTCTTGTTTTTATTATGGCAGGTCTGCGCCGCTACTGTAGTCTAGTTACTGTTATTGGTGTCGCATGATAGCCCAATCAATGTAAACTACGCGCTCGATCTCTTTCAATTGAATATTGCTTGGTTGTTGAAACATTGATACAAAAATTGTATCCATTTGTAATTATTTCAATGATGGCTATTCGTATTTTCTAACAGGATCCTTTCTACTATGAATTCTCAACCAAAGCTCAATATGTCTCACTGTGTGTTTCTGCAGTGATCATAAATCACAGGCCGTGTTTTCTAATGCAATATCCACAGACGCATGAAACGGTCAACATCATTCTGTTGCCCAACAAGGGGCCTGGATGTATCCAAAGAAAATCCATGTAGTATGTATGCTCTGTCATATCCCCTACTTGAATAGGAGAGAATGTTGAATGTGACTCACTGTGAGGCTTATTATAAAAGTGATTGGTGCACTAAGTGAATTCAATTAGACCTGTGTTTAAACATGAAACCCGTGTGTTTTAAATATATGATTGTTTTTCTTTTTTGTTAATCTGGCATCATGAAACGATTCAGATGAAAATAGATGTCAAAACAATAAGTATTATAGCTTATAGTAACAGTACCACTGTTTGCCTGTTCCTGTGTAGTACACAGCCCTATGTAAAGAAGTCTGTCCTCAGACAGTTGAGAAGCAACACCAAACTCACGAGGATCTGGATTGTATAGATCTAGAGAATTGATTATCTAAGGAAGACCAGTTATTTGTAGGCTGTAATGAAGTTAGGGTGGTGCACTCCTACAGCCTAGTCATTATACTGGACACGACGAGCACAGCACAGTCAAACCTGGTTGGAGATTATCCCATTACTAGAGAGCGCGCACATTATCTTGACAGTACACACATTATCTTGACAGTCAGTGGAACAGTTGTTTTCCTTCCGAGTTAAGTGGCTTACCCCTCAACCCATAGTTTAATTGTAGTGACACTGTACTTGACAGATATTGATTGCATGGAACACTGTTAACCATCAGAACAGAGGCCACTAATTAGTGTTGTCACTGTTGCCACCCAGTGCTATAGCCAACTCCTTGTATTGTATGGTTCAATGAAAACAGTAGTCAGAGGAGTTGGCGTACTGGCATGGAACCAGGCCTACATCATTTCTCTATATAATTTCACCACATCCAGACTCAGGTCAATAATTTCCCAACTTCATCGTTTTTGTGAGTGGATTGTATTATTTTCTGTCCTATTTTCATAACAGCCAACGAGAACATTACCTTGTTGCTCTATTGGTCCAGTGGTGACATTTACAGTAGTGCTGACATTTACAGTAGTGCTGACATTTACAGTAGTGCTGACATCTGTTCTAGGCACTATGCAGGCACAGAAGAACAAGGACAGCACTTCGGTACAGTAGCCTATAGGTTTTTCTGAAACTCCCTCCTCCACTGGCTCTGTGAAATGTGTTTACTTCAACACAATGCTTTCCACTGCGCTGGCTGGCTGGCTGTCTCACGACATCAGGAAGGATTCAATATCCAAAACCGTGATTGTTTCTCAGTGACTATATCCTCAATGATTATTATACTATTATACGTATTACAGTGCATTCAGGAAGTATTCAGACCCTTTGACTTTTCCCACATTTTGTTAAGTTACAGCCCTATTCTAAAATGGATTCAATAGTTTTTTTCCTCATCAATCTGCACACAATACCACATAATGACATCACAATACCCCATGATGACATCACAATACCACATAATGACATCACAATACCCCATGATGACATCACAATACCACATAATGACATCACAATACCCCATGATGACGAAGCAAAAACAGGTTTGAAATTTTAGCAAATCTATAATAAAGAAAAAAAATATATATAAAGAAATTCACATTTACATAAGTATTCAGACCCTTTACTCAGTACTTTGTTGAAGCACCTTTGGCAGCGATTACAGCCTTGAGTCTTCTTGGGTATGACGCTACAAGCTTGGCACACCTATATTTGGGGAGTTTCTCCCATTCTTCTCTGCAGATCCTCTCAAGCTCTCTCAGATTGGATGGGGAGCGTCGCTGCTCAGCTATTTTCAGGTCTCTCCATTGATGTTAGATCGGTTTCAAGTCCGGGTTTAAGTCCGGGGTCTGGCTGGGCCACTCAAGGTCATTCCGAGACTTGTCCTGAAGCCACTACTGCGTTCTTGGCTGTGTTCTTAGGGTCGCTCTCCTGTTGGAAGGTGAACCTTTGCCCCAGTCTGAAGTCCTGAGCGCTCTGGAGCAGGTTTTCATCAAGGATCTCTCTGTACTTTGATCTGTTAATCTTTCCCTTGATCCTGACTAGCCTCCCAGTCCCTGCCGCTGAAAAACATCCCCACAGCATGATGCTACCACCACCAAGCTTCACCGTAGGGTGGTGCCAGGTTTCCTCCAGATGTGGTGCTTCGGCATTCAGGCCAAAGAGTTCAATCTTGGTTTCATCAGACCAGAGAATCTTGTTTCTCATGGTCTGAGAGTCTTTAGGTGCTTTTGGCAAACTCCAAGCGGGCTGTCATGTGCCTTTTACTGAGGAATGGCTTCCGTCTGGCCACTCTACCATAAAGGCCTGATTGGTGGAGTGCTGCAGAGATGGTTGTCCTTCTGGAAGGTTCTCCCATCTCCACAGAGGATCTCTGGAGCTCTGTCAGAGTGACCATCGGGTTCTTGGTCACCTCCCTGACCAAGGTCCTTCTCCCCCGATTGCTCAGTTTGGCCCGGGCAGCCAGCTCTAGAACGAGTCTTGGTGGTTCCAAACTTCTTCCATTTAAGAATGATGGAGGCCACTAGGTTCTTGGGGACCTTTAATGCTGCAGAAATGTTTTGGTACCCTTCCCCAGATCTGTACCTCGACACAATCCTGTCTCGGAGCTCATACGGACAATTCCTTTGACTTCCTGGCTTCGTTTTTGCTTTGACATGCACTGTCAACTGTGGTACATTACATAGACAGGTGTGTCCCTTTTCAAATCATGTCCAATTTATTTACCACAGGTGGACTCCAAACAAGTTATAGAAACATCTCAAGGATGATAAATGGAAACAGGATGCACCTGAGCTAAATTGCAAGTCTTTTTGTTTAAAAAAAAAACTTTTCTCTTTGCCATTATGGGGTATTGTGTGTAGATTGATGAGGAAAAACCTTAATTTAATCAATTTTAGAAGAAGGATGTAACGTAACAAAATGTGGAAAAAGTGAAGGAGTCTGAATACTTTCCGAATGCACCGTATACATATATAAACCTGCTAATCTGAGCATGTACACTTTCCACAGTTTTCTGCTGTGAGAAATGTACACTGCAGCCAGCCAGAGAACAGGCACTATACATCTCACTACTACCCACATCTAAAGTTACCTGGCTGCCTACGCAGTGCTGCAAAGTCAGCCTCACTCTGTCTGTAGCCCTGCCATCCTCCTACAGGACACCGCAGCATCCTGGAACCCATGCAGGGCAGGTAGAATAGTCATTAATCATACTATTGACCCTCATGAATGTACTTAGCAGGACAGGTAAGTGATTGATTACTGATGTGGAATGATATGGATATAAGGAGATAGAGAGAAGTAGCTGAAGCACTTGAAGTAGCCGAAGCACTTGTGTGAGTCACACACACAGAGTATATACTACCGGTCAAAAGTTTTAGGACACCAACTCTTTCAATAATAGTGAAGACATCAAAACTATGAAATAACACATATGGAATCATGTAGTAACCAAAAAAGCGTTAAACAAATCAAAATATATTTTATATTTGAGATTCTTCAAAGTTGCCACCCTTTGCCTTGATGACAGCTTTAAACACTTGGCATTCTCTCAACCAGCTTCATGAGGTAGTCACCTGGAATGCATTTCAATTAACAGGTGTGCCTTCTTAACAGTTAATTTGTGGAATTTCTTTCCTTCTTAATGCATTTGAGCCAATCAGTTGTGTTGTGACAAGGTAGGGGGGTATACAGAAGATAGCCCTATTTGGTAAAAGACCAAGTCCATATTATGGCAAGAACAGCTCAAATAAGCAAAGAGAAACGACAGTCCGTCACTACTTTCAGATATGATGGTCAGTCAATCCGGAAAATGTCAAGAACTTTGAAAGTTTCTTCAAGTGCAGTTGCAAAAACCATCAAGCGCTATGATGAAACTGGCTCTCATGAGGACTGCCACAGGAATGGAAGACCCAGATTTACCATAAGTTAATTAGAGTTACCAGCCTCAGAAATTGCAGCCCAAATAAATTCTTCACAGAGTTTAAGTAACAGACACATTTCAACATCAACTGTTCAATGGAGACTGTGTGAATCAGGCCTTCATGGTTGAATTGCTGCAAGAAACCACTACCAAAGGACACCAATAAGAAGAAGAGACTTGCTTGTGCCAAGAAACACGAGCAATGGACATTAGCCTGTTGGAAATTTGCCCTTTAGTGCGGAGTCCAAATTGGAGATGTTCGGTTCCAACCGCCGTGTCTTTGTTAGACGCGGTGTAAAGCATGGAGGAGGAGGTGCTATGATGTGGGGGTGCTTTGCTGGTGACACTGTCTGTGATTTATTTAGAATTCAAAGCACTTAACCAGCATGGCTACTACAGCATTCTGCAGTGATACAACATCCCATCTGGTTTGGGCTTAGTGGGACTATAATTAGTTTTTCAACAGGACAATGACCCAACACACCTCCAGGCTTTGTAAGGGCTATTTTACCAAGAAGGAGAGTGATGGAGTGCTGCATCAGATGACCTGGCCTCCACAATCACCCGACCTCAATCAAATTGAGATGGTTTGGGATGAGTCGGAACGTAGAGTGAAGGAAAAGCAGCCAACAAGTGCTCAGCATATGTGGGAACTCCTTCAAGACTGTTGGAAAAGCATTCCAGGTGAAGCTGGTTGAGAGAATGCCAAAAGTATGCAAAGCTGTCATCAAGGCAAAGGGTGGCTATTTGAAGAATCTCAAATATAAAATATATTTTGATTTGTTTAACACATTTTGGGTTACTACATGATTCCATATGTGTTATTGTATAGTTTTGATGTCTTCACTATTATTCTACAATGTAGAAAATAGTAAAACATTAAAAAAAAAATTGAATGAGTAGGTGTTCTAAAACTTTTGACCGGTAGTGTACGTACCTGCGCTTTGGCTAAAGATAATTATGAAGAGTCATACAGTCAATGTCCAGTGTGGTGTGGTGCAGTGATTGAGTGCCCATGTGAAGGGTTAGGGTCATCATACTGTCTACCATTAAAGCTCCCTACCTGCCTATGCAGCGCTGCAAAGTCCACTAGCCTCTGTCTGTTGCCCATTCTCCTATCATCACAGCAGCATTCTGGACAGTTTTCTCGGCTGGTTGAATAGCCATTCATCATGGTACTGACCTCCATCAGATTTACATCGCCCTTCTGATTGGGTAGGAGAAGGAGATAGAACAATCAGCTGAAGTGCTTGTGTGTGTACATTATCATTGTGCACAAATACCATTGGCTAAATATGCATATGACTTGGGTTAAAGATGAAGAATCACACAATCAATGTCAAGTCCAATGCAATACAATGATTGTGAAGGATGTGAATGATGTCCAATGTGATGCAGTGATTGTGAAGGATGTGAATGATGTCCAATGTGATGCAGTGATTGTGAAGGATGTGAATGATGTCCAATGTGATGCAGTGATTGTGAAGGATGTGAATGATGTCCAATGTGATGCAGTGATTGTGAAGGATGTGAATGATGTCCAATGTGATACAGTGATTGTGAAGGATGTGAATGATGTCCAAATGTGATACAATGATTGTGAAGGATGTCCAATGTAATACAATGATTGTGAAGGATGTCCAATGTGATGCAGTGATTGTGAGTGAGTGCACCTACAGCAGCATCCTGGAAACTACTGAGAGCAGAGAATAGTCATTAATCATTCTATTGACCCTCCCCATGAAGAAGACAACGTTGGAAATCCTGAGATAGAGATAACAAAGTAGCTGACGCATACACACACACACACACTAGAATCGCACAGTCAATGCCCAGTGTGGTGCAGTGCCTGTGAGTGCAGGATGTGGTTCCTTAGGTCCAGACCAGATGGTTAACACCATTGCTCCTTCCAGAGCTCAGCAGGAGAGCAGAGAACCAGATGATCTCCCTGCAAAAGGCTGCTATATAACACAAGGAGTAACAATGGCTACACAGGAAGTTGGCCTGCAACAGAGAGATGTCAGGGAAGGAAATCATTGGATTTACTGTGGAATCATTATTTATCACAATCAGGGATCCTCCATAGATCCTGTTCCAAGTAAAGGAAACAATTATCTGGTATCGGTTTGGTATGACTTATTAGTGTCATGTTGTTGTTCTTGTTGTTGTTGTTGCTCTTGTTGTTGCTCTTGTTGTTGGTGTTGTTGTTGGCATGTTGTTGTTGCTCTTGTTGTTGTTGGCGTTGTTGTTGTTGTTGTTGGCGTGTTGTTATTGTTGTTGCTCTTGTTGTGGTTGTTGGCATGTTGTTGTTGTTGTTGTTGTTGCTCTTGTTGTTGCTTTTCTTGTTGTTGTTGTTGGCGTGTTGTTGTTGGTGTTGTTGTTGGCATGTTTTTGTTGTTGTTGGCATGTTGTTGTTGTTGTTGGCATGTTCTTGGCATGTTGGTGTTGTTGTTGTTGTTGCTTTTGTTGTTGTTGTTGTGCGGTTATGAATTATTATGGTCAGTAGTACTTAGCCTTTTATTTTATTTCACCTTTATTTAACCAGGTAGTTCTATATGATGTCATAATACACCTTTATTTAACCAGGTAGTTCTATATGATGTCATAATACAGGTAGGCCAGTTGAGAACAAGTTCTCATTTACAACTGCGACCTGGCCAAAATAAAGCAAAGCAGTGTGACAAAAAACAACAACACAGAGTTACACATGGAATAAACAAATGTACAGTCAATAACACAATAGAAAAAGTCTATATACAGTGTGTGCAAATGGAGTAAGGAGGTAAGGCAATAAATAGGCCATAGTAGCGAAGTAATTACAATTTAGCAAATGAACACTGGAGTGATAGATGTGCAGATGATGATGTGCAAGTAGAAGTACTGGTGTGCAAAAGAGCAGAAAAGTAAATAAAACAATATGGGGATGAGGTAGGTAGTTGGATGGGCTATTTACAGATGAGCTATGTACAGCTGCAGCGGTCAGTTAGCTGCTCAGATAGCTGATGCTTAAAGCTAGTGAGGGAGACATAAGTCTCTAACTTCAGCGATTTTTGCAATTTGTTCCAGTCATAGGCAGCAGAGAACTGGAAGGAAAGGTGGCCAAAGGAGGTGTTGGCTTTGGGGATGACCAGTGAGATATACCTGCTGGAGCGCGTGCTACGGATGGGTGTTGTTATGGTTACCAGCGAGCTGAGATAAGGCGGAGCTTTACCTAGCAGGGACTTGTAGATGACCTGGAGCCAGTGGGTCTGGCGACGAATATGTAGCGAGGGCCAGCCGACGAGAGCATACAGATCGCAGTGGTGGGTAGTATATGGGGCTTTGGTGACAAAACGGATGGCACTGTGATAGACTGCATCCAGTTTGCTGAGTAGAGTGTTGGAGGCTATTTTGTAAATGACATCGCCGAAGTCGAGGATCGGTAGGATAGTCAGTTTTACGAGGGTATGTTTGGCAGCGTGAGTGAAGGAGGCTTTGTTGCGAAATAGGAAGCTGATTCTAGATTTAATTTTGGATTGGAGATGCTTAATTTGAGTCTGGAAGGAGAGTTTACAGTCTAGCCAGACACCTAGGTATTTGTAGTGTCCACATATTCTAAGTCAGAACCGTCCAGGGCAGTGATGCTAGTCGGGCGGGCGGGTGCTGGCAGCGATCGGTTGAAGAGCATGCATTTAGTTTTACTAGCGTTTAAGAGCAGCTGGAGGCCACGGAAGGAGTGTTGTATGGCATTATAGCTCGTTTGGAGGTTTGTTAACACAGTGTCCAAAGAAGGGCCAGATGTATACAGAATGGAGAATGAAGTGAAGTGACATTCAAAATAAAGTTTTGTCTCAGTCCTGGGGGATCTCCAAGTCTTGTCCTTGAAGCTAGATAGAATATATATGTCTAAGTCTTGTCCTTGAAGCTAGATAGAATACATATGTCCAAGTCTTGACCTTGAAGCTAGATGTAGAATACATATGTTCAAGTCTTGACCTTGAAGCTAGATGTAGAATACATATGTCCAAGTCCTGACCTTGAAGCTAGATGTAGAATACATATGTCCAAGTCTTGACCTTGAAGCTAGATAGAATACATATGGGCAAGTCTTGACCTTGAAGCTAGATAGAATACATATGTCCAAGTCTTGTCCTTGAAGCTAGATAGAATACTTATGTCCAAGTCTTGTCCTTGAAGCTAGATAGAATACTTATGTCCAAGTCTTGTCCTTGAAGCTAGATAGAATACATATGTCCAAGTCTTGACCTTGAAGCTAGATAGAATACATATGTCCAAGTCTTGACCTTGAAGCTAGATAGAATACATATGTCCAAGTCTTGACCTTGAAGCTAGATAGAATACATATGTCCAAGTCTTGACCTTGAAGCTAGATAGAATACATATGTCCAAGTCTTGTCCTTGAAGCTAGATGTAGAATACATATGTCCAAGTCTTGTCCTTGAAGCTAGATGTAGAATACATGTGTCCAAGTCTTGTCCTTGAAGCTAGATAGAATACAATACTGCGTCAGCCCCTTTTCCAAAGGGCCGCTTTTCCAAATGGCAATCTATTCCCTATGGGCCCTGCTCAAAAGTAGTGCACTGTATAGGTAATTGGGGTGTCATTGGGACATACCCAAGGTTAGACGCAGACAGCCATGTGGAAACTCAGAGAGTACACAACCAGACCAGTACTATAATAGTTGATCAGTATGTGGTTCAGTGAAACACGTTCCCACGATGCCTGAGACCTGCCAGAAGACTTGTGTTAGCTCCCTGAGCTCCAGCCTTTAGCTCGGCGCGCTAACACAGCCTCATGGTTGAGACACAGGTTCAAGCCCAGTTAGTCACACCAGAAGTTCTGGGGACTCAGAGGAATGGGCTACAGGTGTAGGATCTTAATTTGATCAGGCTGTTGCAGGAGAACTTTCCGGGAATGCAGAAAATGTAAAACGGACAACGCTGGGCCAATTGTGTGCCTCCTCATGGGTCTCCCGGTCACGCACGGCTGTGACACAGCCTTGGATCAAACCCGGGTCTGTAGTGACGCCTCAAGCACTGCAATGGAATGCCTTAGACCGCTGCACCACTCGGGAAGCCTATGACCAACTGCTCTACGAAAAGATAAGACTCTCAATAACACGATGGTGTTCTCCGTTCTGCTCTACGAGTTTGTAAGTTAACCCATACGAATGAACGGAAGTCTGGAGGTAGTTTCGTGCTAACAAATATAAAGGGTTAAATATGTGTCCAAAAAAATATTTTGTGAGCTTTCTTAAATCTCCTAGATATAGGACAGACATATATTACAAAACCCTCATTCCTTATGATACATTTTTGGACTGTCTTTTTTGACATTTATGAAGGTGTTATTGAATGTGTTTCTATGGGCTATAGCAGCAAAGGCCAAACTCAATATTTAATAAAATAATTGTTTTATATATATTTTTTTTTATAGCTAAAGGGGGCCTAAAATTCTAAAACAAATTCCTAATGATTCATGGTCCATCTTAAAACAATTCCATATGTCAGCTGTTAGAGGTTAAAAGGCTTCTGAAGTTTATAATTTCCACTTTGAAGAGGCCAGAGGCCCCAAACGACCGGGATGTGTTTGAAGAGCCAGCAGACAGCCAGAGCCACGGCAGGAAGAGAACAGGGATGTGTTTGAAGAGCCAGCAGACAGCCAGAGCCACGGCAGGAAGAGAACAGGGATGTGTTTGAAGAGCCAGCAGACAGCCAGAGCCACGGCAGGAAGAGAACAGGGATGTGTTTGAGTTTGAATCAGTTACAGAAGCCCTGCCAGCTGTAAAGGCTTGTCCTTATCTAACTACAAGCCTCTGTGACTCTGCCTAAAGAAAGCCACAGCCTGGAAAGTGTGTTTTGGGAATAAGGAATAGCCTGAACCCCTGTCTTGGTGATGCTTTCTTTCTGCCATGTAGCCGTGACCTCACTGTCCTGGTCAATGAGGAGCCAAGCCTTACTTATCTACAGTACCTGCAAGGCTCCGTGACTCAGCATTTAGAAAGCAGTGGGTAGGATGGGAAATGTATTTTGAGAATACGGAATACATCTCAGTCTTCTTGTCATGTGGCTGGTGACAGAGCCACAGGGTAGCTTAGCCCAGTGTGACCTCGTAGTTCAACATATTCAAACAGTGTGGAATTAAGCTGGTTGGACTCTAGATGGTGTCAAAGCCATTTGTGGTTAAGACTAGGGCTGGGGGAAAGACCAAATTCCTTAACAGGTTAAAGGCTGACAGATGTCACTCAAGTGCTTAGTAATTTAATGTCCGTCTGTCACATACAGTAACTTCTTTTAGGTCATTTTTAGTCATTTAGCAGAGACTCTTAGCCAGAGCAACATACAGTAGTGCATGCATACATTTTCACGTACTGGTCCCCCATGGGAATCGAACCCACAAACATTGATTTTGCTAGTGCAACACACCGGACCACACATTAAAGCAGCTCAATTTAACAATATGGAAAAACACTGAGAAAAAGGCTATACATTTAGAGTATTAACTTCTATTTGTAAGAAAATCTTATTTTAGTAAATCTTATTTTAGTAATGCTTTATTTCACAGCCCGATGTAAGCTTCTCTCCTCTCATCTATTTTTTTCCTTTTCTCTTTTTCCTTCTCTTTCCTTCTCTCCTCTCTCTCCCCCTTCTCTCTTTTTCCTTCTCTCTTTCTTTCCTTCTCGCTCTTTCCTTCTCGCTCTTTCCTTCTCTCTCTCTCCTTCTCTCTCTCTCCTTCTCTCTCTTTCCATCTCGCTCTTTCCTTCTCTCTTTCCCTCTCTCTCTTTCCAGGCTCCACACTGTTGTTCCTACTGTCATGTGATGCCCTGCTGAGTGATGGGCCACCCACCATGCTGTCCACCTCCCAGCCCTCTCTTCTGTCCCTCATGGACCTTGACCAGGATGTGGAGGAGCAGCCTCAGATGATGACAGGTACGTTAGAGAAGTGGACCAGCAACCAAAAGGTCGCTGGTTCAAATCCTATGTCCGACAGGGAAATCTGGTGAAGCATAGTCTAGCATCATTATCCTAGAGCAAGGCATTTAATCCCCAGACTGCTCCAGGGAGTGTCTGTGGACAATAGAGTAAATAAGTATTCTTCTTCTCTGTAGTTCCAGGCAGACCCACCACCGTACCAGGCCTAAACTCCCAGGGACAGGAGACGTCCCAGGAGTCATCAGGGTTATTCAGTGACGACAACAAGCCTCTCCAGTCCTCTGTTCATCTCTGGGATGATATCAGAGACCAAGTCAACATCACTGGTCTAGACAGGAACTCCCTCAGAGGTACGTAGACTATCTATATGACAGTGGTATGTCCTTTCTGTCTGACATCAGAGAATTATGTTACATTATGTCTGCACTGAGAGAAAGTATCAGTATGATTCCGTGCATTAGAGTAGAGGACAGTACAGTAGAGTAGAGGACAGTACAGTAGAGTAGAGGACAGTACAGTAGAGTACAGTGGAGGACAGTACAGTAGAGTACAGTAGAGGACAGTACAGTAGAGTAGAGGACAGTACAGTAGAGGACAGTAGAGTACAGTAGAGGACAGTAGAGGACAGTACAGTAGAGGACAGTACAGTAGAGTAGAGGACAGTACAGTAGAGGACAGTAGAAGACAGTACAGTAGAGGACAGTAGAGGACAGTACAGTAGAGTACAGTAGAGGACAGTAGAGTAGAGTACAGTACAGCAGAGGACAGTACAGTAGAGGAAAGTAGAGGACAGTACAGTAGAGTAGAGTAGAGGACAGTAGAGGACAGTACAGTAGAGTACAGTAGAAGACAGTACAGTAGAGGACAGTACAGTAGAGTACTGTAGAGGACAGTAGAGGACAGTACAGTAGAGGACAGTAGAGGACAGTACAGTAGAGGACAGTAGAGGACAGTAGAGTAGAGGACAGTAGAGTAGAGGACAGTACAGTAGAGTAGAGTACAGTACAGTAGAGGACAGTAGAGGACAGTACAGTAGAGGACAGTAGAGGACAGAACAGTAGAGTACAGTAGAGGACAGTACAGTAGAGTAGAGTAGAGGACTGTACAGTAGAGTAGAGGACAGTAGAGGACAGTAGAGGACAGTACAGTAGAGTACAGTAGAGGACAGTACAGTAGAG
>QNTS01002172.1:89725-121460 GCA_003317085.1 Hucho hucho | reverse complement strand
ATACCCATTCCATTTACTCCATTCCAGACATTATTATGGTTTCCATGTGTTTGATACCCATTCCATTTACTCCATTCCAGACATTATTATGGTTTCCATGTGTTTGATACCCATTCCATTTACTCCATTCCAGACATTATTATGGTTTCCATGTGTTTGATACCCATTCCATTTACTCCATTCCAGACATTATTATGGTTTCCATGTATTTGATACCCATTCCATTTACTCCATTCCAGACATTATTATGGTTTCCATGTGTTTGATACCCATTCCATTTACTCCATTCCAGACATTATGGTTTCCATGTGTTTGATACCCATTCCATTTACTCCATTCCAGACATTATTATGGTTTCCATGTATTTGATACCCATTCCATTTACTCCATTCCAGACATTATGTCTTCCCCTCTGCAACCTCCTGTGGTACTAAACTATGGCTGTCCCCTCATGTTTGTTTAATTTTTGCACTAGACAAGCAGATTGTGGCTACGTGCTCTTTAAAATCTGTATTGGATGGTTGACCTCTACAGGGTTGTGTTCATTTTGCACCAAACGGAAGAAAACGGACAATCAGGGAAGGACTACCTGTACTTGTTCAATAACAAATGTTTGTAAAAACATTTTAAATTGCGTTCCCTAATGAACACGACCCAGGAAAGTTCAGAAAGTAGGTCCTGATGTTCAGGATTGGTGGGTCTGAACTCTTTGTCATTATTAATGGAAAATCTCAATTGAAAGTGTTGTAGTCCAGGACTAGGCTTATTGGAAACCAGCCGTAGGTCTGTGTATGGGCAGTTCCTTGTGTTGCTCCTGCACTGTCGTCTCTAACATATGAGCTGCTCAGTGTCGTTAAAATGTCAAGTTTCTCGTATGTCATTTGTATAGGAATTATCCCCAGGTTCCATTGCTACCACCGGCTGAGCCGGCTGGAGATAATTTATAAATAAAGATAGCGTACTTCTAAACTTAACATTATTTTGTGTGAAACGTAATATATATTTTTTAAATTCATGTTAGTTTTCATTTTTCACTGTTTTGTTATCTATGTATCATATAATGTATGGAAAAATAAACATTTGTGAAATGCTGCTTTGGTAGGACTTCTATACAGTCAGAAGGTAGGACTGCTTGTAGCCTATGTGATATTGAAATATTATCCAATTGCACCATCTAGTGTAAACTATAGAAATAACCTCCTCATTCTTGAGGTACTTGTATATGTGCATTAATCTGAATATTCAAGCACATATTGATGATGGCTTGATGCCAGTTAACTGGCCCAATATATAAGAAACAATGTCAACAAGGATTTGTTTGCAGACTTTATTGTCCATTAGTTTGACACATGGGTGAATAAACAATAAAAAAAACACTATTGCGATGGCACTAAAATGTACTGTACCAACAGTAGATTAATTCAGATTACTTTTTGCATTCGTGTGCAGGCAGTTTCGTTCTGTTTTCAGACGTTACAGTCATGTTGTCATAATGGCAGTAAGAATGTACATTTGTCCCATTAATAAAACAATATCTTTACATCCAATATATATTTCAACATTTTTAAAAACATCTCAAGACTCCAAAAAAAATGTAAAAAAGAAAGTCACATATTTAGAATCATCCAACAGCAACAACTGCAATAAAACACAGATCCAAACAGTTAATCAGAGCTCAAACAGCTAATCAGAGCTCAAATACAAATGCTGTTTACTTTACAGTTAAGTGACTATAATCAATTGTTTATCTAATCAAAGTAATAATTTTGGACAAATATACCATCTAGACCTGTGAATACAGGAGAATAGTTGTAGATGAGAGCCCTCTCCTCCTCACTGGCTGAAGAGAACTTGTGATGACTCTTCATGGCTGTGAACAAGAGGATGAGTAGGACAACAGAAGATATTAGCCAACTGTGTTTAATGCTAGCATACTTCCCAGATCAAGAGGCCTACTACACTGAACAAACATATAAAACGCAACATGCAACAATTTCAAAGATTTCACAGTTTATATAAAACTAAGTTACAGTTTAAATAAGGAAATCAGCCAATTGAAATAAATAAATTTGTCCCTAATCTATGGATTTCACATGACTGGGAATACAGATATGCATCTGTTGGGTCACAGACACCTTAAAATTGGTTTGTCACAGATAGTGTACCTAATAAAAAAATAAAAAAAAAGTAAGGGTGTGGACCAGAAAACCAGTCAGTATCTGGTGTGACCACCATTTGATTCATGCAGCGTGACACATCTCCTTCTCATAGAGTTGACCAGGCTGTCGATTGTGGCCTGTGGAATGTTGTCCCACTCCTCTTCAATGGCTGTGCGAAGTTGCTGGATATTGGCATGAAATGGAACACGCTGTCGTACACGTTGATCCAGAGCATCCCAAACATGCTCAATGGGTGACATGTCTGGTGAGTATGCAGGCCATGGAAGACCTGGGACATTGTCAGCTTCCAGGAATTGTGTACAGATCCTTGCGACATGGGGCTGTACATTATAACGCCATAACATGAAGTGATGGCAGCGGATGAATGGCACGACAATGGCACCGAGGATCTCGTCACGATATCTCTGTGTCTTCAAATTGCCATCGATAAAATACAAATTATGTTCGTTGTCCGTAGCGTATGCCTGCCCATACCATAACCCCACCATGGGGCACTCTGTTCACAATGTTGACATCAGCAAACCGCTCACCCACACAAAAGCCATCCATGTAATGCAACAGTGGTTGGTTACAACAATAATACAGAGTTGGCTAAACTAAAACGCATGTAGGACCAGGCTAGTGTCCTATGCAGTGCATTCAGAAAGCATTCAGACCCCTTGACTTTTCCACATTTTGTTACATTACAGCCTTATTCTAAAATTGATTACATTCCGTCACCCCCTACACACAATACCCCATAATGACAAAGTGAAAACAGGTTTAGAAATGTTTACAAATGTATTAAAAACAAAAAAACATACCTTATTTACATAAGTATTCTGATATTTTTGCTATGAGACTCGAAAATGTGCTCAGGTGCATCCATTGATCATCATTGATGTTTCTACAACTTGATTGGAGTCCACCGGTGGTAAATTCAATTGATTGGACATGATTTGGAAATGCACACAGCTGTCTATAGAAGGTCCCACAGTTGACAGTGCATGTCAGAGTAAAAACCAAGCCATGAGGCCAAAGGAATTGTCCGTAGAGCTCCGAGACAGGATTGTGTCGAGGCACAGATCTGGGGAAGGGTACCAAAAAATTTCTGCAGCATTGAAGGTCCCCAAGAACACAGTGGCCTCCATCATTCTTAAATGGAATAAGTTTGGAATCACCAAGGCTATTCCTAGAGCTGGCCACCTGGCCAAACTGAGCAATCAAGGGAGAAGGGCCTTGGTCAGGGAGGTGACCAAGAACCCGATGGTCACTGACTGAGCTCCAGTGTTCCTCTGTGGAGATGGGAGAACCTTCCAGAAAGACAACCATCTCTGCAGCACTCCACCAATCAGGCCTTTATGGTAGTGGCCAGACAGAAACCAGTCCTCAGTAAAAGGCACATGACAGCCCGCTTGGAGTTTGCCAAAAGGCACCTAAACGACTCAGACCACGAGAAACAAGATTCTATAGTCTGATGAACCCAAGACTGAACTCTTTGGCCTGAATACCAAGTGTCACGTCTGGAGGAATGTGGGGATGTTTTTCAGCAGCAGGGACTGGGAGACGGGAAAGAACTGAGAAAAGTACAGAGAGATCCTTGAGGAAAACCTGCTCCAGAGCACTCAGGACCTCAGACTGGGGTGAAGGTTCACCTTCCAACAGGACAACAACCCTAAGCACACAGCCAAGACAACGTAGGAGTCTCTAAATGTCCTTGAGTGGCCAAGCCAGAGCCTGGACTTGAACCCAATCGAACATCTCTGGAGAGACCTGAAAATAGCTGTGCAGCGATGCTCCCCATCCAACCTGACAGAGCTTGAGAGGATCTACAGAGAAGAATGGGAGAAACTCCCCAAATACAGGATTGCAAAGCTTGTAGCGTCATACCCAAGAAGACGAGGCTGTAATCGCCGTCAAAGGTGCTTCAACAAAGTACTGAGTAAAGGGTCTGAATACTTATCTAAATGTGGTATTTCCTTTTTTTGTAATATAAACATTTGCTAAAATTTCTAAAAACCTGTTCTTTCTTTGTCATTTTTGGGGCATTGTGAGATTGAGGGGAAAAAAACAATTTTATACATTTTTTAAATAAAGGCTGTAACGTAACAAAATGTGGAACAAGTCAAGGGATCTGAGTACATTCAGAATGCACTGTATAATGAAAGGCTAGTGTAATGTGGGGTTAACATACCATTTTGATTATCTGACACAATGTATGACTGTAGGAAGACAGGTCATCTACAGGTTAATGGTCCAATAACTGTACAGTCCCTCACCAGGCCAGCGTCTTACAGTCCAATAACTAATCTACAGTCCCTCACCAGGCCAGCGTCTTACAGTCCAATAACTAATCTACAGTCAGAGTGGTCCGGTCGCAGAATGTCAGGTTATTGATTAGATGTCAGTGAGTGGTCCGGTCGGTCTTACAGTCCAATAACTAATCTACAGTCCCTCACCAGGCCAGCGTCTTACAGTCCAATAACTAATCTACAGTCCCTCACCAGGCCAGAGCTGTTCTTAACTGATTTGCCTGCTTAAAGAAAAGTGGACTAAAATAACTCACCCTCGGAGACAAAAAAATGTGCTGTGTAGAAGGATGCTCTGACAGAGGCAGCAGAGTGGACCATGCCTGGCTTATCTACCCACTCAAAGGGACTCTTCTCAGGGTGCCACTGGACAGCATAGAATGGATAGTGGTTTGCTAGTACAAGAAAACAGACATGAAAACATATATACTAGAACAACTCTAGGTCCCAGTTACAGCATAGCCATTAGACAGCAAAAAACAGATAGGGATTCTACCTGGGGTCTTGTGTACATGACCGATTGATAAATCAACACACTGAAGTCAATGCATTTTAAAAACATCACCCATGAGTTTAATACTTGTGAATCAACATATCCTGCTTGTGAAGGATTACACACACACACACACACACCTACACCTGCAGGGATCTCATGGTTACATCATGTTTACCTACAGTAAACAGTATTCAAAACGCAGTAAAAGGTTTGTCCCAAGACCAGCTGAACAGATATCAGCTGAAAGTTATAAGTCCTACCAGTAACGCCGACAACATTTGACTGCCAAATTAACCTTGTGACTAAAGTCACTCTAGCCATGCTCAGACACTGTACAGTACCTTCCATGGTAGAAATGAACTCTCTCCTGCCATCTGTGTTGGTGGTCAGAATCTTGTAGAAACGTTTCAGTTTGGCATTCCGGCTGTAGTTCTGGTGACATGAATCATTACATTTAGTTATTTTGGAATGTTCCAGAATTAAAAAAAGGTTACATTGTTGCTGAGAAATACATTTATATTTTTTTGCTCTAGTCTAGGAAACAGGAGAACTGAAGAAGTGTCAAAAAGGAATAGAACAAGACATATTCTAAATCAAACTTTATTTGTCACATGCGCCAAATACAACAAGTGTAAGACTTTACCATGAAATGCTTACTTACAAGCCCTTAACCAACAGTGCAGTTCAAGAAGAAAGAAAATATTTACCAAATAGACAAAAATAAAAAGTTATAATAAAAATGAACACAATAAGAATAAAGAGGCTATATACAGGGGGCACCGGTACCGAGTCAATGTGCAGGGGTACAGGCTAGTTGAGGTAATCTGTACATGTAGGTGGGGGCGAAGTGACTGACGCACAAGCTAGATTAGGTAAACAGTACATGGTGACTCTGACGCACAGACATTCAAACAAGTCCTCAGATATTCTCGGAACGAGACTGCTTGAGGAGGTTATTACACTTACAGCTCAGTGGTTTGACAAGTTGGATAACTCACATACAGAATAATGCTTGTAGAAAAGAGAAGGAAGAAACCGCTGCTAGAAGGACTCTGTAGACAGCTGCTCTTTGGTAAAATGGGTTCATTGGTCATCCAAGAAAACAAGGAGGACCAAGGCACTCGTCATGTAATATAAATGCCTTTATTTGTATGCCATGTTCAATGGAACAAACACTTTAAAACTGATGTGTTTCGGCAGCATGGCCTTCGCATACCCTGACGATTACCATGCTGACCAAAACGCGGCGGTCCTTAAATCCATAAAAAAAATAAAGTCATTTTAAATTCTATAGAATATTGTTTGTTCAAACACTTTGTGGTCACTTCTGTACTCTTTCCTTCCCTAAAAACAAGTCTATCAGTCATAAAACAAGTCAGCCAGCAGTCAAGACAATACCAGAGACATATTCATGTGTGTTTATTGACATCATCAGACAGTACCTGTAGCGACAGACTCCAGCTGTGGAAGTTGGAGGTGATGTTGTCTTCTGACAGAGACTGTAGCAGGCTACCGGGGAAGGCCTTGAACAGACGGCTGTTCTGTGAAGCTGTGGTAAACAAAGAGAACAAACGTATTAAAAGCTTGAATCCTTAGTTGCTACATACATTTTTTGGACTTGTAAATTAATTATATATACCCATTGATTTTTGAAGAATATAACTTATGCCTGTCGTATCCAATCAGAACCAAAAATATACTGCTTTTTTGTTCTAACGTTTATAAAACAATGTGAATGTAAACAAACACTGTATAGCCTCAATCTATAATATATCATGGATGGTCAGTCCTTGCATCCATAGCTCAGTCTATGAATTTGAAAGTGGTTACATTTCTCCAAGCCCATGCCTCAACTTTTTACCAAAACAGTGGTGGCCTCAGGGGTGCCTGCTTTGTTATTATTTCAACTGCAGATTCTAGTTTTAAAGGCCAAAAATTGATTGTCAAGATCAATGTTCAGTTTCTTTTGGTCAAGAGGACGTTTTTTTTCTATCATTTAGGCAAGCAATGGAAAACGTAATGTTTTTCTTTCTATTTGCTGTCCAATGAACACGGCCCAGTACTCCTATGAGGGGAAACTTGGTCTGTGCAGTGTACAGGCCCAATATCAATATTCATAGACAAACATAGGCCTTTACTCATAAAGTCTACAGAAACACGGTGTTGTCTCTGACCTGGGGTGAATGTGAGAGGTAGAGCCACAGCCTTGGTGTCTGTTAGAGTCAGAAGGTTCTTGTTGCTGGTCAGTACTGTCATCTGCTGGAGGCCTTGGCACGTACCCCAAATAGGGAAGTAATCAGACGCATCGTTGGCCTGCATGGAGAGAGGAAGACAACGACAAAAACAGGACCACGAATCAACCGGAGTTCTGCCCAACAGGTGTTGCTCAACAGGTGGAAGCAATATAGTGGACGCTCCACCGCTACACTGTTTATAGAAAGGTTAGGGACAAGGGACAAGGGGAAAGGGGTAGGGAGCAGTCTTAAACTGTGGGTACCAAACAGTAATATTCAACATTTAACACGATAGAGTCATTCTTTGAAACCGTTATATAGTTACTGAAAACAATTCAATACATCCATCGTGAACGGAGGGATATAAAAAAAACTAATTGCATTTTGGTGGGTATAGAATTGATACATTGATTATATTATGTACCTTGATAGACAGATCATAGAAGATCTTTGACAGTCGACTGAACTGGGACGTCTCCAGATCTACATCCCCTCCTGGTAGCAGCAACCTAAAACAACCAATTAAATCAAATCAACCAATCAGAATCAAGCGATCAAAATCAAATCAGAATTATTCATAATTGCCTATAGTCCCTCGCATTTTAATTATTCGATGAAGCCCATCTCTTTACGGTAACATAATAAGTGAGCAATAATTTCCCTCACCCGTTTATGGAGTTAAATATCTTCTCATATTCTTCATCTGTTTGGTGTATTGTTATGGGAACAACTCTGGCTCCAGCACTCTCCAGGTACTTTACATAGGAAGCAGCGATGTAGGAGGATCCGCGAGCGTGAGGGTCTCCAACTATGTTCTCTTGAGCCAGGACCCCTGAAATAAAAAAAACACTTTCCATTACACTACAACAAGACTGGTGTCATGTCTAGGTGGGTGTTGTTGTACATCAAGTTGCCTCACGCCACAGAAACAGGAGATAGGCTCCTGGCCAGTTCTGGCTTGGACATGACTTACAACAAAACATTACATTACAAGGCCCTATTCCTTTGAAAAACAACAAAAAGGGCAACAAACCCTCCACTTGGTTTGTTTTAAAGCTGATGGATAGGGTTAAAGGTTATTGTGAAGACAGGTGTGGTTAATAGATACAGCCATCATCATCATCATCATCATCATCGTCGTCGTCCTCACCTCACAGATTCCTTGGTTCTTAACTGACCTCTCAGTCTACACTTGATTAACAACGTCTATGGGCGATTTCAAGAGACTATTTTGCTGCTTAGCCTATATACCTGAGGCATTTCTAAATAACCTGTTTCTTATAAGGACAAATGTTGAGTAGCCTGTCTATAACTCTGCAATGGTTACATGAGGATTGATCAAATGAAAAATATAAAATTATATTTTTGTAATTTATCAAATCTATACAATCAAGATGACATTCTGAAGTGAGAGTTTCTCTTGATTCACTTCCTAGAAAATTGACCATTTCATGCTAGAATTGGTAGGCTCCAATAATGGTCCCAGAACATTCTAGAATAACACAATACCAGCAGCAGCAGCAGCATATAAGGAACATTCCAGATACACTCATACATACAAATTCACCCTATAGATTGATTCGGAAGGGCTTACCGATGATGGGTCTGTAATTTAGATGGTCACTACAAGCCACCGGGAGAAGCACACCGCAAAGGCAAGCGGCCAGCATCGCAGGAACCGCAAACGGAGAACTCATTCCCCTCGGGTAGCCTACCACACCAACATAAAATAAAAATGCCAAAATTCGCAGACACTTGTTCTCCTGCTTAAATGATCAGCAGCTCGGTATGTGATGATGGTACCAGTGAGAATGAGGAGGCTGTAACCTACTGCACTCGTGTGACGCGTAATCCCTGAATTCTACAGTAGAAGCCTAACGATTCTCTGGCGCGTGGCGGGGGACGCGTGAAAAAGCATATATCGGTTTCAGTCACGTGTGCAATTATGAAAACTCACCGAATGACAAATCATATGGACATGCGACATAGTTCAACCGGGCTATAACACAAAATGCCAAATGCTGCTATTTCAGTTGCGTGTATTCATGGATGCCAAGAGAAGCCAGGCTTCCCCAAAACATTGACCAAGAAAAAAACATACAATAATTACAAGAGGCTGAATGTATCACACCAGAGAAAGCACCGAGCGAGCGAAACAGCGCCCCTCTGTCTCTGTTTTTGTATGTGTAGGCCATCTATCTGATTGCTGTCTGGTCAAAAAGACTATGATCGTGTTGGCGCCCATTGCATTGAATGCAAGCATTTTGGCCTCCCATGATGAAAACAAATATACAATAATAGCCAATCAGCGTTGAGCTATATTGAGCAAGCTGAACTGTAAATGATCTTGGTGCAAAGGAAGCCAGTTTTAATTTGGCTTCAATCCAATCACATCACACATCACATCATTGACAGAAGAACATTTGAATTGTTGCATCTCGGACTTGTGGTTTTACTTAATTATCCGTACTGGTCTATGATTACATTGGTGAATCAGATCCAACCATATATTCATACATTGTGCCCCTGGCCAAAGTGGATAGAACATCACAATTATCACAACACATTAGTTGTAATATGTTTTTTCTTTTTACCCACGCACCACTACTGCCATTAACATCACAGGAAGGGGAAATTGCATGTTCAATAAACTTGCGACCTCCCAAATCTGATACAATCTGGAACGCACCCATTGTGACTGTGCGTTTTTAAAATCGGGGGTCGACCTGATTTAGGAACTATAACAATTTATTAAATCGGCATTCATGAATTCAACATGATTGACATTTGTAGGTGTCACACTTATGGTGGAAAAATGACAAACTCTGTTATACACATACGCAGTACGCATAAGCCTTAAACCTGTAAATGTCCACTGTCTGTTTCTGTCATGTACGAAGAAGCAAGTGTTTTTTCACTCTTGTCTTTGTGTAACTTAGTCACGCGACCAAAGAAATTACTAAAACCGTGTTTTTGCGTTGTCGTTATGAGGTATTGTGATGTCATTATGGGGTATTGTGATGTCGTTATGAGGTATTGTGTGTAGAATGATGAGGAAAAAAATATATTTAATCAATTTTACAATAAGACATAACAAAATGTGGAAAAAGTCAAAGGGTCTGAATACTTTCATGAATGTACTGTAGGCCTAAGGCCGAGACAATAAGAAGACACAGTGGCAGAATAAATTCAATCACACCTTTGTTTCATCACAAAACCGGAGAGCATCTGTCCAGTGGACTCCACATAGCATTATGCATTTAAGAAACAGTTACATGTGTTTATTTTTTATTTAACCTTTATTTAACTAGACAAGTCAGTTAAGAACAAATTCTTATTTACAATGACGCCCTACCAAAAGACAAAAGGCCTCCTGCTGGGACGGGGGCTGGGATTAAAAAAAAATATATATATATATATATATATATATATATATATATATATATATAAATATAGGACAAAACACACATAAAGAGACACCACAACACTACATAAAGAGAGACCTAAGACAACAACATAGCAAGGCAGCAACACATGACAACACAGCATGGTAGCGACACAACATGACAACAACATGGTAGCAACACAACATGGTAGCAGCACAAAACATGATACAAACATTATTGGGTACAGACAACAGCACAAAGGTTCAAGACGGTAGAGACAACAGTACATCACGCAAAGCAGCCACAACTGTCAGTAAGAGTGTCCATGAATGAGTCTTTGAATGAAGAGATTGAGATAAAACTGTCAAGTTTGAGTGTTTGTTGCAGCTCGTTCCGGTCTCTAGCTGCAGCGAACTGAAAAGAGGAGCGACCCAGGGATGTGTGTGCTTTGGGGACCTTTAGCAGAATGTGACTGGCAGAACGGGTGTTGTATGTGTAGGATGAGGGCTGCAGTAGATATCTCAGATAGGGGGGAGTGAGGGCTAAGAGGGTTTTATAAATAAGCGTCAACCAGTGGGTCTTGCGACGGGTATACAGAGATGACCAGTTTACAGAGGAGTATAGAGTGCAGTGATGTGTCCTATAAGGAGCATTGGTGGCAAATCTGAAGGCCGAATGGTAAAGAACATCTAGCTGCTTGAGAGCACCCTTATCTGCCGATCTATAAATGATGTCTCCGTAATCTAGCATGGGTAGGATGGTCATCTGAATCAGGGTTAGTTTCGCAGCTGGGGTGAAAGAAGAGCGATTACGATAGGAAACCAAGTCTAGATTTAACCTTAGCCTGCAACTTTGATATGTGCTGAGAGAGGGACAGTGTACCATCTAGCCATACTCCCAAGTACTTGTATGAGTTGACTACCTCAAGCTCTAAACCCTCAGAGGTAGTAATCACACTGGTGGGGAGAGGGGCATTCTTCTTAGCAAACCACATGACCTTTGTTTTGGAGGTGTTCAGAACAAGGTTAAGGGTAGATAGAGCTTGTTGGACACTAAGAAAGCTTTGGTGTAGAGCATTTAACACAAAATCTGGGGAGGGGCCAGCTGGGTATAAGACTGTATCATCTGCATATAAATGGATGAGAGAGATTCCTACTGCCTGAGCTATGTTATTGATATAAATTGAGAAGAGCGTGGGGCCTAGGATTGAGCCTTGGGGTACTCCCTTGGTGACAGGCAGTGGCTGAGACAGCAGATTGTCTGACTTTATACACCGCACTCTTTGAGAGAGGTAGTTAGCAAACCAGGCCAAAGACCCCTCAGAGACACCAATACTCGTTAGCCGGCCCATAAGAATGGAATGGTCTACAGTATCAAAAGCTTTGGCCAAGTCAATAAAAAATAGTAGCACAACATTGCGTAGAATCAAGGGCAATGGTGACATCATTGAGGACCTTTAAGGTTGCTGTGACATCCATAACCTGAGTGGAAACCAGATTGTATACCAGAGAGAATACTATAGACATCAAGAAAGCCAGTCAGTGTATTATTGACAAGTTTTTCCAACACTTTTGAAGTTTCAGGAGCTCCTTTAGCACCTCGGACTCAGTGACTGCCTGCAGGAAGAGATTTTGTAGCGGGGCAGGGGAAAAAGAGGGAGAAGCATCGGGGATAGTCGCATTAGAAGGGGTGGGAAATTAGGAAATGTTTGGATGGGCAAGGAGGCATGGCTGAGTCAAATAGTAATCCTGACTTAATGAAGGGGTGATTAAAGAGCTCAGCCATGTGCTTCTTGTCAGTAACAAACACATCCTCAACTTTAAGGGACATGGGCAGCTGTGAGGAGGAGGGTTTATTCTCCAGGTCTTTAACCGTTTTCCAGAACTTCTTGTGGTTAGACCCACAGAGAGAGAACTGCTCCTTAAAGTAACTAACTTTAGCCTTCCGGATAGCCTGAGTGCACTTATTTCTCATTTGCCTGAATGAGAGACAGTCAGCCTGAGTATACGTGTGCCGAGCCTTTCGCCAAAAGCAATTCTTGAGGTGGAGTAACTCTGCAAGATCACGGTCGAACCAGGGGCTGAACCTGTTTTTAATTCTCATTTTCTTTATGGGGGTGTGTTTGTTAACAACACCACTGAAAATATCAAAAAAGAAGGTCCAAGCGTCTTCGACCGCGGGGATCAAGCTAATTCTATACCATTTTACAGAGGCAAGTTCATGAAGGAAGACTTGCTCATTGAAGTTTTTTAGCAAGCGTCTATGACAAATCAGGACAGGTTGTTTCACTGAGCAGACATTACGAACACAGGCTGTAAAACAGTGATCACTAAGGTCATTACAGAAAACACCAGACTGATACATATCAGGATTATTTATGAGGATAACATCAAGAAGAGTAGCCTTTTCTGGGTGTTTGGAGTCATACCTTGTGGGATTGGTAATAATCTGAGAAAGATTTAGGGAGTCCCATTGCTTTAGGACTTGGTCAAGGGGTTTAAGCCTGTCCCAGTTTAGGTCACCTAGGGAGGACAAATTCAGACTTAGTGTAAGGGGCCAGGAGAGAGCTTAGGGCAGGTAGGGTACAGGCCAGTGCTGATGGAGGACGATAGCACACAGCAACAGTCAACGAAGAGCTATTTGAAAGTTTAATACTTAAAACCAGCAAATCAAATTGTTTGGGGACAGACTTGGTGGAGACAACCGAGCACTGAAGGTGATCCTTGGTAAAGATTGCCACTCCCCCACCTTTGGAAGATCTGTCTTGCCGAAAAAGGTTATAACCAGAAAGGTTAACATCAGTATTCAAAACACTCATCCTTAACCACGTCTCAGTAATGACCAACACATCTGGATTGGAGCTGTGAACCCACACGTTCAATTGATCCATTTTAGGTAATACGTTTCTAGTGTTAACGTGCAGAAAACCCAGGCTTTTACGAGAGCAGAAACCAGTGAAGCAGATATCAGAGCACAAGTCAGAATTGGGGCTAGCAACAGTAGTTGGGCCAGGGTGTTCATGCACATTTCCAGATATCATCAACAGTAATACCATCAAGGCACGGCAGAGGACAGGGAGAGCTCTGCAGTGCTGATTTATGACATCTGAATGTGCATCAGATGGCAACAAGATCATATTGTACAGCAATTTCATCAGGTAACATGAATACAAAGCCGGCGAGAGGTGGTTAGAATGGGATGGGAGGCCAAAAGTCATTGTAATCAATAGAGAGTCAGAGTCCCGAGTTTCGGAACAAACATAGTCTGTCCCATGGTTGGGTAAAGAAAGTTCGTAGTCAACAAAGCATGCAGGAGTCATGAGGCAAATAGCAAAATACACAAGAAAAAAATGTAATATATAACGACTTGGGGCTAGCCTTTGTAAGATCAGAGTCACTCGCCCCAACAGTGCCTGTGTGCTGGAGGTGAGCGAAAGCTCAGGAGAGGGGGTGGGGGGGGAGAGTGTGGTGGGGGTACCTGTACCAGACAGGGGGAGACAACCAGGGCAGACGGTGAACAGATTGCCAGGTGGAATCCAAGCAGCAGTGCAGCAGGCAAAGGGAGTAGGTGTCACACCCACTTGGGAGAAGCTTTAATTTCTGGAGGCAGATTTCTTGTAAAAAAATGCCAGTGGATAGTCTCTGAACAGCAGGAGGGGGCTTCAAGGCCTCTGGATTTGGGTGGGGTAGCCTGCCATTTGAAGGGCTCAAAGGCTTCGACACCTCTCACTTCACACGTCATTGAAGTTGTATCTCTTTGTCCTAGTAAGCTTGGTAGCCTTAGCATTCAGTCCTTATAAAGTAAAATATATCATTGTAATATATTTTTCTTCTTGGCTTTTGAAAGTAAAAGCTTCAGACTAAGCATTACTCACTCAGTTCCAGGTTGGATAGTGACCTACAGCATGGTCAATCAAGTTAATGTTTCTGACATTTTCAGACTACTAAACAACTATTGATTTAGAACACCGGAGAGTTATCGCAAGTCACAAAGAAAACAGAAGCTGCCTCCACTTTTCCAGCACCATTTCCAGCACCATTTAGTACTAACTAACTAATCAAATCACAGAAATACATAAACAAACAATATAGTTATTGGTTACTAACACAATGCATTAAGTCCCTAGTGGGCTAAACTGGTATGACGGCTTGGTAGACAATGGAAAGGGGTGGGGACAGATTCAAAAGCAGGAAAGACTAAATGGATTCACTACACACAGTTTATAATTATATTCATTGAAATGCTAATCCTTTGCACATGAACGGCCGTTCATTTGAAAATAATTGCAATGTATATATTTACGCCTGTTTGTTGTTGTTGTTGTTGTTGTTGTTGTTGTCTTCTCTGTTGGAATCGCCGGTCCGTCTGCGGGAGAGTCAGTTCATTAGAGAGTCTCTGGTTACTTCCCCGGAAGTCACAATGTCTTTCGTAGTTGTCGCTTTCTCAGCGGCTCTGGATAGTGTCTGTTGTAATGGATACGTCAGGCGTACATATATATGGTCGTTGCATAGAATAGATGCTTCCACGGTTGTCGGTATTCTCGTACTAGACTTACGTAATTTCCAGCTGCAGACTAGTAATTCTACGTCTAGAATTTGCTCTTTTTTCTGTAGTGATCGATAGTCACAGATTTGAACCATTTCCAGCCATGTAGTCAACACTACACGCTGTCTGGTCTCCTGGGCCTGTAGAGTTGTAGTTCTTAACCATTTCAACATGTAGCATCAGCTCCATATTTTCTGGTCTAATGTAAATTTCATCAGGAGTGGGTTTTATACACTTCTGAGAAAAGGGTGGTCCATGATGCCGTGGGCTTGGCCACTGATTTGGTTAACTTTATATGAAAACCCTATTTTCTCATTTAGAAGGTTAACATCACATCTTTTCGCAAATAGTTTAATGTTTAATCACATACGTTTCAGAATATTTAGACGTAAACCCCATAACTAAGAAGTGTACAAAACCAAAGACACAGTAATAAGTGTTTCCTGTCTTTCATGAGATCACCAAATGAAACACACTCATCATGACTGTCCCTTAAAACTTCTTCGGGATCGGTGTCCCTTCCACGGGACTGTTGATCTAACGTAGGCTAATGCGATTAGCATGAGGTTGTAAGTAACAAGAACATTTCCCAGGACATAGACATATCTGAATGGGCAGAAAGCTTAAATTCTTGTTAATCTAACTGCACTGTCCAATTTACAGTAGCTATTACAGTGAAAGAATACCATGCCATTGTTTGAGGAGAGTGCACAATTTTAAATATTAAAAGTTATTAATAAACAAATGAGGCACGTTTGGGCAGTCTTTATACAACATTTTGAACAGAAATGCAATGGTTCATTGGACCAGTCTAAAACTTTGCACATACACTGATGCCATCTAGTGCCCAAAAGCTAAATTGCACCTGGGCTGGAATAATAAAATGGTAAAACAAATACAAAAGAACGGTTGTTTTTTTTGTACCAGATCTATTGTGTTATATTCTACTACATTCCTTTCACATTTCCATAAACTTCAAAGGGTTTCCTTTCAAATGGTACCCAGAATATGCATATCGTTGCTTCAGGGCCTGAGCTACAGGCAGTTAGATTTGGGTATGTCATTTTAGATGAAAATTGAAAAAAAGGGGCTAATCCTAAGAGGTTTTAAGCATTTTTAAAAAATGTATTCAGAATACTCTTTCTTAACCATGTTTTTATGAGAGCTGAAATCAGTATTGGGGCTAGCAACAGGAGATGGGCCAGAGTGTACATACACAATTCCATATATATTTTTTTAACCAGGCAAGTCAGTTAAGAACAAATTCTTATTTACAATGACGGCCTAGGAACAGTGGGTTAACTACCTTGTTCAAGGGCAGAACGACAGATATTTACCTTATCAGCTCGGGGATTCGATCTAGAAACCTTTTGGTTACTGGTCCAACGCTCTAACCACTAGGCTTCCTGCCGCCCCATATCATATATCATCAGCAGTAATACAATCAGGGCACGGCAGAGGACAGCGAGAGCTCTGCAGTGTTGATTTTCTATGACAATTGAATGTGCATCAGATGGTTAAAAGATCATATTTTACAGCAATTTCATCAGGTAACATGAATACAAAGTGGGCGAGAGCTGGTTAGAATAGGATGGGAGGCTAAGAGACTGTGTAACTGATAGAGAGTCAGAGTCGTGAATGTGGAAACAAACATTGTGCCATGGTTGGGTAAACAAGCAAGTTCATAGTCAACAAAGCACGCAGGAGTCATGGGGCAAAGAGCACAAAGAACAAGAAAAAAAAGAACGCGACTTGGGGCTAGCCATTGTAAATTCAAAGAGTAACTCGCCCAAACAAGATAACTTGAAAGAGTAGCTCTCTATGAGTCCAGTAAGCTATAAAAGTCTGAGATTAAATAAATAAATAGTAGGCCTATACTAGTTAATTGAAGTGTTTCTGAGTAAGCTGACATAATAAGCTTCACAAGTTAATTAGCCTACATAAAACTCTGATCAGTCCAAAGTCTTCGATGTGTATGTGCGTGTGTGCTGGAGGCGAGAAAAAGCTTGGGAGAGAGGGGGGTGTTTGGCAGGTATACCTGTACCAGATAGGGGGAGACAGGGCAGACGGGGAACAGATCGCCGGGTGGGATCCAAGCAGCAGTGGAGCAGGCAATGGGATACTTTGGGATTTTGGCAATGAGGCCCTTTATCTACTTCCCCAGAGTCAGATGAACTTGTGGAAAATATTATTATGTCTCTGCATGCTTTTTGAAGGAAATTGCTAACTAGCGCTAGTGCAATTGCTAACTAGTGTTAGCACAATGAAGGAAGTTAGAGGTAGTTTCACAAATCAATGCTAACTAGCATTAGTACAATGACTGGAAGTCTATGGGTATCTGCTCTCGTGAACCTACCTCTAACTTCCTTCATACTGTACACAGACACATAAAAATGGTATGAGTTCTGGGGAAGTAGATAAAGGGCTAATTGCCAAAATCCCGAAGTATCCCTTTAATATAGACCACATGGAGAATTCATTAAATTCAGCATTTTGGCATGTTCCTCCGGGCACTATAAAATACTAAACAGGCTTTCAAAATGCAATATTGGTGCACAAAGTGTCCACGGACAACTCCCACAGTCTCAAAAATATAAATATTGTTTAATTATTCAAACTTTTGATGTCCAAGGGTCTCAAACACACAGAGCATAGAGGCAGCGTATTTTATGACTGCATTAAAAACAAGAGAGAGAGAGAGAGCACGTTGTAGAGCAGACCCACTGTAACCTGGTCCTTCAGATCTTCACAGGAGAGTCATGACAGTGTGCAAGTAGAAAAAAAACATGTTGACTCATCCTACTTCCATCCTCCTCTTTTTCATGTTGCCGAAACGGTCTATGACTGACAAAAACTAAACACTGGATAAAATGCTTGCTCGCAAGGTTAACTTACTTTCATGTGCAACGATTAGCCAGCTAGTTAACATTAGCCTACTACATCTAGCTACATCTTGTACTTCCATCCTCTTAGGCCAGGGGCACAACAATGTATGAATTAATGGTTGGATCAGAATCACTGTTGTAATCATTGGTCAGTAAGGAGAATTAATTGAAAGTCCAAATCCCTATATCTGTCCATGGCTAATTTAGGAAAGAGCCAATTTTAGCTAGCTAGTCACCAGAGGATAACAACACAATGAGATGCAACAATTCAAGTTTTGTCAATGAGGTTTGGCTTGATGTGATTGGTGTGACACTTTTCTTTCGGTGCGCCAGGGCCATTCACAGATGAGCTTGCTCAGTTTAGCTCAACGCTGATTGGCAAAGCAAGGGAGGCCAGATGCTCGCTGGCTTCCCTTGCCTTCAATGCTACGGGCGACAACAATGTCATGCTCATTTGGACCAGACAGCATCAGATAGATGGCATATACGTAGAGACAGAGGTGCGCTGTTTCGTGAGCCTCTTGTGAGCCTCTCCTGTGAGCCTCTTGCGAATTGAAGGAAAATTATGAAACAGAGAGATGAAAGATAAAATCATTTATGTTGTGTTTTTTTCTTGGTGCATTTTTTTGGGAAGCCTGGCTTCCCTTGGCATTCATGAATACACTCCACTGGTCTTTACCTGACAAAGTTATGTTAGGTCAGTTATCCAATGAGAGCTTATGTGCCAAGCTCTACAGTTTTCAGATGCCAAGCGTATGGTCATGTTGCAGCAGTGTGTAGGAGGGAGATTCCGAGATGTGAGAAGTGTGCAGAAGGGCATGAGACAAAGGAATGTGTAGTATCAGTGGAAAAAACTGTGTGGCAATTGTGGAGGTGCCCATGTTGCTGGGGACCAGAAGTGTCCGGTGCGAGAGATACAGGTTGATTTTGCTAGGGTCAGAGTAGAACAGTAGGTGTTGTATGCTGAGGCAGTGCAGAGAACAGAGGATAATGGGTCAAGGGTGAGTAGTACGCCTAGGCCAATACAGAGTGATATGAATTTGTGCTTCAGTAAGGGTGACTTCTTAGCATTCATTAACATGGTTATCAACTGTACTACAGAAATGGATCATAAATCACAGAAAGTAGATTTTGTGGTGGCACCTGCAGAGAAGTACTTGGGTTAAAATGCCCAGGTATGCTTATTGGTGTAGTGCAGAGTTTCCCAAACTCGGTCCTGGGGACCGCAAGGGGTGCACATTTAGTTTTTTACCCTGACACTACACAGCTGATTCAAATTATCAACTGATCATCAAGCTTTGATAATTTGAATCAGCTGTGTAGTGTTACGGGAAAAACCCCAAACCTTCACCCCTTGGGGTCCCGAGGACCGAGTTTCAGAAACACTGGAGTAGTGGTTACAATCTGGTACATAGCACAGAACTACCCTGGGAAACACTGGAGTAGTGGTTACAGTCTGGTACATAGCACAGAACCACCCTGGGAAACACTGGAGTAGTGGTTACAATTCAGTAAATAGCATAGAACCACACTTGCTTCTGATCGACGGAGACAACTAAAGTTAGCTACAAAGGCCAGGGTAATTTAAAAAAAATCTCTTAATAAAAAAATTATAAGGTAGCCATCTAGGTAATTAAAAAATATATATCAAATTTTTAAATGTCTGTTTTTTTGTACCCCTTTTTCATTGTATCCAACTGGTAGTTACAGTCTTGTCTCATCGCTGCAACTCCCGTACAGACTCGGGAGAGGCGAAGGTCGAGAGCCATGCGTCCTCGGAAACACGACACAACCAAGCCGCCACTGCTTCTTGACAGAATGCCCGCTTAACCCGGAAGCTAGCCACACAAATGTGTCAGAGGAAACAGAGCGCGATGGGACAAGTACATCCCTGCCGGCCAAACCCGATGGGACAAGTACATCCCTGCCGGCCATCCCTGCCGATAACCGTTTGATACATAAATTTGATACATAAACTCACTGTCAACTGCATTTATTTTCAGCAAACTTAACATGTGTAAATATTTGTATAAACATAACAAGATTCAACAACTGAGACATAAACTGAACAAGTTCCACAGACATGTGACTAACAGAAATGAAATAATGTGTCCCTGAACAAAGGAGGGGTCAAAATCAAAAGTAACAGTCAGTATCTGGTGTGGCCACCAGCTGCATTAAGTGCTGCAGTGTATCTCCTCCTCATGGACTGCACCAGATTTGCCAATTCTTGCTGTGAGATGTTACCCCACTCTTCCACCAAGGCACCTGCAAGTTCCCAGACATTTCTGTGGGGAATGGGATTGAGATCCGGGCTCTTTGCTGGCCATGGCAGAACACTGACATTCCTGTGTTTTGTGATTTCCTGCAAGAACGAGCAGTATGGCTGGTGGCATTGTCATGCTGGCGGGTCATGTCAGGATGAGCCTGCAGGAAGGGTACCACGTGAGGGAGGAGGATGTCTTCCCTGTAACGCACAGCGTTGAGATTGCCTGCAATGACAACAAGCTCAGTCCGATGATGCAGACACATCGCCCCAGACCATGACGGACCCTCCACCTCCAAATCGCTCCCGCTCCAGAGTGCAGGCCTCGGTGTAGGAAGCTCTGAATTATGTGATGTATGATGTTGGGGCGGCAGGTAGCCTAGTGGTTACAGCATTGGACCAGTAACCGAAAGGTTGTAGATCAAATCCCTGAGCTGACAAGGTAGAAATCTGTTGTTCTGCCCCTGAACAAGGCAGTTAACCCACTGTTCCTAGGCCGTCATTGAAAATAAGAATTTGTTCTTAACTGACTTGCCCAGTTAAATGAGTAAATAGGGGCACCACTTTGTTTCATTTATTTAACTAGGCAAGTCAGCTAAGAACAAATTCTAATTTACGATGACGGCCTACCAAAAGGCAAAAGGCCTCCTGCAGGGACAAAATATAGGACAAAACACACATCACGACAAGAGAGACACCACAACACTACATAAAGAGAGACCTAAGACAACAACATAGCATGGCAGCAACACAGCATGGTAGCAACACAACATGGTTTGTCCCAGAATAAAAAAAAAACATATATGGGAAAGACGTCCATATCTGGGGCTTTTCTCCGTGGGAAGGTTTTAACAGAGTATAATATTTATATCATCCCCTCCGTCCTTTTTATTTGTATTTTATCACAAAATAGAATGACCACACGCTCCTGCCCAGTAGGTGGCGGCATGAACAAACAAAATGTGTGAATGCAATGAAACCAAAGCAGAAGAATTGTGGGAAATTTTGGTTGGCATTAGCTAAACGTTTTGATGAATGGTCAATCTTTCTGTGCAAAACATTTACTTGGATACGAGTAGAGAAATAGACTTGTACACCGGTTTGAGTCAGTACAGTTGTGGCCAAAAGTTTTGAGAATGACACAAATATAAATTTTTTGCTGCTTCAGTGTCTTTATATATGTGTATTTAGACAGTAATAGGATGCCACCTTCCCTGTCTTTCAAAGATAATCCAAATAACTTCACTGTAACGAATACGCTGAGGCAGAGTTCCATGTGCGGAGGTTTATTAAGGGCAGATTCCTGGAACATGTACGATAAGGCAGGCAGAGGGTCAAAACCAGAGAAGCAGTCAGATCTGTCGTCATACAAAGTGATAATCCAAAAGGCAGAGGTCAGTAGGCAGGCAAGAGATCTTAACAGAAACATCAGTCCAACAGGTAATCAAAACGCTCGGTAAGGCAGGGTAACTGGCAATACTTCGCAAAGTGTACAGGCATGGTTACAGGCTAAATAGCAGACCAAACAGGAAATTGATGCAGAGGAAGCCAAAGGGAGTGGAGCACAGTCAGTACTCAGGTGATGGCTCCCTCTGCTGGTTTGGCATTACAGAACCCCCCTCTCTAAGAGCGACTCCTGGAGCTCAACGTGGCCGCCCCCGTGGTCGTGGTGCTGGTCGATCAGGTCTGGCTCTATGAAAGTCCTCGATGAGAGACGGGTCCAAAATGTCCTGGGCAGCTTCCCATGATCTCTCCTCCGGTCCATAACCCTCCCAGTCCACCAGATATTGGATCCGACCCCCTCTTCGTCTTGAGTCTATTAAATCCTTTACTTGATAAGCAGGAGTTCCCTCAAAGTCCAATGGGGGTGGTGGCTCTGGTGTCTCATGGTTAGGGTCAGCGCTCGGATGGACCGGTTTGAGGAGGGAGACATGGAAGGAGGGAGAGATACGGTAGTTAGCAGGAAGCTCCAACCGGTACGTGACCTCATTAATTCTTTTAGGAATCTTAAAAGGGCCAACATGCCTTGGGCTGAGCTTCCTGCTTGGCAGCCTTAGCTTGATGTCCTTGGTTGAGAGCCAGACCCGTTGTCCTGGTTGGTAGGGAGGATGTGGGCGACGTCGTCTGTTGGCCTGGAATTCCTGTGTTCTCACGGCCCGCTGGAGACGGACGTGCGCACTTTCCCACACCCTCTCGCTGCGTCTAATCCAGTCATCCACCGCTGGGACTGAGGAAGGTTCGCCCGACCACGGGAACAAGGGAGGTTGGAACCCTAGGACGCACTGAAAGGGGGTCAGGCCTGTGGAGGTGTGTGTGAGAGAGTTCTGAGCATATTCGGCCCATGGTAGAAACTCGGACCATCGATGTTGCTCTCGACTGCAGTAGGAACGTAGATATCTGCCGATTTCCTGGTTGAGGAGTTCAACTTGGCCGTTGGCTTGTGGATGATATCCTGACGTAAGACTAACATTGATATCCAATTGTTTGCAGAAAGCTCTCCATACTTGAGAGGTGAATTGTGTTCCCCGATCACTGACGATATCTTCTGGGAGACCATATACTCGGAAGACATGGTGGAACAGGGCTTGGGCAGTTTCCATGGCAATAGGTAGTCCCTTTAATGCAGCTGGTGGCCACAACAGATACTGACTGTTACTTTTGATTTTGACCCCCCCTTTGTTCAGGGACACATTATTCAATTTCTGTTAGTCACATGTCTGTGGAACTTGTTCAGTTTATATCTCAGCGGTTGAATCTTGTTATGTTCCTACAACTATTTACATGTTAAGTTTGCTGAAAATAAATGCAGTTGACAGTGAGAGGATGTTTCTTTTTTTGCTGAGTTTATATGAAAAGGCACTTTCAGTCACACCCTGTGGCATCATCAAGCAAACTACTTTAGGAAAGAGCATGCTGCTTAAGTGGGGAATGAGGAGGGGGTAGAGGAGAGGTGTTTAAGGGAGTGGGACAGGTTTGGAGGGAAGGTGCGTGACCTAGGGTAATTGGAAGCAATTGGAGTCCTGTAGGGGTGCCGTGACAAGGCTACAATCTAAATATTTGTAAAATGTTTACACATTCATAGACCCTAGAAAAGGAATTGCTGTTGTAGTGTACTGGTACTCCTCTAACCAAGATTTGTGGACCACTGAAGAGGTGCTCAGACAGCCCTGAGAATGTAACACTGAAATGCTGAAAGAAGTTTCAGGACGGCAACTTAATTCCTTCATGTGTTTTTCTGTTTTCCAGTCAACAAAGAGGAACATCCCCATGTTGTTTATGTCGTCCTGGTAGCTTCGCCCCTCAGGGTGGGCTAGCAGCTCATGTTATGTTCATGGATCGTGAAGGAGAGGAAAGGACTTGTTCTCAATGGTGTTTTTGTTGTCAAATTGCAGATGCAGAGACTTTTATGTAGTTGTTCAATTTTGCTTGTTTTGAGTGACCAATGGCTTTAAAAAGTATTATTTGGCCTGGTATTTTAGTTGGATCGCTGTGGGAATTGTTTAAGTCATTGATATTCTCCAATACAGTAAAGGAAATGAACCACAGGAGGTTGGTGGCTTCTTAATTAAGAGAGAACGGGCTCGTGGTAATGACTGCAGCGGAATTCATGGAATGGTATCAAACACGTGGTCTCCAGCTGTTTCAAGCAATTCCATTGACTCCATTCCGGCCATTATGAGCCGTTCTCCCCTCGGCAGCCTCCTGTGAAATCAACCCAGGTGATGATTTCATTGAGGATTTAAAATTGTTCCAAATAACACAAACCAGGATAATTTCACAAGCTCCTCTGTACTATGTTCTTCCACCTGTATTGTACAATAACTCAGCCTGCATTTCTGTCTCAAAGTTGTTAGTCTTTTATATTTTTGTAATGAACATGTGAACTATGCTAAGACAAGTACCATGTCCTCAGCTGTAAGTAACAATACCTCAGTACTCATTTTTGTTATTGTTGTAAGTTCACTCTTGTTTGATGCTCACTTGAATAAAAAAAAAAAAATGTGATAAAAAAAATGTCAGTTCTGCAAGACATTTTTTTTAAATAAATAAAATAAGCAGCATATAATTTTTAAATGTGCGAATACTTTCCTTCTCCCCGATGAAAGGTGGCTATCGAGGAGGGGAGGACACTCTTCATACTAACAGATTGACATCTCCTCGACCATTATCGGGTTTCCGGGTCACGGAGGAGAGAAGACAGACTTTTTTTTACCAAAGTGAGAAGGTCAAGTAGAGAATCTGAACCCTTTGTGTCCTGTAGTATTTCCACCAGTAGATGGCAGTGTTTAACACATAATCTATACTTCTACTGTCTCACACCAGCCACTAAAACCTCTGGAATTTTCCATTGCCATGATGGAGGCGATGGCAAGACTGGGATGGATGCACAGACTGTGTTTTTGACTTTAATTTTCTAAGTTCTAAGCATTTATCATAGGTTAATCATGGCTTCTTTTCTTTTGTTGCAAGATGTGGGACTACTAACCGGCAGGCCTGATCAATCAATTAATTTGATTTGACACTGTTCATTAAAATGATTTGAACTGTGTCTGTATGGATACAAACAAACTGCAGTGATGGTGTATGTGCAGTGACGGGGTCAAGACCAGGGGCTGTATGTATCAAGCCTCTCTGAGTAGGAAAGCTGATCTAGGATCAGCCTTCCCCCCACCCACCCCTGTTCATGTATATTCATATATATTATATTATACTCATATATATTATATTATACTCATTGTGATCTAAAATGTTAAACTGATCTAGGATCAGCCTCCCCCACCCTGAAACTGATCCTACTCTGAGTCTCCTAACTCTCCTACCTCTCCTACCTTTTGAGACCCAGACCCAGTATCCAACTGTCTATATAAGGATTCCCAGAATTCCCTACAGCAGGCCCGGGCTACCACTGATTAGTGGCGTAGAGGAGTGATGTGTCAGTAAATAAATGCTGTAAGATATTAGTGTTTCCTCCCTCACAGGAAGTTTGTTCTTGAGAGAATAAGAAAATTAACTTATTCTCCAGCCAGGAGGACCAAGGCTGTGTCCTAAATGGCTCCCTATCCCCTATTAAAGTGCACTAACTTATTCTCCAGCCAAGAGGACCAAGGCTGCGTCTCCCTATTAAAGGGCACTACATTTGACCTGAGCCCTGTGAATGGCATTTGGAATGCAGGCCAAGTCTTCTTCTTCTTCCCACAGACTAATAATACCTATTTGACAGCAGTTTATCACCAAATATAGCTGAGATTGGGCCGGGGTCAGGGTTGATACAGTGGCGAGGCATGTGAACCTCGCTGGGTGAAACCTCAAGAAAGCATGCTTTTTTTTCATCACGTTGCCAGTTTGGAAAAAGCGTTGTGTCTCAGTACCACCATCCACGACACTCCACTGTCTTCTTGTGTAAAGACAACATTAGCTTTGTTTGTGTCTCAGTACCACCAGCCGCCACACTACACTCAGTCCACTGTCTTCTTATGTAAAGACAACATTAGCTTTGTTTGTGTCCCAAATGCCACCCCATTCTCTACATAGTGCACTACTGTTGACCAGGGCTTATATAGTGCACTACTGTTGACCAGAACCCAATGGGACTACATAGAGAACATGGTGCAATTTGGAATGCAGACTTCGGCTGCATTAGTCTGCTATAATTACCTATAATGACCTTCACTGGTACTATGTGAATGCTTTCGTTATTATGCATAAACTATCTTTGTGTCTCTCTCTATCTCTGTCTCTCTGTCTCTTTCTCTCTGTTTCTCTCTCTCTCTCTCTCTCTCTCTCTCTCTCTCTCTCTCTCTCTCTCTCTCTCTCTCTCTTTCTCTCTCTCTCTTTCCCTCTTTCTCTTTCTCTCTCTATTTCAATTCAATTCAATTCAATTAAATTTGCTTTATTGGCATGACGTAACAATGTACATATTGCCAAAGCTTACTTGGGATATTTACAATATGAAAATAATAACAATCAAAATTGTCAACAGGACAACAGTAACAATAACCAAGGGTCAAAATAACCATACATTAAACAATAACAATAAGCATACAGTAGAGGACATGTGCAGGTTGATTGGTCTGTCAGACACTGTCCCTCATCTTATGGCAGGCAGCAATGTAGTGCGCTGCCAACCCACAGCTNGTTCTCTCTCTATTCCCGCTCTGTTCTCTCTCTGTTCTCTCTCTGTTCTCTCTCTCTTCTCTCTCAATTCAATTCAATTCAATTTGCTTTATTGGCATGACGTAACAATGTACATATTGCCAAAGCTTACTTGGGATATTTACAATATGAAAATAATAACAATCAAAATTGTCAACAGGACAACAGTAACAATAACCAAGGGTCAAAATAACCATACATTAAACAATAACAATAAGCATACAGTAGAGGACATGTGCAGGTTGATTGGTCTGTCAGACACTGTCCCTCATCTTATGGCAGGCAGCAATGTAGTGCGCTGCCAACCCACAGCTTTCTGCTTCCTCCCCAACATGATGGGTAGCCTATTCTCATCAGAGAGGTCTTTGAAACCTTGAATAAGGGTTTCAAATTTGGGGAAATGACACTCTCTAATTGTTTTATATTTTTTACATTTTGTCAGGAAATGCAGCTCTGTCTCAGGTTCTGCTGTGGTGCAGTGGTTGCACAGCCTTTCCTCTACAGGGAGCCAGGTTTTCCTGTGTCTACCCTTCTCAATGGCAAGGCTGTGCTCTATTTCCCTCTCTTTCTCTCGTTCTCTCTCTCTCTTTCCCTCTCTCTCTCTCTTTCCCTCTCTCTGTTTCTCTCTCTCTCTTTCCCTCGCTCTCTTTCACTCTCTATCTCTTTCTTTCCCTCTCTCTCTCCTTCTCTCTCTGTGTTTTTCTGTCTGTATTCTAGTTCTATTGAGAAAGTAGTGGTAGCTATCCTGTCAGTGCATCCTTCCCTATTCTTTTCAACCAGTAGAACAGTGGCACGTGTTGCCTTTTCACGATCCTCCCCCTCTGTGGGTGTGTCACTTCATATTGCAAATATGTTGTTATGCCTGGCAGATTATATAACCACAGAGAGTGAGATGGCAGCTGCCGGAGAAAGGGCCATGTGAGCAGTGATTTTAATGGGTCTCGGTGATGCAGGTACAGCAGAGTCAGGGGCAGGACAGCAAAGATGAGTATTCATCAACTTTACCCCCAGAAAAGGAAATAACAATACACGTAGTGATAAATTCACACGAAACAACGGACCACGATACAACGAACAATCACACATAATAACATGGGGGGAACAGAGGGTTAAATGGGGAACATGTAATCACACACCAGGTGTGTAAAAAATGAAAACAAAACCAACGGAAAATGAAAGATGGATCGGTGGCGGCTAGAAGACCGGTGACGTCGACCGCCGAACGCCGCCCAAACAAGGAGAGGGACCGACTTCGGCGGAAGTCGTGACAGTACCCCCCCTTGACGCGCGGCTCCAGCAGCGTGCCGACACCGGCCTCGGGGACGACCTGGAGGACGAGGTGCAGGGCGATCCAGGTGGAAACGGTGAAACTCCCGTAGCAACGAAGGGTCCAGTATGTCCTCCACCGGCACCCAGCATCTCTCCTCTGGACCGTACCCCTCCCACTCCACGAGGTACTGAAGGCCCCTCCCAACGTCTCGAGTCCATTATGGCTCGAACAGCATACGCCGGGGCCCCCTCGATGTCCAGAGGGGGCGGAGGAACCTCCCGCACATCAGACTCCTGGAGTGGACCAGCCACCACCGGCCTGAGGAGAGACACATGGAACGAGGGGTTAATACGGTAATCTGGGGGAAGCTGTAACTTATAACAAACCTCGTTCAATCTCTTCAGGACTTTAAAGGGCCCCACAAACCGCGGACACAGCTTCCGGCAGGGCAGACGGAGGGGCAGGTTTCGGGTCGAGAGCCAGACCCTGTCCCCCGGTGCGAACACCGGGACCTCAATGCGGTGGCGCTCGGCGCTCACCTTCTGCCGCCTCACGGCCCGTTGCAGGTGTACATGGGCGGCCTCCCAGGTCTCCTCCGAGCGCCTAAACCATTCATCCACTGCAGGAGCCTCGATCTGGCTCTGATGCAACGGTGCCAGAACCGGCTGGTACCCCAGTACGCACTGGAAGGTTGAGAGGTTAATGGAGGAGTGGCGGAGTGAGCTTTGGGCCATCTCTGCCTAGGGGATGAAAGCCGCCCACTCCCCCGGCCAGGCCCTGGCAATATGATTGCAGAAATCTACCCACATCCTGGTTAACTCTCTCCACCTACCCGTTAATCTCGGGGTGAAGTCTGACCGAGACCCCCAGATGTTCCATGACTGCCTTCCAGACCCTGGATGTGAACTGGGGACCCCGATCAGAGACGATATCCTCAGGCACCCTGTAGTGCCGGAAGACGTGGGTGAACAGAGCTTCCGCAGTCTGTAGGGCCGTAGGGAGACCAGGCAAAGGAAGGAGACGGCAGGACTTAGAAAACCTATCCACAACGACCAGGATCGTGGTGTTTCCCTGTGATGGAGGAAGTTCCGTCAAGAAGTCCACCGACAGGTGCAACCATGGCCGATGTGGAACGGGTCGAGGTTGTAATTTCCCTCTGAGCAGGTGCCTAGAAGCCTTGCATTGAGCGCACACCGAGCAGGAGGAAACATAAACCCTCACGTCCTTGGCCAAGGTGGACCACCAGTACTTCACACTTCCCAAGACAGCTCACTGTCCGACCGATGCCAGGATGACCAGAGGAGGGTGACGTGTGTGCCCAATAGATCAAACGGTCGCGGACAGCAGATGGAACGTAAAGACGCCCAGCTGGACACTGAGGTGGAGTGGGCTCTGTACGTAACGCTCGCTCGATGTCCACGTCCAGTTCCCACACCACCGGTGCCACCAGACAAGAGGCCGCAAGTATGGGAGTGGGATCCATGGACCGCTCCTCTGTGTCAAACATCCGGGACAGTGCATCGGCCTTAGTGTTTTGGGAACCTGGTTGGAAGGATAGGGTGAAAACAAAACGGGTGAAAAACATGGCCCACCTTGCCTGGCGAGGGTTCAGTCTCCTCGCCGCCTGGATGTACTCCAGATTGCGGTGGTCGGTCCAGATGAGAAAAGGGTGTTTAGCCCCCTCAAGCCAATGTCTCCACGCCTTCAGAGGCTTGATGACAGCCAACAGCTCCCGGTCCCCCACATCATAGTTACGCTCCGCCGAGCTGAGCTTCTTCAAAAAGAAGGCACAGGGGTGGAGTTTAAGTGGCGTACCAGAGCGCTGAGACAGCACAGCTCCAATCCTAGCCTCGGCCGCGTCCACCTCCACTATAAATGCCAAAGAGGGATCCGGATGAGCCAGCACGGGAGCCGAGGTAAACAGAGCCTTCAGGTGACCAAAAGCCCTGTCCGCCTCAGCTGACCACTGCAGTTGCACCGGTCCCCCCTTCAGCAGTGAGGTAATGGGAGCCGCTCCCTGACCAAAGCCCCGGATAAACCTTCGGTAGTAGTTGGCAAACCCTAAGAACCGCTGCACTTCCTTTACTCTGGTGGGAGTCGGCCAATTACGCACGGCTGAAATGCGGTCACTCTCCATCTCCACCCCTCACGTGGAAATGCGGTACCCTAGGAAGGAGACAGACTGTTGGAAGAACAGACATTTCTCAGCCTTGACGTACAGGTCATGCTCCAACAGTTGACCAAGCACCTTGCACACCAGGGACACATGCTCGGCGCGTGTAGTAGAGTAAATCAGAATGTCGGCGATATACACCACTACACCCTGCCCCTGCAAGTCCCGGAAAATCTTGTCTACAAATGCCTGGAAAACTGATGGAGCATTCATCAACCCATATGGCATGACGAGGTACTCATAGTGCCCTGAGGTGGTACTAAATGCCGTCTTCCACTCGTCCCCCTCCTGGATACGCACCAGATAGTAAGCGCTCCTGAGATCCAATTTTGTGAAGAAGTGCATTGACTCGATCGCACTGGCTATGAGAGGCAGCGGGTAGCTGTACCTCACAGTGATCTGATTGATACCTCTATAGTCAATACACAGGCGCAGACCTCCATCCTTCTTCTTCACAAAAAAGAAACTCGAGGAGACAGGTGAAGTGGAGGGCCGAATGTATCCCTGTCCCAGGGATTCAGAGACATATGTTTCCATAGCCGCCGTCTCCTCCGGTGACAGAGGATACACGTGACTCCTCTGAAGTGCTGCGTCTACCAGGAGATTTATCGTTCAATCCCCCCGTCGATGGGGTGGTAATTGAGTCGCCTTCTTCTTACAGAAGGCGAGAGCCAAATCGGCATATTCTGAGGGTATGTGCACGGTGGAGACCTGGTCTGGACTTTCCACCGTAGTTGCACCGATGGAAACACCTACACACCTCCCTGAGCACTTCCTTGACCATCCCTTAAGAGCCTTCTGTTGCCACAAAATATTGGGGTCATGATAGGCCAACCAGGGTAGGCCCAGCACCACGGGAAATGCAGGAGAATCAATAAGGTAGAGACTGATTCTCTCCTCACGACCCTCCTGCGTAACCATGCTTAGTGGAGTGGTGGCCTCCCTAATCAGCCCCGACCCTAATGGTTGACTATCTAAGGCATGCACAGGGAAGGGGATATCAACAGGAGCAATGGGGATCCCTAAACTATTGGCAACATAAGGCGCTCGTTGATTCAGGAGCAGCTGGGAATGCGGGGACAACTCAGGAAATTCTATCAACACAAACATGTGAGCAACAGGGGGCTCTGGGTGAGTCTGGTGTCTACTCACCTGGGATGACACGACAGTGCCCTGCCTGCTGCCTCTACTCCCTGAGGAACCCCCCCAGCACCGACCAGCAGTGTGCCCTCTGCGGCCACAGATGGTGCAGGGAATGGCCCCTCCTCCGGTCCCCCTAAGCGCAGTACCTCCCAGCTCCATAGGCGTCGGTCGGATCAGAGGTGCTTGGAGATGGGAATGACAGGCCCCGATCCCAACGTCCTCGGGTGGCCAGCAGGTTATCCAACCGGATGGTAAGGGAAGACCCCCATGAAATGGACAAAAATGAATGGCAACATATTGCCATTGGACGAAACATACACACGATGGAAAAGAGTGCCCAAATGGACGGCAGATCAATCAATTCTTATGGCAAATGGCATATGGCAAATGCCAAATGTAATAACTCAAAATTACTATAGGTGGCGAGCGCGCTCCAACTGGGCAAATCATATTGCATATGTACATGAAGTCAAGACCCAAGGGTCAAATTTGGACATTTAAAAAAAAAATATCAAAATACCTACGCCCCCTAAAAAAGTGCTTTCTGGACCGTTTTTCGCGATTCTTTCGATTTTTTTGATAATAACACGTATATAAGATGTGTATAAACATACCTTTGTCTCATTTTATTGATTTAGTTTTATTAACTTTATTGTCCATAAGGCCTATGTTTTGTCCATTTGCAATATGTTACCATAGGAAGTCAAAAGTCAATG
>QNTS01002172.1:74469-86216 GCA_003317085.1 Hucho hucho | reverse complement strand
TTGTCATTTTCGCGATGTAAAAATGAATTGAAAATATTGCAAATGTACGAGGCTGTTTCTCGGCCTGAGAACCTTCTAGAGCCCCGTAACTCACCGTGCACTATCGACTAAAGGTCTAGAATGGGTTTCTAAAGTTTCAGAGCTCTAGGTCTGACGGTTCTTTGATAGTTCGAACAAAAGTAACTATTGCAGGCAGTGTCTGTCTGTAAGCCCCTCACTGTGTCATTCCCCATTGACTGTGCGTGTGTGTGATTTCAGAAAATCACAGAAAATCACAGAAATCACGTAGAGCTCCGAAACCCACGTTAACGGATTCGTCTGAACACGCCGCAACTGGATCCATAACTTTTTTGGGGAAAAAAAATATTTTTCTCAACATTACGAATTGTACATTTTACAATTTATCGAAAATTAAAACAGATAAATGTCTGGTTCTTTTTTTCCTTACACCGTAGGTTCATGTACTTTGACGTAAAGCTGTCAAATTAGCGCTCTATTTCCATTTTTCACCTTTAATCCCAGAAAATGGGCCTTATCTCAAAAACCGTGAGTCCCTGACGCCATCCTGTTTCGGGGCCAACAGCCCATTTGGCCAAACCCATGCCCACCAAGTTTCGTCTTCGAAGTCTTTTCCGTTTAGGAGAAAAAGCCAGGTCAATTAGGTGTATGTTTTGTACATTTGCAATAAGAAGCCATTCGCCATCTGGTGGGATTAACCTGAAGGGCGGAAAAATGACAAAAATGAATTTATTTTATTAAAAGGACACCGAATGTCAGAGAAAGTTCGTTTGATAACTTCCTGGAAGATTTGGCCCTGGGGCACGGCCCGACGCCGTCGGCCTATTTTAGAAACAATTTCGGACGTCTAGTAAGGGACCGTACATTTGCAATATGCAGTTTCTCATCAAACATACAGCAAATGCCTTATGTAGGACAGGTTCACCAGCTGGTCGAAGGTAAGAGTGGTGTCCCTGCATGCCAGCTCCCGCCGGACGTCCTCACGCAGATTGCACCGGTATTGGTCGATCAGGGCCCTGTCACTACATCCCGCGCCAGGGTTCGGAACTCCAGTGCAAAGTCCTGTGCGCTCCTTGTCCCCTGTCTGAGGTGAAACAGGCGTTCACCCGCCGCTCTACCCTCAGGTGGATAGTCGAACACTGCCCGGAAGCGGCAGGTGAACTCCTCGTAGTGGTCCAACGCCGCTCTGTCCTCTCTCCATATGGCGTTGGCCCACTCCAGGGCTTTCTTGGATAGACAGGAGACAAGGGCGGACACGCTCTCGCGCCCTGAAGGAGCCGGGTGAACGGTCACCAGGTAGAGCTCCAGCTGGAGTAGAAACCCCTGGCACCTGGCAGCCGTCCCATCATACTCCCTCGGGAGAGCAAGACGAATCCCACTGGGACCAGGTGAAGGAGGGGTGGACAGCGGTGTGGGTTGTAGAGTGGGAGGTTGTGATGATGGTAGAGGCGCTGGAAAACCTCCTCTCTCCCATCGCTCCAGATTTTGCAGCACGCGATCCATGACTGTGCCGAGACGTTGCAACATGGTCGAGTGCTGCTGGATGCGCTCCTCGACTGGCAGAAGAGGGCTGTGTGCTCCTGCTGACTCCATTCTTGGGTGCGTGATTCTGTAATGGGTCTCGGTGATGCAGGTACAGCGGAGTCAGGCACAGGACAACAAAGATGAGTATTCATCAACTCAATTCAAAAAAAGGAAATAACAATACACGTAGTGATATATTCACACGAAAAAAACGGACCACGATACAACGAACAATCACGCACAATAACATGGGGGGAACAGAGGGTTAAATGGGGAACATGTAATCATGGGAATGGAAACCAGGTGTGTAAAAAATGAAGACAAAACCAACGGAAAATGAACGATAGATCGGTGGCGGCTAGAAGACTGGTGACGTCGACCGCCGAACGCCGCCCGAACAAGGAGAGGGACCGACTTCGGCAGAAGTCGTGACAGTGATGCCAATTCAGCCGGCAAAACGTAAAATGTTCAACAACAACGGTAATGGCCTGTCATCAAGGCAAAGGGGAGCTATTTGAAGAATCTGAAATATAAAATATATTTTGATTTGTTTAACACTTTTTTGATTCCATATGTGTTATTTCATAGTTTTTATGTGTTCACTATTATTCTACAATGTAGAAAACTAATAAAAATAAAGAAAAACCCAGGAATGAGTAGGTGTTCTAGAACTTTTTGACCTGTAGTGTAGTTAAAATGTCTAATTTATAGCTGTGTTACATCCTTGTCTGCGTTCCAAATGGCACTCTGTTCTCTATGTTGCACTACTGTTGACCAGGTCCCATAGGGTCCTGTATACCAGATCTGGTCAATAGTAGTGGCTGCTCAGTGAAATGACCTGTCCTGATTTGTCATAGACGCTTGCTAAAAAACTTTAATGAGCAAACTTTCCTTCATGACCTGGCCTCTGTAAATTAGAATAGAATCCGCTTGGAGCTTATTTTTAAAAATATTTTCAGTGGTATTGTTAACAAACACGCCCCATGAAGAAAATGAGAATTAAAAAGAGGTTCCGCCCCTGGTTCGACCATGATCTGGCAGAGTTACTCTGCCCATGTCCCTTTATGTTGATAATATGGTTGTTACTGACAAGAAGCACATGGCTGAGCTCTTTAATCACCACTTCATTAAGTCAGGATTCCTATTTGACTCAGCCATGCCTCCTTCCCCGTCCAACATTTCCTCATCTCCCACTCCTAATGTGACTAGCCCCAATGCTCCTCCCTCCTTTTCCCCTGCCCCGCTACAAAGTTTCTCCCTGCAGGCAGTCACTGAGTCTGAGGTGCTATAGGAGCTCCTTAAACTTGACCCCAAAAAAACATCTGGGTCAGATAGTTTAGACCCTTTCTTCTCTGACCTTGTTAACCTGTCTCTCCTCTCTGGGGAGGTTCCCATTGCTTGGAAGGCAGTCACGGCGCGTACTTTATTTAAAAGGGGAGATCAAGCTCATCCTAACTGTTATAGGCCAATTTCTATTTTGCCCTGTTTATCAAAAGTGTTGGAAAAACTTGTCAATAATCAACTGACTGGCATTCTTGATGCCTATAGTATTCTCTGTGGTATGCAATCTTTTGATACGGTCGACTTTTCCATTCTTGTGGGCCGGCTAAGAAGCTTTGGTGTCCCTGAGGAGCCTTTTGCCTGGGTTGATAACTACCTCTCTCAAAGAGTGCAGTGCATAAAGTCAGAAAGTCTGCTGTCTCAGACACTGCCTGTCACCAAGGGAGTACCCCAAGGCTCGATCTTAGGCCCCACGCTCTTCTCAATTTACATCAACAACATAGCTCAGGCAGTAGGACATTTTCTCATCCATTATATGCAGATGATAGTCTTACACAGCTGGCCCCTCCCCGGATTTTGTGTTAAACGCTCTACGACAAAGCTTTGTTGGTGTCCAACAAGCTTTCTCTACCCTTAACCTTGTTCTGAACACCTCCAAAACAAAGGTCATGTGGTTTGGTAAGAAGAATGCCCCTCCACCCACTGGTGTTATGTCAGAATAATAGTAGAGAGAATGATTTATTTCAGCTTTTATTTCTTTCATCACATTCCCAATGGGTCAGAAGTTGACATACACTCAATTAGTATTTGGTAGCATTGCCTTTCAATTGTTTAACTTGGGTCAAACGTTTCGGGTAGCCTTCCACAAGCTTCCCACAATAAGTTGGGTTAGTTTTGTCCCATTCCTCCTGACAGAGCTGGTGTAACTGAGTAAGGTTTGTAGGCCTCCTTGTCCACACAAGCTTTTTCAGTTCTGCCCACAAATGTTCTATAGGACTTAGATCAGGGCTTTGTGATGGCCACTCCAATACCTTGATTTTGTTGTCCTTAAGCCATTTTTCCACAACTTTGGAAGTATGCTTGGGGTCATTGTCGATTTGGAAGACCCATTTGCGACCAGGGTACAATACGGTAGAGTAGGTACAATACGGTACAGTAGGTACAATAAGGTACAATACAGTACAACATGGTACAATACAGTCCATTAGGTACAATACGGTACAGTAGGTACAATACGGTACAGTAGGTACAATAAGGTACAATACGGTACAACACGGAACAATTCGGTCCAGTAAGTACAATACGGTACAGTAGGTACAATACAGTACAGTAGGTCCAATACGGTACAGTAGGTACAATACGGTACAATACGGTACAGTAGGTACAATACGGTACAATACGGTCCAGAAGGTACAATACGGTACAGTAGGTACAATATGGTAAAGTAGGTACAATACGGTACAATACGGTCCAGTAGGTACAATACGGTACAGTAGGTACAATACGGTACAGAAGGTACAATACGGTACAACACAGAACTATACGGTACAATACGGTACAGTAGGTACAATACGGTACAATACGGTACAATACGGTACAGTAGGTACAATACGGTACAATACAGTACAGTAGGTATAATACGGTACAATACGGTACAGTAGGTACAATACAGAACAGTAGGTACAATATGGTACAATACGGCACAGTAGGTACAATACGGTACAACACGGTACAATACAGTAAAGTAGGTTCAATACAGTACAGTAGGTACAATACGGTACAACAGGTACAATAGGGTACAGTAGGTACAATACGGTACAATAGGGTACAGTAGGTACAATACGGTACGGTAGGTACAATACGGTACAATACGGTACAGTAGGTTCAATACGGTACAGTAGGTACAATACGGTACAGTAGATACAATATGGTACAGTAGGTACAATACAGTACAGTAGGTCCAATACGGTACAGTAGGTACAATACGTTACAATACGGTACAGTAGGTACAATACGGTACAATACGGTCCAGAAGGTACAATACGGTACAGTAGGTACAATATGGTAAAGTAGGTACAATACGGTACAATACGGACCAGTAGGTACAATACGGTCCAGTAGGTACAATACGGTACAGTAGGTACAATACGGTACAACACAGAACTATACGGTACAATACGGTACAGTAGGTACAATAAGGTACAATACGGTACAGTAGGTACAATACAGAACAGTAGATACAATACGGTACAATACGGTACAATACGGTACAATACGGTACAGTAGGTACAATACGGTACAATACAGTACAGTAGGTACAATACGGTACAATACGGTACAGTAGGTACAATACAGAACAGTAGGTACAATATGGTACAATACGGCACAGTAGGTACAATATGGTACAACACGGTACAATACGGTAAAGTAGGTTCAATACAGTACAGTAGGTACAATACGGTCCAGTAGGTACAATAAGGTACAATACGGTACAACACGGAACAATACGGTCCATTAAGTACAATACGGTACAGTAGGTACAATACAGTACAGTAGGTCCAATACGGTACAGTAGGTACAATATGGTACAATACGGTCCAGAAGGTACAATAAGGTACAGTAGGTACAATATGGTAAAGTAGGTAAAATACGGTACAATACGGTCCAGTAGGTACAATACGGTACAGTAGGTACAATACGGTACAGAAGGTACAATACGGTACAACACGGAACTATACGGTACAATACGGTACAGTAGGTAGAATAAGGTACAATACGGTACAGTATGTACAATACGGTATAGTAGATACAGTAGGTACAATATGGTACAGTAGGTACAGTATGTACAATACGCTACAGTAGGTACAAAACAGTACAGTAGGTACAGTAGGTACAATACGGTACAATACGGTACACTAGGTACAATAGGGAAATAAGTATTTGACCCCTCTGCAAAACATGACTTAGTACTTGGTGGCAAAACCCTTGTTGGCAATCACAGAGGTCAGACGTTTCTTGTAGTTGGCCACCAGGTTTGCACACATCTCAGGAGGGATTTTGTCCCACTCCTCTTTGCAGATCTTCTCCAAGTCATTAAGGTTTCGAGGCTGACGTTTGGCAACTCGAACCTTCAGCTCCCTCCACAGATTTTCCATGGGATTAAGGTCTGGAGACTGGCTAGGCCACTCCAGGACCTTAATGTGCTTCTTCAAGAGCCACTCCTTTGTTGCCTTGGCCGTGTGTTTTGGGTCATTGTCATGCTGGAATACCCATCCACGCCCCATTTTCAATGCCCTGGCTGAGGGAAGGAGGTTCTCACCCAAGATTTGATGGTACATGGCCCCGTCCATCGTCCCTTTGATGCGGTGAAGTTGTCCTGTCCCCTTAGCAGAAAAACACCCCCAAAGCATAATGTTTCCACCTCCATGTTTGACGGTGGGGATGGTGTTCTTGGGGTCATAGGCAGCATTCCTCCTCCTCCAAACACGGCGAGTTGAGTTGATGCCAAAGAGCTCCATTTTGGTCTCATCTGACCACAACACTTTCACCCAGTTGTCCTCTGAATCATTCAGATGTTCATTGGCAAACTTCAGACGGGCATGTATATGTGCTTTCTTGAGCAGGGGGACCTTGCGGGCGCTGCAGGATTTCAGGCCTTCACGGCGTAATGTGTTACCAATTGTTTTCTTGGTGACTATGGTCGCAGCTGCCTTGAGATCATTGACAAGATCCTCCTGTGTAGTTCTGGGCTGATTCCTCACCGTTCTCATGATCATTGCAACTCCACGAGGTGAGATCTTGCATGGAGCCCCAGGCCGAGAGAGAATGACAGTTCTTTTGTGTTTCTTCCATTTGCGAATAATCGGACCAACTGTTGTCACCTTCTCACCAAGCTGCTTGGCGATGGTCTTTTAGCCCATTCCAGCCTTGAGCTCTTTGGTCTTGGCCATGGTGGAGAGTTTGGAATCTGATTGATTGATTACTTCTGTGGAAAGGTGTCTTTTATACAGGTAACAAGCTGAGATTAGGAGCACTCCCTTTAAGAGTGTGCTCCTAATCTCAGCTCGTTACCTGTATAAAAGACACCTGGGAGCCAGAAATCTTTCTGATTGAGAGGGGGTCAAATACTTATTTCCCTCATTAAAATGCTTATCAATTTATAAAAATTTTCACATGCATTTCTTTGTTGTTATTCTGTCTCTCACTGTTCAAATAAACCTACCATTAAATTTATAGACTGATCATTTCTTTGTCAGTGGGCAAACGTACAAAATCAGCAGGGGATCAAATACTTTTTTCCCTCACTGTAGGTACAATACGGTTCAGTAGGTACAATATGGTACAGTAGGTACTATACGGTTCAATAGGTACAGTAGGTACAATACGGTTCAGTAGGTACAATATGGTACTATCTGTCCGTCTGTCTCTCTGTCTGTGTGTGTGTGTCTCTCTCTCTCTCCAATATGGTACTCTCTGTCTGTCTGTCTGTCTGTCTGTCTGTCTGTCTGTCTGTCTGTCTGTCTGTCTGTCTGTCTCTCTCTCTCTCTCTCTCTCTCTCTCTCTCTCTCTCTCTCTCTCTCTCTCTCTCTATCTGTGTGTAAAATTGATTACCCACAGCCTCTTTTCTGTGTACTTGTGATGCATTCTGGTAATAAATAAATTCATATCAGAATAATACTCCCACACAACCAATTACCTCTCTCTGCATCGGGGCTCCTTTGTAAAATAGATATACTGAACCTACTGTACCTACTGAACCGTATTGTACCTACTGAACCTACTGAACCTACTGAACCGTATTGTACCTACTGAACCACATTGTACCTACTGAACCGCATTGTACCTACTGAACCTACTGAACCTACTGAACCGTATTGTACCTACTGAACCTACTGAACGGTATTGTACCTACTGAACCTACTGAACCGTATTGTACCTACTGAACCTACTGAACCTACTGAACCGCATTGTACCTACTGAACCGTATTGTACCTACTGAACCTATTGAACCTACTGAACCGCATTGTACCTACTGAACCTACTGAACCTACTGAACCGCATTGTACCTACTGAACCGCATTGTACCTACCGTACCTATTGTACCTTTTCTACCTACTGTACCTACTGTACCTACTGAACCTACTGTACCTACTGTATTTACTGAACCTACTGTACCTACTGTACCTACTGAACCTACTGTACCTACTGTATATACTGAACCTACTGAACCTACTGTACCTACTGTATCTACTGTACCTACTGTATCTACTGAACCTACTGTACCAACTGAACCTACTGAACCTACTGTACCTACTGTATTTACTGAACCTACTGAACCTACTGTACCTACTGTATCTACTGTACCTACTGTACCTACTGAACCTACTGAACATACTGCACCTACTGTACCTATTGTACCTACGGAACCTACTGCACCTACTGTACCTACTGAACCGTATTGTACCTACTTTACCTACTGAACCTACTGTACCTATTGTACCTACGGAACCTACTGCACCTACTGTACCTACTGAACCGTATTGTACCTACTTTACCTACTGTACCTACTGTACCGTATTGTACCTACTGTACCTACTATACCGTATTGTACCTACTGTACCTACTGTACCGTATTGTACATACTGTACCTACAATACCGTATTGTACCTACTGTACATACTGTACCTATTGTACTGTATTGTACCTACTGTACTGTATTGTACATACTGTACCGTATTGTACCTACTGTACCTACTGTACCGTATTGTTCAAACTGTACCTACTGTACCTACTGTACTGTATTGTACATACTGTACCTACTGTTCATACTGTACTGTATTGTACATACTGTACTGTATTGTACATACTGTACTGTATTGTACCTACTGTACTGTATTGTACCTACTGTACCTACTGTACCGTATTGTACCTACTGTACCGTATTGTACATACTGTACTGTATTGTACCTACTGTACTGTATTGTACAAACTGTACTGTATTGTACCTACTGTACCGTATTGTACCTACTGTACGGTATTGTACCTACTGTACCGTATTGTACCTACTGTACCTACTGTACCGTATTGTACCTACTGTACTGTATTGTACATACTGGTCTGTATTGTACATACTGTACCTACTGTAGGATCAACCTATAGCCTCGAAATCCAAACTGATTGATTGGATTTTGACTGATTGATTGGATTTTGAGGCTAATTAACCTGGGTAAATAAAGGGTAACTAAAAATAAACAGTGTCCTCTGCAGAGAGAGAGCGTGAGATTATCCACCCTTTTCCACAAGTGTGTCCCGCGGTGGCCTGTGAGTGTCCTGTCATGCTCCAATTCCTCTAAGAAGGAAAATAGCTGGAGTGAGTTTCTCTGACAGAAATAGATGTAAAGATTGCGTGTGTGTTTATTCATGTCTACAGGTCCTCGTTGACGTGAATGCCATTACAACATGTGTGGTCAACACCGACTACTGTCTGTGGTGTTTTTTAGGCTACCAGCTAGAATCTGGTCATAACAAAGGATCAGTGCTCTTTAAGTGTTCCTGAGTTTTCTTCTATTTCATTGTCATTCTATGACTTGACCATGGCAGGTTAAAATCATCATTTATTGATGAAACCAAACTGTTCCAAGCTTTACCTGATCTGTCTGTCTGTCTGTCTGTCTCCTCTCTCTCTCTCTCTCTCTCTCTCTCTCTCTCTCTCTCTCTCTCTCTCTCTCTCTCTGTCATATAGTAACTTTCAACAGAAAATCATTTGTTGAAATGTTTAGTTATATTTCTCCTTTTCAGAGCTCAGAGTTAGTTTCACGTCTGTTTTCTCCAACCGGCTTTGGCCTGATGAGCAGCAGCAATAACAAATGAGTCTAAAACAACTGGCAGCAAGGAAGTGGCGAGGCCATTTAATCCTCTGCTGATGTACAGTAATGTGTTCTGCGGTTTGGGTTTCTGCTGGTAGGCCGCTTTTACTACATTACAATGTGTTAGGCATTTAATAAAGTCTGTTATGTAAAATGGAAATCTGGAATGAGTTAAACCAGAGACCGCCAGCAGCCTTAGGAGCCCAACCAAAGGAATTGGTATAAACAGTTTATGTCCTTATAAAAGGATGGAATCAAATCCTTTCGGTCTGTATTTAATGGGCTGCTGTGTTGTCCTGAAACTGACCATGTACTTATGCGATTGGATTTATATTGCGTTTCTCAAGGCAATACATTTTTTTAATTAAATTGCTTCTCTCTCAAGGTAGGTTTTGATTTGAACTGTTAAAAAAAATATATATATTGACCCATCAAAACAATATAGTGAGTAACAACAGAAAACAGAAACAACAGAAAGAATGGAAGAAGGAAAATAAATAGGTAGTCTGGTTTTGGTTTTATGTTGTACGGTTGAATCATACGACCAGCTTCTTGCACAACAACAATTTTGTCTATTCAAAAAGTCAAGGCCTAATGGTGGATATTTACGATAATACCCAGAAGGAATTTACTACGAACTATTATCCCAAAACATTATCACTGACATAAACTGCCAACACAAAATTCCAATGCTGTGAATGCCAGTATACTTTATGTTAATTGGGTCCCCAGATATATTGCACATCGTTGTCTATACTGCACATAGTTTTGTAGTTATCCATCACCACACTTTCCTGGCAAGCTGGTATAAGTCATTCTCTTACCTCACCACCATGTCAATGAGCACTGGTAGATTTATTGTCAATGCATCCAGTTATGTGAGATTGCATCTCAAATATAACTTCATAGACCTGCTTCTAATCATTTTTTCACATACTGTATCTGGTACATTTGGGATTTTGATGTTGTTGTGTGTTGGTCAAGTATAGCAGGCTGTTGGTTGTCACTAACCAATGTAGTGTGCTGTTGTTTGCCACTGCTGGTCATAACCAGTACCCTTGAACAGGCCAGTCCAGTACCGTTGGGCTTGGTTTGGCTCAGCTCATCATGGTGAAAAGGTTTAAACGTTTCTCCTTATACAGTGACTCATGAGCAGCGAGTGAGGACTGTCCACTGAGGTGGGCCCTGAGGTGGGTCCTGAGGTGGGCCCTGAGGTGGGTCCTGACGTGGCCCTGAGGTGGGCCCTGAGGTGGGTCCTGACGTGGGCCCTGAGGTGGGCCCTGAGGTGGGTCCTGAGGTGGGTCCTGACGTGGGCCCTGAGGTGGGCCCTGAGGTGGGCCCTGAGGTGGGTCCTGAGGTGGGCCCTGAGGTGGGCGCTGACACTGTTCTTGTGGTGTTGGCTGCTGATTCATGCTCAGGTCAATTCAGTTGAGATGTTGCTTATTTATACTTATACTATATTTGTCATCTATTTTATTAAGCTTTTTATTTATTTTTTTATTATTATTTCTTACTGTTGTCGAGTGGGAACATTCATTGGACTGTACTCTATGTGTATCCTGTGCATATGACAAATAAACTTGACCTTGCTTGTTTGATCTGCGCTTTGTTTCAGACTGTTTTGATTAACAACAGTAGAAGCTGTTTAGGCTACGTTCAGGTATTTACGGTTTCATAATAGTGTATTCCAGATAGACGCCAGACTTTGGTTCAAATACTATTTGAAATCTAGTGATAGATAAAATAAATAAATAACTTTTCAAAAATCACAAATTCATTGGTAAACAGGTCGGAGCACTCAAAACACAGGCAGGGATATTCTCTTAGTTCAGGCTTCATTCCATGAGCTGATTTGACGCGTTTTTTTACGTCATGTGACGTCTCCCATACCCCTCTCATACCCCCTCATACCCCCCATACCCCTCCCATACCCTTCTCATACCCCCCATACCCCTCGAAAACCCTTCTCATACCCCTCTCATACCCCCCATACCCCTCCCATACCCTTCTTATACCCCCCATACCCCTCCCATACCCCTCTCATACCCCCCATACCCC
>QNTS01002172.1:12308-38732 GCA_003317085.1 Hucho hucho | reverse complement strand
ACGACTGATTTCATAATAACACGACTGATTTCATAATAACATGACTGATTTCATAATAACATGACTGATTTCATTATAACACGACTGATTTCATAATAACATGACTGATTTCATAATAACATGACTGATTTCATAATAATACGACTGATTTCATAATAACACGACGTATTTCATAATAACACGACTGATTTCATGATGACATGACTGATTTCATAATAACATGACTGATTTCATAATAACACGACTGATTTCATAATAATACGACTGATTTCATGATGACATGACTGATTTCATAATAACATGACTGATTTCATGATGACATGACTGATTTCATAATAAGACGACTGATTTCATGATGACATGACTGATTTCATAATAACACGACTGATTTCATTATAACACGACTGATTTCATAATAACACGACTGATTTCATAATAACACAACTGATTTCATAATAATACGACTGATTTCATGATAACATGACTGATTTCATAATAACACGACTGATTTCATAATAACATGACTGATTTCATGATGACATGACTGATTTCATAATAACACGACTGATTTCATTATAACACGACTGATTTCATAATAACATGACTGATTTCATAATAACATGACTGATTTCATAATAACACGACTGATTTCATAATAATACGACTGATTTCATAATAACACGACTGATTTCATGATGACATGACTGATTTCATAATAACATGACTGATTTCATAATAACACGACTGATTTCATTATAATACGACTGATTTCATAATAACACGACTGATTTCATGATGACATGACTGATTTCATAATAACACGACTGATTTCATAATAACACGACTGATTTCATGATGACATGACTGATTTCATAATAACATGACTGTGTTTCTGCTCTGTTTATGATTTAGCACTGAGGCTAGAAATAGTAACTAGCAGTCAGTCAGCACTGTGGACAGGTTGAGCCACTGTAAATCTCATTCATGTTCTGCAGGTATAATTGTAAATCTCATCCTACCTCATGTTCTGTAGGTATAATTGTAAATCTCATCGTACCTCATGTTCTGTAGGTATTATTTTAAATCTCATCCTATCTCATGTTCTGTAGTTGTAATTGTAAATCTCATCCTACCTCATGTTCTGTAGGTATAATTGTAAATCTCATCCTACCTCATGTTCTGTAGTTGTAATTGTAAATCTCATCCTACCTCATGTTCTGTAGGTATTATTGTAAATCTCATCCTACCTCATGTTCAGTAGGTATTATTGTAAATCTCATCCTACCTCATGTTCTGTAGGTATTATTGTAAATCTCATCCTACCTCATGTTCTGTAGTTGTAATTGTAAATCTCATCCTACCTCATGTTCTGTAGGTATTATTGTAAATCTCATCCTACCTCATGTTCTGTAGGTATAATTGTAAATCTCATCCTACCTCATGTTCTGTAGGTATTATTGTAAATATCAATTTACTTTATATATTGTAAATCTTATTGTAAATCTCATTCTACTTGATATACTGTTTGTATTATTGTAAATCTCATCCTATTTCATGTTCTGTGGGTATTATTAGATAGTAGCATTTTCACAGAAAATCATAGAGCAGCTGTCAGGGATATTGAAATGTGATGGCAAAGTAACAACAATAATGTTCTATGTTTGACAGCCAGGTATTTCATCAAAGTATGCCGTACAAAAGCCTTTACATTAGCATACAGAAAATTAACTGAAATCAGAGTGAAATCCAAACAAACAATAATATTTCAACCGAAATAGAAACCATATCTGTATTTACTGTAATATGCAGTCGTTTTTCTTCTTTCTTTCACTCTGTAAACATGGTTTAGTTGAATCAAAGCATGCTGTGCAAGAGAGACCATTGTGTTTGACCTATCCCAGATACCTGGCTAGTGGTTTTGACTGAAAAGAGACTGAAGTTGTGTCTAAGTGGGAGCTAGTTGGGTTTCCCATCCTGTGCTGATTCAACAATCTGGCAGATAATATAGTGTGTCGCTGTAGATGATCTACTCACCGTATCATCACAACTCCCCTCAGTGTCTCAGCTCTAGCCTGAACAATACTCACACCACGTGGTAGAAACTATTTGAAATTAAAAAAATATATATTGTAAATGGACTCAAATGCTGTAAGTTGCTATATACAACTGAAATGTTTTGTTTATGCTGGCAAAGGTTTGAAGAGGACAATGCCAAGCAACAGGATGGAAAATGTCAGCGGAGGCCAGACAGACAGGATATCAAGACTTTCTCTGGAGATTGGAGTACAATCCCAGTGTGCTTTCCAAATGGGACCCTATTTGCTTTTGCATTACTTTTGGCCAGGGCCCATAGGGTTCGAAAGTAGTGGACTATGTAGCAAATAGGTTGCCATTTGCGACACAGATCCAGAGTGGAGCGTGAGGAGTGATATCTGGGTGTTTCACATAACGGTCAGAAAACTGCAGCGTAATCATTCCTGTGTGGATGGAAGACAAGGTGGGATCTAAAATACCAGGATGTTTTGTCTGTCTTATGTTTTGTCTTTGATCTTTAATGAAAGTTTTAATCACAGATCAGAAAGAAGTTAAGAAAAGTAAATAACCCAAAAATGAGATTGGCTGGACTGTTCTGTTGAGGCCCTTTGCTTCACCAAGTCAGTCAACCACAGATCTATTGTCTAGTGCAGTGGTTTTTATAGTCCCGTACCCCTTCAAACATTCAAACTCCAGCTGCGTACCCCCTCTAGCACCAGGGTCAGCGCACTCTCAAATGTTGTTTTTTTGCCATCATTGTAAGCTTGCCACACACACACTATACGATACATTTATTAAACATAAGAATGTGTGTGAGTTTTTGTCACAACCCGGCTTGTGGGAAGTGACAAAGAGCTCTTATAGGACCAGGGCACAAATATCAATATAATAATAATCAATAATTTTGCTCTTTATTTGTTCATCAAACATTATGAGTAACTCACCACAGGTTAATGAGAAGGGTGTGCTTGAAAGGATGCACATAACTCTGCAATGGTTGGTTGTATTGGAGAGTCTCAGTCTTAAGTAATTTTCCACACTCAGTTTGTGCCTGTATTTAGTTTTCATGCTAGTGAGGGCCAAGAATCCACTCTCACATAGGTACATGGTTGTGAAGGGCATCAGTGTCTTAACAGTGCGATTTGCCAAGACAGGATACTCTGAGCGCAGCACAATACAGAAATCTGACAGTGGCTTCTGATTAAATAACACTTTCACAGAACAGCTTGTTGCAATTTCGATGAGGCTCTCTTGTTCAGATATCGGTAAGTGGACTGGAGGCAGGGCATGAAAGGGATAACGAATCCAGTTGTTTGTGTCGTCCATTTCGGGAAAGCACCCAGCTCACTCAGGTGCTTCGCTATATCACATTTGACATTGTCCGTAAGCTTGAGTTCATTTGCACACAAAAAATCATACAATGATGGAAAGATCTGTGTGTTGTCCTTGTTAATGCAGACAGAGAAGAGCTCCAACTTCTTAGCCTCAATTTTGTTCCACACGTTGAATACAGTTGTGGAGAGTCCCTGTAATCCCAGATTCAGATCATTCAGGCGAGAAAAAACATCACCCAGATAGGCCAGTCGTGTGAGAAACTCGTCATCATGCAAGCGGTCAGACAAGTGAAAATTATGGTCAGTAAGGAAAACTTTAAGCTCGTCTCTCAATTCAAAACAACGTGTCAATACATTGCCCCTTGATAGCCAGCACACTTCTGTATGTTATACAAACATTACATGGTTGCTGCCCATATCATTGCACAATGCAGAAAATACACAAGGGTTCAGGGGCCTTGCTTTAACAAAGTTAATCATTTTCACTGTAGTTTCCAAAACGTCTTTCAAGCTGTCAGGCATTCCCTTGGCAGCAAGAGCCTCTCGGTGGATGCTGCAGTTTACCCAAGTGGCGTAGGGAGCAACTGCTTGCACGCGCGTTACCACTCCACTATGTCTCCCTGTCATGGCTTTTGCGCCATCAGTACAGATACCAACACTTCTTGACCACCAAAGTCTATTTGATGTCACAAAGATGTACAGTACTTTAAAAATATCCTCTCCTGTTGTCCTGGTTTCCAGTGGTTAACAGAAGAGGATGTCTTCCTTAATTGCCCCCCCCATAAACGTAACGGACGTATACCAGGAGCTGTGCCAGGCCCACCACGTCTGTTGACTCATTTTTTTTTTTTATTTAACTTTTATTTAACCAGGTAGGCTAGTTTAGAACAAGTTCTCATTTACAACTGTGACCTGACATCCAGCTGTAACGCATAGAATTCACTGGCTTGTATGCAAAGCAGTAATTGTTTCAAAACATCTCTTGCCATGTTACTGATGCGTTGTGAAACACTGTAGATTTATGAAGTAATTGTCTTTATAGTTTTTTGGGCCTTTTCCCCCAGCATTGTCCCTGCCATATCCGTGGCAGCATGAAGAATTAAGTCCTCCACAATAGTATGGGGCTTGCCTGTCCGAGCCACTTGGTAGCCTACCATATAAGACACTTCTAGCCCCTTCTTATTAATGGTATCCATTGCTTTTATACATGTCTTACCACTCGAAAGTCGTCTTAATTCTCGCTAAAAAAAAATCTCAAATTTTATTTGACACACTTATCCAGAGCGACTTACAGGAGCAATTAGGGTTAATTAGGGGTTAAGTGCCTTGCTCAAGGGCACAGTCGTAACTGAAATCATGTCTAGCATCCATTCTGATTGTCTCCCTGTAACTGAAATCATGTCTAGAGTCTCTTCAGTGTGCCTTCCTGTAACTGTAATCATGGGAAATCCATCGCTGCATTGGCTGCCTTGCCTGCCTTGCCTATAGGACACTCTCCATCCCTACATCTCTCTCTCTCTCCCCCTCACTCTCTCTCCCTCTCTCCCTACCCTGATCCCTTCTTCCCTCCCTCTATCCCTCCCCACAATCCTTCCTCAATTAAAACCCCTCTGCATCCATGAACACTTTAATTATACTGAACAAAAATATAAACACAACATGTAAAGTGTCGGTTCCATGTTTTATGAACTGAAATAATAAATCCCAGACATTTTCCATATGCACAAAATCCTTATTTCTCTCAAATTGTGCGCACAAATTTGCTTGCGCGCAAAGATAATCCATCCACTTGACAGGTGTGGAATATCAAGAAGCGGATTAAACAGCATGATCATTACACAGGTGCACCTTGTGCTGGGGACAATAAAAGGGTACTCTAAAATGTTCAGTTTTGTCACACAACACAATGCCAAAGACGTCTCAAGTTTTGAGGGAGCGTGCCATGGCATGCTAACTGCAGGAATGTCCACCAGACCTGTTTGCCAGAGATTTGAATGTTCATTTCTCAACCATCAACGTTGTTTTAGTGAATTTGGCAGTACGTCCAACCGGCCTCACAACCGCAGATCACGTGTAACCATGCCAGCCCAGGACCTCCACATTTGGCTTCTTCACCTGCGGGATCGTCTGAGACCAGCCACCCGAACAGCTGATGAAACTGAGGAGTATTTATTTCTGTAATAAAGCACTTTTGTGGGGAAAAACTCATTCTGATTTACTGGGCCTGGCTCCCAAGTGTGTGGGTCTGGCTCCCAAGTGGGTGGGCCTGGCTCCTAAGTGGGTGGGCCTATGCTCTTCCAGGCCCACCCATGGCTGCGCCTCTGCCCAGTCATGTGAAATCCATAGATTAGGGCCTAATGAATTTATTTCAATTGACTGATTTCCTTATATGAACTGTAACTCAGTAAAATTGTTGCATGTTGCGCTTATATTTTGGTTCAGTATGTATATTTTTTTATCTTGCTTTGTTTGCTCTTTTCCACATTATGTCTAACTCTGATAAGATACCCAGGAAAGGGTTGAAAATAGCTCATGTTAATATATATAGCCTTAGAAATAAGGTTCATGAAATCAATAACTTGTTAACATCAGATAACGTAACATATTAGCCATTTCTGAGACTCACTTAGATAATTCTTTTGATGATAAAGCAGTAACAATACAAGGATATAGCACTTATAGAAGAGACAGGAATGCTTATGGGGGAGGTGTTGCTGTATATATTCAGAGCCATATTTATTTATTTATTTTTATTTAACCTTTATTTAACTAGGCAAGTCAGTTAAGAACAAATTCTTATTTTACAATGATGACCTATCCCTGTAATGAGAAGATCTTATGTCAAGTGTTATTGAAGTGTTGTGGTTGCAGGTTCACTTGGCACATCTAAGCCTTTTCTTTTGGGGAGTTTCTGTAGGCCACCAAGTGCTAACAGTCAGTATCTAAATAATATGTGTGAAAGGCTGGTATTTTGTTCGGACCCTTAAGTGATCTGAGCATAAATCCTCATTAAATGTTCCGTTGTACATGTGCGTTTGTGCTTACACAAGCGCACATACCAAGGGAAAGGAACCAAGTATCCGGGTAGGATGCAACCTGTTCAGAATGAGTCTGACGTCAATAGATCATTTCCAGGTCGATGCCTGGAGGTCAGTAAGAATTGATGTTGACCTCGAGACATGTGTAAAGGGGACCTGTAGTGGTTTTACTACACGTCAATGTGTCTTACACCATTGTAGTGGTGATAGATATGAAGGAGTCTATTTCATAGCTATGTTATCCACGGAGGAGCTAACCTCAAGACGGAAGTACTCTACAAGCACTGAACCAGTCATAAGCGGTGTGATCATGGTTCAATAACTTTCCTCCTGAATGGAGGGTTCTATTTATTAGTGCCATGTGTGTTAACCATCAGAAGAGTGTTCTGGAGATTCCCTTCCCCGTGTTGCCATCTGAGTGACTACTAACCTCTCTATCGCTGTTACCAAAAGCAATTTGACTTGTGAGGTCTCTAATCCTCTTACTGATTGTTGCTGGACTGACTGTGCTGGCATTGGTACTGGTACTCAAGGGGACCAGTTATCCTACCAATTTATTTTAAAACGTTATCCTACCGGAACACATGATTACAGCATTTTACTAGTAGAATTGTAGTTGAAACTACACATGGCAAGGCATGATTATTGTTGCCATTTGTTTTGAAGGTGGAACGACCACTGGATTTATTTTACGACCAGTGTGGTACACCTCAGTACTATTTTAGATGTGTTCTAAGGTTATCCCCGTCTAGGGGCCTGTCCACTCCTCTCTGTTCTCATGGGGAGGTTTACAACTAGATTTGTCTTCTGCTCTGGCGGCCTCGTACAGTGTTGCACGTAGTCTCGACCCCCCCACCGGCCTCGATGAAGCTCATCATGGGTCTGGGCTAGTATTCCCCCCCTTTGTGTCTCGGGACCCCCACACCAGAGGTTGGTGTTGGTATCCGAGGCACAATGGAAAAGGTACGAGCTTGTTTGACAGTGTTAGCTAGTGAGCTATCGTGTTTGTGAGTCGCAGGACCACTGAATTCTAATTTCAAAGCTGTGGCAAGTTTAGCATAGTCGTTTAGCACATGTTGCTGTTGTAGACGAACGAACCTCGTCACGTGTCTATTTCGACGTTCGCTTCAACAGGTAAAGCATGTCAGAACCCGTAGAGTTCGGGTTCCAACGCGTCCTCTATGTCAGCTAGGAATGTCTCAGTATCGTTTGGCTGACCTGGAACGGGGTCAAAAGTGGGGAAATCTTTGACGAGTTTGTCAAGGCATTCCGCGCCAAGCGGGCGGAGAGGGTTGGCTTCATCCTGTGGGGAATTGGGGCCGAATTCCACCAGATGGTACCTAAGGGTGGTATTCTGCTGCATTGCAGAGTCCACTTGAGCGCTTAGAGTACTGATTTTGGACACGTGAGTGTTGCACTTGCTCCGTTCGGTCTCATACTTATCTGTCATGGTTTTCAGATAGAGGTCTTGAGTACGGAGCGAGAGATTCAGTGATGAGATTTCCTCCGCTTACTTTGAAATCAATATTTCCATCTTCATCAGCTGAGTTCTCTCATCATTCATTAGGTCAGTGACCAATGAGTTCTGCTGATTTGTCATCCAACTTAGTCATTGTGTTCATTAACTGATTGTCTTTGGTCTGCAGCATTTTGAGTAGAACATTGTTACTTTGTCTGTTTGTAGATAACTCTTTAGTTTGGCGTGGACGTCGTCGTATTTAGTTTCTGCTAAATCGAATTGTTCATGTAGAAGACGAGTTTGTTGAAGAGTTTGTGCTCGTTCTTCGTCATAAGTTTTTGCAATTACATGTAATTGTTCAGTTTTCAAACGCAGTTCCATAGCTAGCAGTATTTTTCCCTTTTCTGCTATTGTCGTTGGTTCTCTCCACCTGTCCCTTTATGTCTACCGTTTCCTGCTCGTGCTTCAGCTGTGCACTTCGGTATTGGACCAATGCCAATCTTGGATGGCAAGACATCAGAGCTAAACTAGAGAGAACCTTTACAAGGCCTGCGCCCAAAGGTTGATTTTGGAGAGCGTTTGTTGTGATTTCTGCTGTTTTTTAGTTAGGGTTGGTATCGCTGCTGAGGTCAGAGATGGGTGAGGGTTCACTAATTAGCAAGGGAGTGGGGACCACCCCCTCTGATAGCTTGCACATTATTAGAACATTTGAAAGGAAAAATTTTCCTATTTTGTAAATTCTGGGTTTGGATTTGTTGGAAGCTGCAAAAACGATTTAAATCTATTTATAGACGTTAATGAACCATCACTACTGTATCCGTAATGTGGGAGTTGAACGTGAATGAATTTGCAAAAGCAAATTGAATTGATTATGATAATGATTAATCATACCTGGATAGGCTATCTGGGAATTAAACTTTAATTTACCTGAGAAGGTGGTTCATCTAGGTTAATATGGGAAAGTTTAAATGTCTAATTTACTTGGAAGACAATTTAACTTATTAAGTTGAATGAGACGATGATTAGTAAAGATTGAAAAAAGTAAGGGGCATAGAAAGCTGCCCTGGGGAATGCCTGACAACCTGGATTATGTTGGAGGCTTCCATTAAAGAACACCCACTGTGTTCTTTAAAACTTTTTAGGGATTAGCGGGGGGGCAAGCGACGCACCTACGACAAAATCCGGTGAAATGCAGAGCTTCAAATTCAAATTACAAAACTAGTAATATTAAACATTCATGAAAATACAAGTGTTGTATACCATTTTTTAGCTTAGAATCTTGGTAATCTAACAGCGTTGTCAGATTTCAAAAAGGCTGTACGGCAAAAGCATAGCATTTGATTGTCTGAGGACAGCACCCCGCATACTTCCTCAACTAACATAATTTCATAACCAGCACAGGTGTCACTTAACTCAAAAATAGCGATAAAATAAATCACTTACCTTTGAAGATCTTCCTCTGATGGCAATCCCAAGGGTCCCAGCTACACAATAAATGGTATTTTTGTTCGATAAGTCCCTCTTTATATCCCAAAAACTCTGTTTGGTTGGCGCGTTCTGTTCAGTAATCCACCTGTTCAAATGCGTTCAAACATGCAGACAAACAAAACAAAAGTACCGGTAAAGTTCGTCGAAACAAGTCAAACAACGTTTCTAATCAATCCTCAGGTACCCTAATATGTCAATAAACGATAACATTTCAGACGGAAAATAGCCTGCTCAATAGAAAAGAAAAATAACAAAGAGCGCTCACTCTGTCACATGCGCAAAACAGTACAGGCCACCTCATGATCCAGCAGGAAGAACTACTATTACTTGTTGGTTTTTCAAAAAACAAGCCTGAAACCATGTCTAAAGACTGTTGACATCTAGTGGAAGCCATAGGAATTGCAATCTGGGAGCTAAATCCCTCTGTAGTGAATAGCAAGTCAATGGAAAAACTGTGACATCAAAAAATCTAATTTTTCATACAGATTTAGCCCCATAACACAACCCAAAGTCCTTCTCTAGCCCCGTAATACCACCCAAAGTGCTTCTCTAGCCCTGTAATAACACCCAAAGTCATTCTCTAGCCCCGTAATACCACCCAAAGTCCTTCTCTAGACCCATAATACCACCCACATATCTTCTCTAACCCTATACCACCCAAACGTTTCTAGACCCATAATAACACCCAAAGGTTTCTAGCCCCATAATATCCCCCAAATGTCTTCTCTGGTCCCATTATACCACTCAAAGGTCTCTAGCCCCATTATACCACCCAAAGTTCTTATCTAGCCCCATAATATTACCCAAAGGTCTCTAGCCCCGTGATACCACCCAAAGGTCTCTAGCCCCATGATACCACCCAAAGTTCTTCTCTAGCCCCATGATATCACCCAAAGTTCTTCTCTAGCCCCATAATACCACCCACCATCTCTAGCCCCATACCACCCAAATGTCTCTAGCCCCATGATACCACCCAAACGTCTCTATCCCCATAATATCTCCCAAAGGCCTTCTCTGGTCCCATTATACCACCCTAAGGTCTCTAGCCCCATGATACCATCCAAAGGTCTTCTCTGGTCCCATAATACCACCCAAAGGTCTTATCTCGTCCCTCACCACCCAAAGGTCTTCTTTCGTCCCACACCACCCAAAGGTCTAATCTCATCCCACACCACCCAAAAGTCTTTGATCGTCCCACACCACCCAATGGTCTTCTCTCATCCCACACCACCCAAAGATATTATCTCGTCCCACACCACCCAAAGGTCTTCTCTCATCCCACACCACCCAAAGGTCTTCGATCGTCCCACACCACCCAAAGGTCTTCTCTCGTCCCACACCACTCAGTCTTCTCTCGTCCCACACCACCCAAAAGGTATTTTCTCGTCCCACACCACCCAAAGGTCTTCTCTCGTCCCACACCACCCAAAGGTCTTCTCTCGTCCCACACCACCCAAAGGTCTTCTCTCGCCCCACACCACCCAAAGGTCTTTTCTCATCCCACACCACCCAAAGGTCTTCTCTCACCCCACACCACCCAAAGGTCTTTTCTCATCCCACACCACAGAAAGGTCCTCTCTCGTGGTCTTCTCTCGTCCCACACCACCCAAAGGTCTTCTCTAGTCCCATAAACCCCAAAGCTCTTTATTTGATTGTGATCCGGACTGTCTGACACCCTAAACAGTGTTTGGGACAGATGCATGTCTCTGATGAAGGCCAAGAGGCCAAGAGGCAGAAACAAAAGCTTAAATAAACAAAGTGATACTGTCCAGAGCAGTTTGCAGGTTTTACTTTTATTTCAGAACCAATGCATGTCTTAACACACAATACCTGCATGAAATCAATAGCCTCTATTCATCTACCACTATCTACCATTCTCTTTATGGAAGCTATTAAGCCAAACAAATTGTTTGGCTTTTATTGTTTTCAGGCATTGAATTACAAACTATTTCATAACAAGGAAAAGCGTATTCATGATTGCAGGGCCTTAAACATATCCAGAAGGACATTTACATTACATAATTTAACGGGACAGGGCACGGCAGCAAATTCCTCCTTGTATTCAAACACGTTTCTTTTTTTCACTTTGAAAGGAGATCCAGCAGGACAGTACTTGTAAGACAGGTATTGTGAACTAAAACGTCTTCGGCAGTTTCTACCGAAATACTGCTTTCATGCATGTCTAGATTTATGCACAGGGATAATATGTATACACAAAACACACAAGGACAATATGGATAGTATGCACAAAACACACAGGGACAATATGTATTGCACTTTACACTCTGTAAACTGGTCATCTCTGTATACCCGTTGCAAAACCCGCTGGTTGACGCATATTTATAAAACCCTCTTAGGCCTCACTCCACCCTATCTGAGATATCTACTGCAGCCCTCATCCTCCACATACAACAACCGATCTGCCAGTCACATTCTGTTAAAGGTCCCCAATGCACACACATCCCTGGGTCGCCCCTCTTTTCAGTTCACTGCAACTAGCGACTGGAACGAGCTGCAACAAACACACAAACTGGACAGTTTTATCTCAGTCTCTTCATTCAAAGACTCGATCATGGACACTCTTACTGACAGTTGTGGCTGCTTTGCGTGATGTATTGTTGTCTCTACCTTCTTGCCTTTGTGCTGTTGACTGTGCCAAATAACGTTTGTACCATGTTTTGTGCTGCTACCATGTTGTGTTGCTACCATGTTGTTGTTATGTTGTGTTGCTACTATGCTGTGTTGTCATGTGTCGCTGCTTTGCTATGTTATTGTCTTAGGTCTCTCTTTATGTAGTGTTGTGTTGTCTCTCTTGTTGTGATGTGTGTTTTGTCCTATATTTATATTCTATTTTTTTTATTTTTATCCCTGGCCCCTGTCCACGCCGGAGGCCTTTTGCCTTTTGGTAGGCCATCATTGTAAATAAGAATTTGTTCTTAACTGACTTGCCTAGATAAATAAAGGTTAAATAAAAAAAAATAAGAAAAAAAAGATGTATAGTATGCACAAAAGTACTATAACCTAGAACGTAGACGCCACGCTCAGGTTTCGCTCATAAAAGCTGTGCTTATTAAAACTAACGTACACTACCGGTCCAATTTTTTAGAACACCTACTCATTCAAGGGTTTTTCTTTATTTTTTAATATTTTCTACATTGAAGAATAATAGTGAAGACATCAAAACTATGAAATAACACATATGGAATCATGTAGTAACCAAAAGTGTTAAACAAATCAAAATAAATTTGAGATTTGAGATTCTTCAAATAGCCCCCCTTTGCCTTGATGACAGCTTTGCACACGCTTGGCATTCTCTCAACCAGCTTCACCTGGAATGCTTTTACAACAGTCTTGAAGGAGTTCCCACATATACTGAGCACATGTTGGCTGCTTTTCCTTTACTCTGCGGTCTGACTCATCCCAAACCATCTCATACTGGTATAGGTCGGAGGATTGTGGAAGCCAGGTCATCTGATGCAGCACTCTATTACTCTCCTTCTTAGTAAAATAGCCCTTACACAGCCTGGAGGTGTGTTGGGTCATTGTCCTGTTGAAAAATAAATGATAGTCCCACTAAGCCCAAACCAGATGGGATGGCGTATCGCTGCAAAATGCTGTGGCAGCCATGCTGGTTAAGTGTGCCTTGAATTCTAAATAAATCACAGACAGTGTCACCAGCAAAGCACCCCCACACCATAACACCTCCTCCTCCATGCTTTACGATGCAGAGATCATCCATTCACCCACACCGCGTCTCACAATAACACGGTGTTTGGAACTAAAAATCTCCAATTTGGACTCCAGACCAGAGGACACATTTCTTCCAGTCTAATGTCCATTGCTCGTGTTTCTTGGCCCAAGCAAGTCTCCTCTTCTTATTGGTGTCCCTGGTTCAATTCTAGGCTGTATCACAACTGGCCATGATTGGGAGTCCCATAGGGCGGCGCACAATTGGCCCAGCGTTGTCTGTTAAATAAAGTTAAATAAAGGATTTTTTTTTTTTAAGTAATGGTTTCTTGCAGCAATTCGACCATGAAGGCCTGATTCACACAGTCTCCTCTGAACAATTGATGTTGAGATGTGTCTGTTACTTGAACAATTTCTGAGGCTGCTAACTCTAATGAACTTTTACCTCTGCAGCAGAGGTAACTCTGGTTAATCTTTTCCTGTGGCGGTCCTCATGAGAGACAATTTCATGATAGTGCTTGATGGTTTTTGCGACTGCACTTGAAGAAACTTTCAAAGTACTTGAAATTTTCCGTATTGACTGACCTTCATGTCTAAAAGTAATGATGGACTGAGCTGTTCTTGCCATGATATGGACTTGGTCTTTTACCAAATAGGGCTATCTTCTGTATACCCCCCTACCTTGTCACAACACAACTGATTGGCTCAAACGCATTAAGAAGGAAATAAATTACACAAATTAACTTTTAACAAGGCACACCTGTTAATTGAAATGCATTCCAGGTGACTACCTTATGAAGCTGGTTGAGAGAATGCCAAGATTGTGCAAAGCTGTCAACAAGAAAGGTGGCTATTTGAAGAATCTCAAATATAAAATATATTTTGATTTGTTTAACACTTTTTTGGTTAGTACATGATTCCATACGTGTTATTTCATGGTTTTGATGTCTTCACTATTATTCTACAATATAGAAAATAGTAAAATAAAGAAAAACCCTTGAATGAGTAGGTGTTCTAAAACGTTTGACCGGTAGTGTATGTAAACATGTACAGTGCATTCTTTTTTGTGTTTTTGTATATTTTTTGTTGTATTTTTTACCCACTTTTTAAATTATGACCTTGTCTCGTCGCTGCAACTCCCCAACAGGCTCGGGAGTGGGCGAAGGGCGAGTCATGCGACCCGCCAAGCCGCGCTCCTTAACACCCGCCCGCTTAACCCGGAAGCCAGCTGCAGATCCATTCTTCCCTGCAGATCCTCTCAAGCTCTGTCAGGTTGGATGGTCAGCGTTGCTGCACAGCTATTTTCAGGTCTCTCCAGAGATGTTTGATTGGATTCTGGGCTCTGGCTGGGCCACTCAAGGACATTCAGAGACTTGTCCCGAAGGCACTCCTGCGTTGTCTCTGCTGTGTGATTAGGGTCGTTGTCCTGTTGGAAGGGGAACCTTCGCCCCAGTCTGAGGTCCTGAGTGTTCTGGAGCAGGGTTGTATCAAGGATCTCTCTGTACTTTGCTCCGTTCATCTTTCCCTCGATCCTGACTAGTCTTCCAGTCCCTGCCGCTGAAAAACATCCTCACAGCATAATGCTGCCACCACCATGCTTCATCATAGGGATGGTGACAGGTTTCCTCCAGACGTGATGCTTGGCTTTCAGGCCAAAGAGTTCAATCTTGGTTTCATCAGTCTTGAGAATCTTGTTTATCATGGGCCTTTTACTGAGGAGAGAGTGCTTCTCAAATCACCTCCACGCATGCTGTAAACAACATATTAATCTATCATTGAACCGTTTGCAATGTCATCCTCAGAGAGAATTACACACCTGGCTAACGCCTGCAGTATCATGATGAGCACCCAGAGAGGAACCATATAGAATAGATTATATTCTATAGAATAGACAGAAGAGAAAAGAACAACTTAACTTTTCCAAGAGGGAACTTTGGTTGGTCAATGGACTCCCAGCAGTCTCTTTCTTTTTATTTTATTCCAAAAAATATTTTTTCCCTTTTTCTCCCCAATTTTTTGTGTCATCGCTGCAACTCCCGTACGGACTCGGGAGAGGCGAAGGTCGAGAGCCGTGTACAGTCGTGGCCAAACGTTTTGAGAATGACACAAATATTAATTTCCACAAAGTTTGCTGCTTCAGTGTCTTTAGATATTTTTGTTAGATGGTACTATGGAATACTGAAGTATAATTACAAGCTTTTCATAAGTGTCAAAGGCTTTTATTGACAATTACATGAAGTTGATGCAAAGAGTCAATATTTGCAGTGTTGACCCTTCTTTTTCAAGACCTCTGCAATCTGTCCTGGCATGCTGTCAATTAACTTCTGAGCCACATCCTGACTGATGGCAGCCCATTCTTGCAAAATCAATGCTAGGAGTTTGTCAGAATTTGTGGGTTTTTGCTTTTCCACCCGCCTCTTGAAGATTGACCACAAGTTCTCAATGGGATTAAGGTCTGGGGAGTTTCCTGGCCATGGACCCAAAATATCAATGTTTTGTTCCCCGAGCCACTTAGTTATCACTTTTGCCTTATGGCAAGGTGCTCCATCATGCTGGAAAAGGCATTGTTCGTCACCAAACTGTTCCTGGATGGTTGGGAGAAGTTGCTCTCTGAGGATGTGTTGGTACCATTCTTTATTCATGGCTGTGTTCTTAGGCAAAATTGTGAGTGAGCCCACTCCCTTGGCTGAGAAGCTACCCCACACATGAATGGTATCAGAATGCTTTACTGTTGGCATGACACAGGACTGTACCATCGCGAGTGGAACAGAAGAGGCCTGTTCGAAAAAAGGCCTACGGGGTTTGTTAGCCTTTCCCCTAAGTAGTCTCTTTTACTGAAATGGGGTCAGGAGTCGTCAGGTTAGGGACATGGAAAACGTCTTATAGTCAGACAGGGACTACAAAAAGTTGGAGAGAAGTGGCTTCTTTGCTGCCCTTCTTGACACCAGGCCATCCTCCAAAAGGTTTCGCGTGCAGATGCACTCACACCTGCCTGCTGCCATGACGGCACGTGTTTCCTTGCAGGTAACCATGGTTGATAGAGGAAGAACAATGATTCCAAGCACCACCCTCCTTTTGAAGCTTCCAGTCTGTTATTCGAACTTAATCAGCATGACAGAGTGATCTCCAGCCTTGGCCTAGTCAACACTCACACCTGTGTTAATGAGAGAATCACTGACATGATGTCAGCTGGTCCTTTTGTGGTAGGGCTGAAATGCAGTGGAAATGTTTTTGGGGGATTTTCTGATAAACAAATACCATCTGAGTCAGTACAGGATTTTTCCTCAGAATATATTACAACAATGAATTTCATACATTTGAATGTCCTCACATAGACCTGCAGCTTTAAGTGAACTATGTGGCATTCATGTCTTCAGATGCAGTACCATTTCAGACCCATCATCTTTAAGTCTTCTTGAGATGAAAGAGAATCAGGATCATGTCACAATGTGAGCTGGTCCCAGACTTAAAGTACATTAGTAAGCCAACAATAGAGATGTAAATTGATATTTTCTGCTTATGGCCAACTTGTAAACTTAGCTGTTTGTGGTGATAGTTTATTCTAACACTGTAGATCTGGCAGTCAACTCAGGTTAATTTACCACAAACAGGCCTCACTGCAGACCACGGCCCAATGGTAAGTCAAATAATCAGTCTGAGAAACTGAACTAACACCCACATCACACAACTGAATACTTTTATGGCAATGTTTGGCCAATGTTCACCTTTTTAATGAGAATCACCACAAAGAATAATCAAAAAACTAAATTTAGATGTTATGTTGATAGAAGTGTCACAAAGTTCAAAATCATTCTGTTCTATTCCATTCTATAATGAACTTTGTCAAGATTCATGTTAATATCAGGTCACACAGAGAGCTGGAAATAGAAATATCCCCCTGGAAGAAGAGGGACCTGATCCTAGATCAGCACTTCTACTCAGAGACACTTTGTGAATGCAGGCCCTGGCCTACATCTGATGCCCTCCTGATAAGATCACTGGTATAGATGAGGGCAGCAGCATCTATCCACAGTCATATATAGTGGAAGAGGTATCTACATAGGAGCAGCATCTATCTAGATTACTTGTTAGATACTACTGCATGGTCGGAACTAGAAGCACAAGCATTTCGCTACACTCGCATTAACATCTGCTAACCATGTGTATGTGACAAATACAATTTGATTTGATTTGATTTTATCTACAGCCATATACTGTAAGTTAGGGCGGAAGGTATCTACATAGGATCAGGAGTTTTTCCAGACCATGTCACCTGACCCTAACCCTTACCTGACTCACTTTGAGTTAATTTTAGGTCATGTCAATGGTCAAAGTTCCTGACCCCGCATAGACCTAATGTCTTGAAGGCATTTAGCACCAAACACACACAAATGACTTGAGATGGAGTTGTAAATGATGCATTTAAAAGTGGACAAAATAATCATTGTAAAATGTGAGAGGTTCTCACAAGAAGTCCCAGGGAAATGTGGCGAGGCGGTACGATATTTGCCACAGCGCTCTTCAGTTAGGTGTGGCAGCGTCTCTACACTTGATTTAGTTTAAACAAAAATATCGACGCATAGTTTCTGAAAAGAGGGGCAAAGTGATGTTTTTTTGACTGATTTTGCCTCATGATTTGTCAATTTGCATGCAATTTCTCTTTCCCTCACATCGGAGCTGCAGGCTCTTTGCATGTCTTGACGAATCAGATTAATGGAAATCGCAGGTCGCGTGGAACGGGAACAATATACCCTTAATGACATTAATGTAGCAGCCTATACCCCTAGACATTAATGTAGCAGCCTATACCCATAGACATTAATGTAGCAGCCTATACCCCTAGACATTAATGTAGCAGCCTATACCCCTAGACATTAATGTAGCAGCCTATACTCCTAGACATTAATGTAGCAGCCTATACCCCTAGACATTAATGTAGCAGCCTATACCCCTAGACATTAATGTAGCAGCCTATACCCCTAGACATTAATGTAGCAGCCTATACCCCTAGACATTAATGTAGCAGCCTATACCCCTAGACATTAATGTAACAGCCTATTCATTTTATTTTATTTTATTTATTTATTTCCCCTTTATTTAACCAGATAGTTCTATATGATGTCATAATACACCTTTATTTAACCAGGTAGTTCTATATGATGTCATAATACACCTTTATTTAACCAGGTAGTTCTATATGATGTCATAATACAGGTAGGCAAGTTGAGAACAACTGCGACCTGGCCAAGATACAGCAAAGCAGTTCGACACATAACACAAAACACAGAGTTACACATGGAGTAAAACAAACAAAGTCAATAATACAGTAGAAAAAAACAAATCTATATACAAAGAGTGCAAATGAGGTAGGATAAGGAAGGTAAGGCAATATATAGGCCATGGTGGCAAAGTAATAACAATGTAGCATTTAAACACTGGAATGGTAGATGTGCAGTAGATGAATGTGCAATGTAGAAAAACTGGGGTGCAAAGGAACAAGATAAATAAATAAATACGGTAGGGGATGAGGTAGTTGGTTGGGCTATTTACAGATGGGTCTATAAACAGGTGCAAGGGTCTGTGAACTGCTCTGACAGCTGGTGCTTAAAGCTGGTGAGGGAGATAAGTGTCTCCAGCTTAAGAGATTTTTGTAGTTCGTTCCAGTCATTGGCAGCAGAGAACTGGAAGGAGAGTCGGCCAAAGGAGGAATTTGCTTTGGGTGTGACCAGTGAGATATACCTGCTAGAGCGCTTGCTACGGGTTGGTGCTGCTAAGGTGACCAGCGAGCTGAGATAAGGCAGGGCTTTACAGAGCAGGGACTTGTAGATGACCTGGAGCCAGTGGGTATGGCGATGAGTGTAAAGCGAGGGCCAGACAACGAGAGCGTACAGGTCGCAGTGGTGGGTGGTATATGGGGCTTTGGTAGCAAAACGGATGGCACTGTGATAGACTGCATCCAATTTGTTGAGTAGAGTATTGGAGGCTATTTTGTAAATGACATTTATACCCCTAGCATCTAGACATAGCATCTAGACATAGCATCTAGGCATAGCATCTAGGCATAGCATCTAGGCATAGCATCTAGACATAGCTTCTAGGCATAGCTTCTAGGCATAGCATCTAGGCATAGCATCTAGGCATAGCATCTAGGTATAGCATCTAGGCATAGCATCTAGGCATAGCATCTAGACATAACATCTAGGCATAGCATCTAGGCATAGCATCTAGGTATTGCATCTAGGCATAGCATCTAGGTATAGCAGATAGGTATAGCATCTTGGCATAGCATCTAGGTATAGCAGATAGGTGTAGCATCTTGGCATAGCATCTAGGCATAGCAGATAGGTATAGCATAGACATAGCATCTAGGTATAGTATCTAGACATAGCATCTAGGCATAGCATCTAGGCATAGCATCTAGGTATAGCATCTAGGTATAGCATCTAGGCATAGCATAGACACAGCATCTTCATCACCTCTGTCTGACTCACTTTGATTGTAAAGTGACTTGGCTCTGCCTGCGGTAGATGCAGTACTTTTCAGCTGCTTTATTCTGATGCACCGTCAAAGACTCTATCAGTCGCTTCTATGATTCATGGTCTGATGATGTCGTATGACCGTGATGGAATGTGTATTTATAAAGAGAAGGAGTGTCGTACGAGGGCATTGGTCTCTCATGCTGAGTGTTGAGTTTTCTAAAATGTCTACCTACATATTTTATTAATAATAACACCCCTTATCCCATTTCACTTTTCATTGGCTTTTTTGTCACCTTCACATTTGTCTTTAAGCTAAAGCGGATATTGATTGATATTGATCCTGTTGATGATAAGCACAGCCTTGGAAAAAAAGATTCCTATCTCAATGGGACCTGGTTAAATAAAGGATAATGAAAACAAATAAAAATGACCTCTTTTTTTTAAGCGATGCGATACAGTTGGACGGATCCAAGAGCCAATGGACAAGAGCCAATGGACAAGAGCCAATGGTGCGTGAGGTAAAGCTGGGTACAATAGATTCCCCTGAAACATTCTCACACACTTGTGACCTTGACCGACCAGGTCAGGTATCATTTTAGCCTGGTTGACTGACCTCTGAGTTCACCATTGTTTCACAGATCAGTCTGGTTTCACCAGGCTAGCGCTGGTTAAAAGGTAACGACAAAACGCATAGCTGACATACTTTTTGACAGTATAATGAATAGTAGACTATCGATCCGATTCTTTGTTGATTAAAGCTACAGTCTGCAACCCCCCCCCCCCCCCCCCCCCCCCCCCTCAAAAACGTGTCCCCCTCAGACTAAAGTATGGAGCGAACGACAGAGCAGCGGAAGAATTTAGAGTGAGTCATCACGAGGCTAGCTCAGCTGTCCCATGCAAACTCGGAACCGGCACTTCCGGAATGACAAGCTGCCTTCTGTCAGGGACATAGATGGAGTATTGAAATACATTGTGTGTGCTACACACCTCCACCACCATCCCCATGTTTTTTTATTTATTTATTTAACCTTTATTTAACTAGACAAGTCAGTTAAGAACAAATTCTTATTTACAATGACGGCCTACCCCAGCCAAACCCGGATGACGCTGGGCCAATTGTCCGCCGCCCTATGGGACTCTCAATCGCGGGCAGATGTGATACAGCCATGCAATCTCCATAGACAAAAATTGGCAGTAGAATGGCCTTACTGAAGAGCTCAGTGACTTTCAACGTGGCACCGTCATAAGATGCCAACTTTCCAACAAGTCAGTTCATCACATTTCTGCCCTGCTAGAGCTGCCCCGGTCAACTGTAAGTGCTGTTATTGTGAAGTGAAAACAGTTAGGAGCAACAACGGCTCAGCCGCGAAGTGGTATGCCACAAAGCTCACAGAACGGGACCGCTGTTCTGTCCTCGGTCTGTCCTCAGTTGCAACACTCACTACTGAGTTCCAAACTGCCTCTGGAAGCAACGTCTGTACAATAACTGTTCGTCTGGAGCTTCATGAAATGGGTTTCCATGGCAGAGCAGCCGCACACAAGCCTAAGATCACCATGCGCAATTCCAAACGTCGTCTGGAGTGGTGTAAAGCTTGCCGCCACTGGACAATGGAACAGTGGAAACGCACTTTCTTCTGTGATAAATCACGCTTCACCATCTGGCAGTCCGATGGATGAATCTGGGTTTGGTGGATGCCAGGAGAATGCTATCTGCCCCAATGCATAGTGCCAACTGTAAAGTTCGGTGGAGAAGGAATAATGGTCTGGGGCTGTTTTTCATGGTTTGGGCTAGGCCCCTTAGTTCTAGTGAAAGGAAATCTTTGGGATGAATTGGAATGCCGACTGCGAACATCAGTGCCCAACCTCACTAATACTCTTGTGGCTGAATGGAAGCAAGTCCCCGCAGCAGTGTTCCAACATCTAGTGGAAGCAGTGTGGAGTGGAGGCAGTTATAGCAGCAAAGGGGTGACAAACTCTGTATTAATGCCCATGATTTTGGAATGAGATGTTCAACGAGCAGGTGTCCACATACTTTTGGTCATGTCGTGTATGCTCCAGAGATACTTCAGTTGTAGCCTCACTCCATCTCAATGCCAGTAGTCAGAGTGCAGTGACTCCAGTGACTAGTGTCCCAGTCCCCTTAGAGCTGTACAACCGGAATGTCTTAGTGTTCAGAGCTGCAGTGACATCCAGCCCCAGTCCCCTCACACTCACAGCTCTGTAACTGGAATGTGTGAGCTCTAGAACTGGAATGCTGGTGGATTAGAGTGTTGGGTCTTGAAACACGGCCACACGCTGACATTCTGTGCTGTATATATCACTCTATGCCCTGGAAGACCTGAGCTCTTCAAGCTCTAGCACAAAGGAAGAAAGGCACGTAGGCCCAATTCAGACTTGAGATAAGTCAATAAAACATGGACTTAAGTCAACTTATCTCAAGTCTAAATAGCAAATATAAACATGGACTTAAGTCAACTTATCTCAAGTCTAAATAGTAAATATAAACATGGACTTAAGTCAACTTATCTCAAGTCTAAATAGTAAATATAAACATGGACTTAAGTCAACTTATCTCAAGTCTGAATAGCAAATATAAACATGGACTTAAGTCAACTTATCTCAAGTCTGAATAGCAAATATAAACATGGACTTAAGTCAACTTATCTCAAGTCTGAATAGTAATATAAACATGGACTTAAGTCAATTTATCTCAAGTCTGAATAGCAAATATAAACATGGACTTAAGTCAACTTATCTCAAGTCTGAATAGTAAATATAAAAATGGACTTAAGTCAACTTATCTCAAGTCTGAATAGCAAATATAAACATGGACTTAAGTCAACTTATCTCAAGTCTGAATAGCAAATATAAACATGGACTTAAGTCAACTTATCTCAAGTCTAAATAGTAAATATAAACATGGACTTAAGTCAACTTATCTCAAGTCTGAATAGCAAATATAAACATGGACTTAAGTCAACTTATCTCAAGTCTGAATAGTAAATATAAACATGGACTTAAGTCAACTTATCTCAATTCTGAATAGCAAATATAAACATGGACTTAAGTCAACTTATCTCAAGTCTGAATAGTAAATATTAACATGGACTTAAGTCAACTTATCTCAAGTCTGAATAGCAAATATAAACATGGACTTAAGTCAACTTATCTCAAGTCTGAATAGTAAATATAAACATGGACTTAATGTTCCTTCTATGACTTATTTCTTAAATGTGTAGCAGCTGCTGCAACAGTCCATTGTAGAGCGCCCTCATCTCGTTTCAACTGTATTTCATGGGTGATATTTCATGGGTAATATTTCATAGAAACAGACATTCAATACCCAATCAACACTGTGTTTGAATACAATTATTGTTTCAGGGTGTAACACAATAATTCAATACAGAGAAATCAGACTTCAAAACACCATATAAGGACAGGAAATAAGACAACACTTGTTTCATACCTTCTTCAGGTGTATCCATGTACTTTGAAAACATTCTAAACACAAGTATTTTAATTTCTAAATATTAACACCAAATGGCACCATAAATATAATGGTAAGCACAGTATTGACCTGCTAATGAACCCTCTGCACTTGGTGTTGCAAAATAGTTATACTGTAGCCTGTGTCCAAAACGGCTCCCTATTTCCTATGTAGTGCACTACTTTTGACCAGGACCCATAGTAGGCCCTGGTAAAAAAAACAAGTAGTGTACTATATATGGAATAGGATACCCATTTGGTATGCAGTCACGGACTCATCTCAGTTCCTCCCATACACAGCGTTTGGCATCTTTACTTCCTGAATAGAGAGAGAGAGAGAGAAGAGTTTTATTGTTTGATTAGGTCAGAGTCCCAAATAGCTTCCTCTTTCCTACGTATATTAGTGCACTACTTTTGATCAGAAGTAGTGGACTAATAGTACAGGTCCCGTGTAGTTCAGTTGGTAGACCATGGCCCTTGGGTTGTGGGTTCGATTCCCACGGGGACCAGTACGAAAAAAATGTATGCAGGCTTTGTAGTCGTTACGCCTTGTTAAAGGAATCTTTGCCGGGACAGGATGACATCATGCAGAATTTATTTGTGGGATGCTGGGAGGATGATGCATCAGTGGTGGCATACTAGCTGGAGGCAGGCAGGTCTACTGCCCACTGTCTAACCTGCCTGACTTGCTGGCTGATCAAGCTTACTCCATTTTTTTGAGTCTCAAGCCGAGATTCAATACGAACTACGGGATGTAAACAATGCAACTTTTACAGGCAATGTTCGCGGAGAGTGCATTCTGTACGTCTGCTCATTACCTTTAAAAAACGTATTGTCAGCTGTCCAGCTGTTCTATGGATAGAATCCTCAGTTAAATGTGTATCAGATCAGAGTGGATAACGTCGAAAAGGTTCCATATTGATGTTTAGAACCCTATAGCCAAAATGCAAACATACTGTACATGGTCACCGCCGTATCTGATGCTTTGTGAAACTTTGAAAGTCAATACCTGTTATTTTCTGTCAGAGTACTATTCGGTGGCAGGGTAGCGTTGGACTAGTAACCAAAAGGTTGCAAGTTCAAATCCCCAAGCTGACAAGGTACAAATCTGTCGTTCTGCCCCTGAACAAGGCAGTTAACCCACTGTTCCTAGGCCGTCATTGAAAATAAGAATTTGTTCTTAACGGACTTGCCTAGTAAAATAAAGGAAAAAAATACAGTATACTGTGAAACCAATACACAGGTAACTGCCCAAAATAATGGAAACACTTGAGTAAATGAGGAATACAAAAGACTTTATTGAAAGCAGGTGCTTCCACACAGGTGTGGTTCATGAGTTATTAAACCAATTAACATCCCATCATGCTTAGGGTCATGTATAAAAATGCTGAGCAGGCCATTATTTTGCCACCACGGCTATGCCCCCATCCACAGGGCACGAGTGGTCACTGAATGGTTTGACGAGCATAAAAACTATGTAAACCATATGCCATGGCCGTCAGTCACCAGATCTCAACGCAATTGAACACTTATGAGAGATTCTGGAGCGGCGCTTGAGACGGCGTTTTCCACCACCATCAACATAACACCAAATGATGGAATTCCTAGTGGAAGAATGGTGTCTCATCCCTCCAATAGAGTTCCAGACACTTGTAGAATCTATGCCAAGGTGCATTGAAGCTGTTCTGGCTAGTGGTGCGTGTGTGTGTCAGTGTGTCTTTGTGTGCATGTGCAAGTGTGTGTGTGTGTGTGTGTGTGTGTGTGTGACCAGAGGGGAGATGTTTGTTAATGAAGTCAATTTAGCAGTGCAGATTTAGCAGTGATGCTAACAGGCTGTCAAGATGTCTGTCTGCAACCCAGTGTGCGTGTGTGTGTGTGTGCATGTGTGGACGATGTGTGTGTGCGTGTATGTGTGTGTGTGTGCGTGTGGACGATGTGTGTGTGCGTGTGTGCGTGTGTGTGTGTGTGTGTGTATATGTGTCTATCTACCCTAGAGCTTCCCTCCTAGAACCAGAACAAGGACCAAGGGAGTTGCGTCTCTATGGCAACTATTACTAATGTATTTTTCCAGTCACACTTCTCAGCAGGAGGATCTAGACTACTGATCTCAGATGATGTGTGTGTGTGTGTGTTCGTGCGTGTGTGTATGTGCGTACATACATATGTGTTGGTTGCTCTCTATTGATTAATTATTTATCACCCAGCAGTATAAGGACTTTTAACAGTTAACATGGACAATGGACCTTCATGGACAAGAGAGTAAATGTTTCCAGGAACTCCAACACAAAACACTTGGCATTATTGGTTAGAGAGAGAGAGAGAGAGAGAGAGAGAGAGAGAGAGAGAGAGAGAGAGAGAGAGAGAGAGAGAGAGAGAGAGAGAGAGAGAGAGAGAGAGAGAGAGAGAGAGCGCTCATGTTCAATCCATTTAAAGGGGAACTGAGGTGATCTTCTCTCTTTTTTAATAGTTTAAGACCTTTACCAGAGGGAACAGGATGCAGTGAACTGGAAGGTTTACAGTAGTATACCGTAGATATACTGTAAAAAAATACATGACCACATTACATTATGACAACTCAACAGCTGAATGTTCCCACTTCGTTATCTGTCTTCAGATCAGATTCTTCTATATGTGTCTTCTGACTGAATATACAGTATGTGCCATGATAAAATATATCAGGATTTGTCACCACTACAACAGAATTGTTGGAAATACCTAATTAGACTTATTGCAATGAAGAATTGTCCAGCATACACTCCTGCTTCCTCTCCACCCAGAGAGCAGCAACTGATCACTACTGATCACAGAAATCAATTTAATCAACCGTTTTTCTGTGGGCCAAGAAGGTCATGATCTGGGGTGCATCCCAAATTAAATCCTATTCCTCATGTAGTGCACTACCTTTGACCAGGACCCATAGAGCTCTGGTCAAAAGTAGTGCAGTGTGTAGACTATAGGGTATCATTTGGGACTCAGCAGTAGTGGCTGGCTACTCACCAGGTGTAGGGGGTACCATGATCTGAACGAAATGTTAATCCGCATGACGTTCAGTCAAACAAGCCAAAATGAGTGTGTGTGTGTGTGTGTGTTTGTGTGCGTGTGTGTGTTTTTGTGTGTGTGTTTTTGTGTGTTTGTGTGTGCATATGTGTGTTTTTGTGTGTGTGTGCGTGTGCGTGTCTGTGTGTATGATTTAACAAGCCAAAATGAGTGAGTGACGTAGAAGCAATTAATGATGAAATGTTATGTGAGCCAGAAGAAAAGACAGAAGGGCTAAGTGAGCTAATGCTTTGTTAAGGAGACAATAATATTACTGCTACAATGACTAATGCTTGGTAAGGAGTTAGTAATATTACTGCTACAATGACTAATGCTTTGTTATTGAGACAGTGATATTACTGCTACAATGACTAATGCTTTGT
>QNTS01002171.1:186370-206618 GCA_003317085.1 Hucho hucho | reverse complement strand
CATCTACCCATCACCATCTACCCATCACCATCTACCCATCACATCTACCCTTCATCATCTACCCATCATCATCTACCCGTCACCAATTACCCGTCACCATCTACCCGTCACCATCTCCCCATCATCATCTACCCATCATCATCTACCTATCCCCATCTACCCATCACCATCTACCCATCATCATCTACCCATCACCACCTACCCATCACATCTGCCCATCATCCTCTGCCCATCACCATCCACCATCTCCCCATCATCATCTACCCGTCACCATCTACCCATTATCATCTACCCGTCACCATCTACTATCACCATCCACTATCACATCTACCCATCACCAGCTACGCATCACATCTACCCATCATCATCTACCATCACCATCCACCCGTCATCATCTACCCATCACCATCTACCCATCATCATCTACCCATTATCATCTACCCATCACCATCTACCCATCACCATCTACCCATCACCATCGTCCCATCACCTTCTACCCATCACTATCTACCCATCACCATCTAACCGTCACCATGGCACTGAGAAACATCGCAGGAGAGACATTTCACAAGGTTCCTACTCCAACACTACTACGTCATTTGTTTTTGTGGTGGCCAAACAGAGTCTAAATAAATAAATTAAGTAACTAAAGAGCAATAAGCAGGTTCCAGAGTACATTAGGTGTAACATTAGAGGGGGGGAATAATCAGAAATGAGTAGCCCTGGCTGAATCAAATTACACATAGGAGTGGGAACTGGCAGTCAACAAAATATAAATGACTTCTGTGGGAGTGGGGGAGAGTCCACAGAGGACCGCAGGCTAACGATTGTTTTGGTCTTGTCGGGTCTGCACCTCGCTCCTGGGGGTGTAGGGGGTTACTGAAGGCTGACCATCACACATACACTTACACGTACTACACACACACACACACACACACACACACACACACACACACACACACACACACATTGCAAAACACACACAGAGTGCGCTCCACTAGAGCATACTATATTGATCCCCTCTCCTAATTTCCTAATTAGTTTTTATTGGATTTCATAATCGTCATCAGGACACATCAAACGAAACTCAAAACCCCAGCAACAATTTCTGCCCTCCTAAACATAATTCCTGTGAGTTTCTGTGTTTCATTTTTTTCAAACTGTGAAAATGAAGCTATATATTCAATTTCCAGTCCCCAGCTGTAAAGGCAAACAACCCTCTCTCTCTCTTTTTTCTCCTATCACCAGAACTCCTTGGATAGCAAACACTGCACAAACACGCCACTTCTCCCATGTGCAGTAAGTGATGTTTAGCATGGCACATTTTCTGCATGATCTGCTGCGATCTGTCACACTCCCGCTCTCTCCCCAGCCGCCCCTCACTTGTAGCACTTGTTAAACTTAATGCCAGCACAGAACGGCGCAATGGGGAAAGAAAGACTGTCCCTCCCTCCCTGAGTCAATGCCACTGGTTCCTATCATTGCATCATAGGAGGAAGGAAGTTTGAGATATGTTGGAGGCACAGGTCGGAGACTGGGGCACTTCCTGTTTTGCCCTTTCCTTCACTAGAAAGGGGAGATAAAGAGGGTTGTGGGAAATGTTCTCAATAAATTGCAATTGACCTTGGCTGAAAATGTCATCTGTCCTGCTTTGCTCTTATGGGTACACTCACAATGGCCGCCAGTCATTATGCATCATTGACTTGAATGCACTAGCCATTCTCACCACACACACACACTGTTGATAATGGCAGACCCTGGCCCGTGACCTCTCAGGGAGAGTGGGATAAGAAAAAAACACATTTCCAATTCACAAACGCATATTAACACACGCTTGTACATGTGTGAAATAGGACAAATATAAGCACCCACCAAATTATTATTATTAATTATTATGCACACTTGCCATTCTCAACGCAGGAAAATATCCCAGAGTTTCTGTGAATCACTGAGAACATCCTAACTGGTTAACGGTTATTACACAACACAAAGATGTTTTGGTAGAACGCCTGGGCTGTTGAAAGACATGAGGAAAGAGCTTCTCATAATGTGGAAGTTGTGGGAAGGGGTCAATGAGGAGCACTAACTGTCTGTCAACTAACCTCTGGTGTTTGGGAAGGCCTTCAACACACCAAGGGGCTCTTACCAATGATTATTACCTGACCATGTGACTTACCCAGGAAAAACAGGAGACGTTCCCGGTCAGGTCATCCTGGCCCAATGACACCTGTTTGTCTTCCTAGAAATAACAAGACAGACAATGGTGAGGGTTTGTGGTATTTTACTGGAAAGACTGTCCCTGAAGATGAGGGGTCTCAGTTAGTCTGTCAGCACTTCTGCTCTGCTACCATGACCCTTCTTTCCACACAAGTCCTACTGGAGATTCTGGTAGACAGGGCCTGATAGTTCTAGCAAGACCTGACCTTAGATTAGTGTGTAAAGGGGAACTCCATTCCTATGCCATGAGGTCAAGACCCAGAAGTGTTCCATCTCGAAGCCCCACCCCCTAGTCAACTGAACTACTCATTATGTGCCCATGGACAGATGTTAAATGGCATGGCGTTCTGATTTCTACTCTCTTTCCCTCTCTTTTACTCAATGATGGGCCATTTTCACTGGTCCTGATTTAAATGAGCACTTGAAACAAGCTACGTGGGCCATAAAATATGTTTAAGCCTGAGGTCTGTGGGGGTAGTGAATAAAGCCATTAATGTGTACTATCCAGGCACTTAGGTAATGAGGAGGTATAGAGGAGGGGAATGAGGACAGGGGGAGATGTCACGGGTGCATCTCAATAGTTAAACTTGGATTCCTCTGCTCGTCTCCTCTACTGCCTTTTCACTGAACCAAAAAGACAGGGATAGGCTATAGGAGGAAATAAAAACTGGGAAAAAATCATTCCGTGGTCTGAGGTCTTTGCGTGCGTGTCCACGTGTGTGCGTGTGTGTGTCCGTATGTTTGTGAGGGCCACAGGTCAGCAGAAGAGGGCTTAAATCCCAGTGAAGATGTTTTTGGCCTTGATCACCCCGCCGATCGATCCCTGGCTGATTCCCTCTCAGATACGTCTTATTTTATTAGTGGCTTCGGCCTTCTGCTGGCCCATTCCGCTGTGATCAATATGGCCTGCTGGACGGCCCGTATTTTTCTCACTTTTAGTGCCTTAACGCTGTTTAACCGTGTCACCTGATAAACGGCGGGCCCTCCCCAAACGCTGATTTCCTATTGATTTCTCCCTCCATTCCGCCATCTCTCGCTTCGTCACTCTCCCATTGTTTTTATCTCCAGTTATCTCCTCCCTTCCTCTCTCCATCCTTCTGTTCCTCCTCCATGATGAGACCGCGGTCCTGTCAGCCATTTTACAAGAGCCCAGGTAGTGGAGGTGGTTTGGTGAACTACGCTGGCCTGCTGAATAAACTTGCCTGGAGACCAATTACCAAATGCCTAATGAGCTCATAGGCCTACGCAGTCTTACGGCACGCAGATGATCCGATTTCCAACCCAGTCCATTTGGGACTTGAGTATGTGAGAGTTCACTGCTCTAGAAGCATTTCGTATTGCCTAAGAGGAACTGGGTCCAGAGTGAGGTGACTGGGCACCAAGCATCCACAGAGCACGTGTGTGTGTGTGTCTTTGTAATGGTGTTTGTGTGAGGATATAAAGACACCAAGCATCTAGAAAGCAGTTTACAGAGGCAGTGCCATGCAACAGATGCCATGACAACCTGGCTGTGGACAGCTCCATCCATCACAGGCTGTAGTCCTGATGATGAAAGCAGTGTTCGGACAGAAGGAGCAGAATAGGACGAGAGCTCCTGTAGGGCAGAACACCCCGCTTTTCGCATATCATTGAGACTGAGTTTTGAGAATGTGAGTTCCTCGTGCATTGACAAGATGTTGTTGTTATCAGTAAATTAATCTTTCCTTTCAGGAGATGAACAACAGAAAAAAGGTATTGGGAAGAAGATGAAGATAAGCCAATGACCTGCTGTGTTCGACTTGATAAACATACACAAAATCAGTCACGATCACAAGATGTCCTGTAGCATCAGATAATAGCAGATCATTTAGAAGGGGAGAAGGGACAAGATAAGAGCCACTGTCTACCTGAAGGCTTCAGCTTCCTCTGTCCAATCTTCCTCCTCTCTCTCTGTCTGCATTATTCATGCAAAATTAAACCTGCTCCCTGTCTGGGAAAACCAGCCACACACACACACGCATGCACACACCCCCTGGTCTTTATTGATCCCTCATCTCTGAAGTACTTCCTGCCCTAATGCCATTAATACCATGAAACACAGACCCTTATCACCAGCCACGTTAAGGACCATCGGCTGGCTTGCTCCTGGATGTATGTCACAATATTATCCCAATATCAGACTTCCTGGATTTAACCAGGCAAAGATTATAGCTGGTATTATTGGCATCATTGTGGGGAAATCCTCTTTCTCTGGAATGAATATACACAGACCCCATCAGAGCTGACCCCCACTGTGACACAAACAGAGAAAAGCTACTGTTATCAACTGACGCAACGCACTAAAAGAAAACATTACCTCGTACAAGCTCCCTCTAAGGTGAATCTAAAATAAAACCCACAACACACTTAAGCCTACTGATAGACATCTGGCTTGAACTGTGAATGAGTAAAGGGACACCATAAACATCTGTTACAAAGTCTAGTAATGCGACCTGACTCCTTTTATTAGGCCTCGCACCCTTTTACAATGCGTTAAGTGATAAACTGACATTTACAGCCAACCCTGCCAAGTTACACAGAGAGGGCAGCGAACAGCACAGAGAAACAGACCGTGAAGTAGCCTAATAACGAGAGGGAGTGGGAGTGAACACACATTTTCTATTAACACGAAAGAGAGGAGTTGAAGGGGTCGACTGCTAAGAGAGGAGTCGTATCTCCAAACACCAATGCACCCCTCACCACCACTTGCCCCCAAACCCAAGCGTCAGGTTTCAACCAGAGGAGCTTGACCACCACCTAGTGGTCATGGCATGACACTGCCGCGACGCCCCACTCCAGACACATTAATCATGACCAAGGGAGTGTAAAATTCAATCGGCTCCTTCCATCCATTTCGAGTGTAGCAGACTGAAGGCCGGCCTTGTAGTGCCTGAGAAAGAAGGGATGAGGGGGGAAAAGAAGAGAAAAAAGGAGGCGCTCCCTACACTTCATCAGGACCCCTACTTCATAACAAATGGAGTGTCTCTCTGGCGGAGGAGTGCCATCAGAAACGCGCGTTCTCTCTATCCATTTCATTCCGGCGCTGGAGGAAGGGTCAGGGAGGGAGCAGTGGGTGCGCGTCGTGCTCTCCGCTCCCCCGCTTCCCCAGTCACACAGTAAACTACCTTTTAGGAATTGTTTCTCAATAAGAAATGATCAGTCCATTTATCTGCGCCAGGCGGGCCTGTCTCCTCACCCAGACCTCCAATATTTTTCGTTTGACCTGATCAGGGCTATAAACTAGACCGAGACACTTTCAATTTGTCACCCGGGGAGCCCACTAACCAGCCTCGCACAATTGATTGCATCCACCATTCCAAATGTAAAAACTCCTCCCGCGGTTGAAATCCTTTCTGGTCTTTTCCTTTTTTCTTCCTTTTCATTTTATTTTCTCTGCTACTTAACATTTATGGCAAAATGTTACAAGCCCTCCGCCCAGTACATCCCACCATGTCCTTAACAGGCTCCAAAAGCCAGTGGAAACTAAAGCCTGCTTTGTAGTGTATGTTGTCTATTTAATATCCACTTTTCACCGTTTTTGAAGATATATTTATCTTTAAACAATGCAAACTGTGAGAAGAATTCACTCCTTCAATTATATAATATTTTATAAAGAGAGATCATTTGGAATATAATATAGTGTCCATTAGTGACTATGCAGTATGTATGAGGCAGTACTGGTAAGATCTTACACAATCCTCAGCTAAACGTTTTTTTGCGCACAAGGTTAATTAAACAGGTCACTAGTTCTTCATGGGAATACAACAACAGCTCTCACACTCACTTGGTCATAACAGAGCAGACCGTAAAATGTTATTTGAACTATTATTCAATAGTATTAACCATCTGCACATGTCTGGGCCCTTTGACTCTGGCCATTTATTAGAATATGTTAATGTGTGGCAAAACAGGATGGAAGATCATCATGTGAGTGGTTATATTTGCCAATATGTTGCCACAGGTTTACCATCTAGGTCTAGGATGTCAACGAAATGTGTCAGTCCCCCCCTACCTCTTGACACTTCTCATAGCCCTAGCTCTGGAATGATCTGATGGGTACAAGCTGCCTCTCGGTATGCAACTTAACTTACACCCATACTATGAGAAGGGTCAGCTGTAATGAACCTTATCTCATCTCCAACTCAGATTTAACTCAAATTCATCAGCACTTGTACATTTGTACAACAGCTATCCTTTCCTTACAAGAGATGAAAAACAAACTGATAATAGGAAGATAAAATGAAATTCAACTCATCTCAGCACCCTCGCAAGACTACAGCTCAACTAACCTGCTGTATATTCTTGATCAACTTATTTATTGTTTATACAATTACACATTCAGTGACAAAAAAACATGTAGGTGTAGACGTGGACACTTCTCGCTTGAATGACCAAGACAGATAGGAAAAATTAACCAGATTGTTTTCTTTCAAAACATGTGTAAACTTTGAACAGGGGGTAGGCCTTAATTACAATCTAAACATGACATGCCTCCCCTCCAGAACACTTTATCACTGTTAAACATTCTTCAAATGGACTCAAACACGTCAATGATTGTTTAAATGAAGGCCTAAAACACGGAAAGGAAGACAGTGGACCTAACACACACAACCTGTTCAAACTGCTGCCTCATCTAAATCCTGTGGTCCAATAGGCTACTATGAATCACTAACAGATGTGGCTGTCACTCCTCCTGTCATCCCATGGTTGTTGAACTAGAATGGGCAACTGAGTGGAACTGGAAAACAGGTTTGGCAATACTGTTTTACAGACCTGAACACCTTGATGTAGGCTAAAGCAGAAATGCAGCCTAGATCAAGGACAGAGAGGGGAGACTCCTTCCTAGCCTAGACACTGAGGTTGAATATCCTATCAACGGGGTTGGGATGACAACTGTCACGATAACTTCTTATCAATAGGGCTATAAGTGATATTGAAGTGAGATACCTTTAGAGACAGTAAATCTTCTTTAGAGGAGGGAGCGTGGACATCTTTGAATTGTTGAGAACAGACATGGGGCTCATCAGGCTACCAGTTTGTTGTAAGACTACCGACTACCAGCCCTATCCTTTCACCTTGGCTTGGACAGCATCTGCCAGACTGCCAACCAGCATGGTTATTTTTAACTAGGCTCCTCATCATAGAATGATCATTGGAGCTAATGGTTATTGTCCTTATTGCAATTAGGCTAGGGGCCGGTTAGTGCCATGCAGCCTCTTGTTTGTTTGGTCAAAAGTGAAAATAATTGTAACAGTTAGGAGGAACCCTGTTTACTCGTGATATGTATTAGGCTACTGTTTAACATTTTGTATTGAATTCAGGGGGTAGCCTGACCAAGACTCAAACCTGGGTACAGGGGCTGTCAAGTTAACATCTTTACCATTACGCCAAGCGGTCCCTGTTGATGAGGTGATTACGTGTTGATTTAAGGTCAGTACATTACCCCCTTCCTTCAGGAAAGCGTGTCCCCAAATGTCTCAATACTAAATCCCTATGACTGAGACGATAAGTGATTATCGACACATCATAACGGCCACTTATCGCAGGCAATTTGCTGATATCGTTCATTATGATAAGAAGCCTATACTAGAGAAATGTGATAGTTAATTGGCTACAACCATCAAACTAGTAGTAGTAGTTTAAAGGATAATACATTATTATAAAAGTATCATATTTATCAATATCACATTAATTCAGACAATTTATCACAGTATGGATTTCTGTCCATATCGCCCAGCTCACTTGGAGACGCCTCTCCGATGGCCTTACGGGCACCATCCCATTTCTAACACCAATGTAAAAAATAAATAATAAATGTAAGAGTCCAGCAACGGTCAAGCCAACACCATAACCGTTACACCAAGAGGTCCGAACCTGATGACAAGGCCATTAAGTGTTTGGTTAAGGTAGCTACAATATTTGTTCAAATTGTCAAACATCACCATTAACTTACATCTGGTGTTGGTTTGTCTGGGTTTCTCTCCAGGACAGTGGCCTTTTCACTGTGCAGGCACTACTTTGTCCTTGGAGATGGGTATGGTATCTTTTTGGTTTACAAATTATTTTGCTGGTGATAAAACTATTATGGTCAGAAATGTCCTATATTGAATAAATAATCTAAAATGGGTATTTAAAATGCATATGCTGTACAGAAGCATTCATGTTTAAAAGCTTTAGGGTTAGGCTAATCAGATTTAGCCTACTTACATGCCTTTGGTATCTTCCAGGTATGGCAGGGCTATATAAAAGGTTTTGACTAGATGGTATACATTTGGAATGGTGGATGAAAACCACCACTCTGGCTCTCTTTCTCCTCAGACTGGTCTGATAGACTTGACATAACATAGTAAATGTAAATCCTGGATACTGAAATGTTGATATGTTTGTTATGGTTACGTAAGACAGAAGGTTACTTAAGGCAAAGGTGAAAGGAGGGTGGTTGGTCAGGGTAGACATATGTGAACAGCTAGCAACCCAAAGGTTGCGTGTTCAAATCTCATCACGGACAACTTTAGGATTTTAGCAGCTGCGTATGTTTTTGCTAACCCTTCCCCTAACTCTTTAACCCAACGCCTAAATGGAACCCTAACCCATAGCCTAGCTAACGTTAGCCACAACAAATTGTAATTTGTAACATTTCATGTTTTGAAAATTCGTAACATATACGAATTGTCATTGTAATTCGTAACATACCATACGAAACATAACATCATGCTAAAGCAATGTTTCGGATTTACACTCATATGGAATAATACGAAATGCTCTGAGACCAGGTTGCCAGCTTCCCTCAATTCCCAGGAGTCGTGAGCACGCTCTTCCCGCAACTCTGCAGACTGATTGGAGCGCTAAGCGAGGAAGTCAGCCGCACTCTCTCATACTGTCATCTCAGAGAGAGAGTTTATTTACATTTCCACTACCCGCTGTAAGGTTACGTTACCCACATTCCCTTTTACCGCGGTCAGAGATCAATCAACGCGCCAGGTAGATGCCTAAATGCGCGCCCAATATGAAATCATTTGTAACCTAATCAGCCAGACACCACACACACTAGGGCCTAACATCAGCCATATGCCTACCACAATCTCCAATTGCCTAATCGGAGGATAAATCCAGTTGGTTACATTAGTAATTTTAAACACTCAAAATACCTGAAGTTGAAACAATACATCTCACTTGAACCATTAAGTGTAATTTTGAGCATTCCCGTGAAGATCTTTAATGCCAATACAAGGTTGTTTCTAGAATTGTCAGTACATTGTTGGATGAGTAGGGAAAACAGAAAAAGGTAAAACACTGGACATATTACATTATTAACATGCTGGCATTGTCTCCCATAATAATACTGATTATATTCTTTAAATCTTAAATGGAATAACATCTATCAAAGGAAATACTGGCAGGACTAGAAACCATTCCAGATCAGCTGACTGAAGTTTACAGTACAACACTGACACCTGCTGGACAAGTACACTACAGCACCAGTATTTGAGGACACCAGTAAGTTCACCCAGGACTCAGGTGTAGGATGAGGTTTCCCCTAAACACTGATCTAATTGTCATTATAAACTGGGTGGGTCGAGCCCTGAATGCTGATTGGCTGAAAGCTGCGGTATAGCAGTATGACAAAGCATTTATTTTTACTGCTCTAATTAAGTTGGTAAACAGTTTATAATAGCAATAAGGCACCTCGGGGGATTGTGATATATGGCCAATATATTAGTATATTAGCCATATACCACACCACCTCAGGCCTTATTGCTTAAGTTTAAACCATTTAACAGACACAGACAGGCATAGTTGAGCCCATGACCATACGGCTTTATTTCAAGATGTGGAGGGATACAGCTGCTTATCAGAGCTGGGCAACTACAGACTACAGATTACACTGTGGCTTTGTGACAGACACATTAAGATTCTCAGCACAGAGGAACATCAGTCATCTCACAGTCAACTACATTTGTGCAAATCTACATTGTGATCTTAGCAGTGTTCTTAATAGACTACCATTTAACATGCAAGAGTATTTCACTTGTAGTCATTCTACTATTCAGATTGCATTGGATCATCTATGGTATGTTAGTTTTCCAGAGTTCAGAGGCAGTTATATTGTACCTAGAAAGGACAAGGAATTGAAAGTTAAAACCATGCAGACTTAAGTCAATAAAGGACAGTAACCTTACTGAAATGAAAGCAGGTCCTATGGTTTTGTTTGTTTTCTTACTCTAAAGCGTTTGGGGGTAAAAAAAAAATGCAATAATAATAGCACTCCTAGAGAAAAACAAAGAGAAAAATAAGGAAGAGAAAATCAAGACAGGAGCAGGGGTTGTTGTAATATAAGGGGTGAAACGTACTTAAAAAAAAATGGGCCAGTGCTATCCAGTATCCTTCGGACGTCCCTACCCCCCCATTGGAGTTGAAATGTAAAATGTTAAGGTTAGGGTTATGGGTAGGGACATCCAAAAGAACCAAGATCGCAGTGACCCATAAAAATGTGTGCCTTCCTTTCTGTTGAACATTACTGGTCTTGACACAGACAATGATGTACAGAAGAACAACTGATTTATGCAAACCACAACCAATGGTGATATAGGGAAACAGTGGTGAGCCAAAGAGAAATGGCTCAAAAAGATAAAATGCTTACATTTTTTTAGGCTTCATATGCATCTCTGAATGCACTTATTCATATGGAAAAATGGCACTTACATTTTTCAGTTTTGATTGCTTCTTTTGCACTTAAAATGCTTGATGGGTTATTTGCACATTTCATACCAAAATGAAATGTGAAATATGGTTAGATCATTTGGCACAGAACGGTTAAAAAGGCCACTATGTTTGAGATAGACAGTAGTAAAGAGGTGTAGAGTAACTGTCTAAAAGCAAAGAGGTCTTTTTCACAGTAATAATCCAGAATGCTACATTCTGTGTCGACACATCAAATCCTAAATGGAAATTTCCATCTGTGGCACAAGCTTTTAGATCTGTGCCACTGAGTCAAAACACTTATGATTGAAGATTGCAGGGTTCTCCAACTCTGGTCCTGGAGAGCCATTAGGTGTGCTGGCTTTTGTTCCAGACCGAACACATCTGATTTAGCTAAACATGATCCAGATTGAAGACCAAAAGTAGTTGATTGATTGTGTTGGGGCTGGGTTGGAACAAAACCCTGCAGTTCCCATATCTCTCCAGGAGTGGAGTTGGGGATTCCTGTTCTAGAGAGACAAGTATTGGAAAAAGGAGACAGCTAGCCTTGGTACTGACAACTACAGTAGGATGAGACTAGCACCCAGTCTAGGGGAGGAGCAAATTATTACAAAATAAGATACACATTTTTTGCGCCCCCCCCCAAAAAAAAAGAAGTTTCACATCCTCACACTCAGTCTTTGTTTATTTACCGCACCATGCCACGACGTAAAAACAGAGGCTGGAATTCAAATCAAACCCCCCATAGCAATGTTTACACAGCATCTTGGTTTTACAAATTACTGCACATATACACACACACTGATTATCTTAAACTGGAAGCATCTACCTGTGGAGTCTAGCTGGTGTTGGTAGGGATTTTATTTGACCATGGGGAAAAAGAGCTACTGCGTAAATACTACAGGGTTCGATTGAATTGAGCCCAAAGCCATAAAAAAATAACCATGGAACCAAGGACCAGGTATGGTACCCCCATTCCCTGGACCCGAGCCTGCTCTGTCTTTATATGTACAGGTGTGGATGGGACCTGGCCTATCTGGCCATGCTGGAAAGGACAGAACTTCTGTCAATTCAGAACAAATAGCCCATGTACATGCTCATCTGTTCTGTCCGTTTCAGCATGGCCTTCAAGTGACTACCTTGTGGAATGGGAAATAAATATATAATACATCTTCGTACAGGGTGATTAGGGGGAAGAGGGTATCAGAATGGGGATTGGGGGGGGGGGGGGGGGGGGGGGGCACAGTGTAGGTTTAGGAGGGGTGTTCTCCTTTCTCCTCTTCGGGTCTTACCCAGTACCCTGCTTCCCATGACTCTGTTCCCCTAACGCTGGTCCTCTCTGGTTGGGGGGGTTGGAACCAGGACGTAGTGGTCAGAGTTATGACAGGCGCGGACAGAAACCAGCTCAGAGGACCCTGGATCTCTTGCTGGTTAATGACCCATGCTAACAGATGGGGAGAAGGAGATAGAGAGAGAACAAGAGGGATATAAAGTGAATCAGAAAGACTAAGATAAACATATGGTATTTAGTGTTTTATTAGGATCCCCATTAGTTGTTCCTGACGCAGCAGATACTCTTCCTGGAGTCCACACAAAACATGACATAATACAGAACATCAATAGACTGTTCTACATATATAAAATAACAATAGAACAAAAAAAAAGTCCTATGGACAGTTACACATATGCATGCATGCATATATATATACACACACACACAAAAGTAGGTGGACACCCCATGAAATTTGTGGATTCGGCTATTTCAGCCCCACCCGTTGCTGACAGGTGTATAAAATCGAGCACAAAGCCATGCAATCTTCATAGACAAACATTGGCAGTAGAATAGCCTTACTGTAGAGCTCAGTGACTTTTAACGTGGCACCGTCATAGGATGCCACCTTTCCAACAGGTCAGTTTGTCAAATTTCTGCCCTGGTCAACTGTAAGTGCTGTTATTGTGAAGTGGAAACGTCTAAAAGCAAAAATGGCTTTTAGGCCACACAAGCTCACAGAACGTGACTGCGAGGTGCTGAAGCACGAGCCTAAGATCACTATGCGCATTGCCAAACATTGGCTGGAGTGGTGTAAAGCTCGCCGCCATTGGACTCTGGAGCAGTAGAAACGTGTTCTCTGGAGTGATGAATCACGCTTCGCCATCTGGCAGTCCGAAATCTGTGTTGCCAGGAAAAAAAAACACTACCTGCCCGAATGTATAGTGCCAACTGTGACGTTTGATGGCGAAGGAATAATGGTCTGGGGCCGTTTTATGGTTTGGGCTATGCCCCTTAGTTCCAGTGAAGGGAAATCCTTTACGCTACAGCATACAATGACATTCTAGACGATTCTGTACTTCCATCTTTGTGGCAACAGTTTGAGGGAGGCCCTTTCCTGTTTCAGCACGACAATGCCCCCATGCACAAAGAGAGGTCCATTCAGAAATGGTTTGCCGAGATCGGTGTGGAAGAACTTGACTGGCCTGCACAGAGCCCTGACCTCAACCCCATCAAACACCTTTAGGATTCATTGGAATGTTGACTGCGGGCCAGGCTTAATCACCCAACATCAGTGCCCGACCTCACTAATGCTCTTGTGGCTGAATGGAAGCAAGTCCCTGCAGCAATGTTCCAACATCTAGTGGAAAGCCTTCCCAGAAGAGTAGAGGCTGTTATAGCAGCAAAGGGGGGACCAACTCTATATTAATGCTCATGATTTTGGAATGAGCTGTTCGACAAGCAGGTGTCCACATTCTTTTGGACATGTAGTGTACATACATACCCTTAATAGGTGTGCATTTTTTTTTCTCAGAACAAACAAGCGAGAACAAAAAGAGTAGAGTATTAGAAAGACAGTGTTTTTCTCCTACCTTAGCCTGCTTGTAAAAGTGTGGAGCAAGCTCGACCAACCAGGAGGACTCTACTGCTGTGACATCACGCATGTAGTACTTAGAGGTCTGCACGACTTCATTGAAGACAACCCTGGGGGAGGACAAGGCAGAAAGGACAAGGCAGTATTAGACACATACATCTAGGAGATTCATTCCTCTCCTCTGAGACACCCAGACACATTTGATCTATTCCAGAGCTTGAATACCTGATTCAGTCAACTATTCATCATGCCCTTGAGTAGATTAATCAGCTGAGCTAGTTTAGGGCTACAACAACATTGTGAAACCTCCGGGGTCCCCGGGGAGAAGTTTGAGAACCCTTGGACCAATGTAAAAGCCAAGTCCTCACCACTTCGTAGGCTTCTCTCCAAACAGCACAGAGTTGGGATGGATGTGAAGCTCTCTGTCATCCCGTAGAGTCCTGGGAAACAGAAGGTGTAGAGGAGGGGATGAACTAACTGTAGAGACATTCAGCTTAGTCAAGGTAAAAGCAATGAGCAACAGACAATAGTGTTTCAGGTAGTTGGTAGTCACCTGTAGGATCCTGAGTGGTGCATGCGGGCAGCGTTGGAAAAAAAACCAGACACGATGCATCTCAGGATCACATCCGGGTCACCTGGACAAGACAAAAACACAATTTCCTGTTCAACTTTAACACGTAAAGTAGTACACATATAGGATACAAACAGCACAGAAATGTGGGGTATACACACCTTCGCTGGAGGTGCGTGGCACCTTGAACTTATTCATGAGTCGTCTGAGCTGTTCTCGTACAGTCATGGCTCGCTGCAGACCCTTGTAGTTGAGGAAGTGTTCCTGACACCACTGAGAGCTCTTCTGGTGCTAGAGGGATGAGAGGGGGTAGAGAAAAACAGTTACATGTATTTGACCTTTTGGTCCACCATTAAGGTTTTATTCCCTCTGGAAAAGAACAAGAGTACTTACAATGAACAAAAATATAAACATGTAAAGTGTTGGTCCCATGTTTCATGAGCTGAAATCCCAGAAAATGTTCCATACGCACAAAAAGCTTATTTCTCTCAAATGTTGTGCACAAATTTGTTTACATCCCTGTTAGTGAGCCTTTCTCCTTTGCTAAGAAAATCCATCCACCTGACAGGTGTGGCATATCAAGAACCTGATTAAATATGATCATTACACAGGTGCACCTTGTGCTGGGTATACTAAAAGGCCACTCTAAAATGTGCAGTTTAGTCACACAACACAATGCCACAGATGTCTCAAGTTGAGGAAGCGTGCAATTGGCATGCTGACTGCAGGAATGTCCACCAGAGCTGTTGCCAGAGATTTGAATGTTAATTTCTCAACCATAAGCTACCTACAACATTGTTTCAGAAAATGTGTCAGTACATCCAACTGGCCTCACAACCACATGTAACCACACCAGCCCAGGACCTCCACATCCAGCTTCTTCACTTGCGGGAACGTCTGAGAACAGCCACCCTGACAGCTGATGAAGCCTGCATACTCACCAGACATGTCACCCATTGAGCATGTTTGGAATGCTCTGGATCAACATGTAAGACAGCGTGTTGCAGTTCCAACTAATATCCAGCAACTTTGCACTGCCATTGAGAAGGAGTGGGACAACATTCCACAGGCCACAATCAACAGCCTGATCAACTGTATGCAAAGGAGATATGTCGCGCTGCACGAGGCAAATGGTGGTCACACCAGATTTCTGATCCACGCCCCTACCTTTTTTTAAGATATCTGTATGAATAACTGTATTCCCAGCCATGTGAAATCCATAGATTAGGACTTGTGAATTTATTAAAATGACTGATTTTCTTATATCTAAAATCTTTGAAATTGTTGCATGCTGCATTTATATTTTTGTTCAGTATAGTTTTCAGAAATGCAAATGCTTAGTAAAGCTGATCTTTAGCACCAAGTCCTGAAAAGATATCAATCTAAAATACTATATCATTCATCAGAGTGCTTTGCTGTTCATGGACCAGGTTCACATAAAAAGATTCAGGTTGTTCGCTGCTAAACGGAAGGGTTCATTCCCAGCAGTGGCCCATACAGTGGCAGTGCCCACCTTGATGAAGGCTTCGTACACATTGAGCATGGTGAGATGATCTCCTTCCGCCACAGCAAACTTGCGATGCTCCCGCGCCTATGGAGGAGGGAGGAGGATTGGAGCAGAGAGAGAAAGAGACAGGGAGACATGCAGACAGAGGGGGAGACGAGGGGTGATTAGGATGGTAGATGCCGTGCTTCTCAGACACAGGTAAAAGCTTTGGAGTCTCCAAGCACAGAGACAGACATACAGATCTGCACAACAGCACATTTTAGACTGGGCATTCAACATGACGACATCTGCAGCACTCACTGCTGGTTTCTTCTGATTGGCTGGCACCATGAAGATGTTTTGGATCTGCATCATGGCTGCTATGGTAACGATCTCTTTGGAACATCCAAAGTTTCCTGACTCCAGCAGCATCTTGGCAAACATGGGGCTGAGGGGGAACTCTGCCATACGTACGCCCATAGGGTCGGTCAGACGACCATACTGGTCCAGACCCCCCAGGGCGTAGAGCAGCTCCAGGGCTTGGACCATGGACTGGGCTGGAGGCGGCTACAGAGTGGGAACAATTATAAAGTTAGCCTGCATATTAAACTATCAAAGTTAATAATTTGTTGACAACCAGTCTTGGTGCTCTTTGAGTCAATTCACCATCTTTCAGAACTGTGTGCCTTTCACAGTGCTCTTAATCTCGTGTACAGTACTTCAGCACCTGACCAAATTACGGGAAGATTTTAGTTCTGAGTAAACCCGAGATTACAGTGCTCAAAACAAAGTATACACATTGTATTGGATGGACTCACAGAGAGGAAGCTGAATCGCAGCACGTTGTCTATGCCCAGAGCTTTGAGCTGCAGGATGACAGGTGCCAGGTTGGTACGCTGCATCTCGGGAACCGTGGACGCAGGCAGCTTCTCAAAATCCTCCTCTGGAGCACACAGACAGGTCAGAACACACACACCGCAGTACAGGGCTGCATTCCACACCCTTCCCCTTCACTCTCCATTGATTATCTGAGCAAGATTAGAGCTATCTTGACACTTTTTTCCACCTCACCAATGGCCTTTTCCAATAACACACACACAGAGACCCCCCCCCCTCCCCCACACATACACACCTGTGTATAGTCTGAAGCACTTCCCGGCTCGGTTGCGTCCCCCTCGTCCTGCCCTCTGACTGGCTGAGGCCTTGGAGATGGGCGTGACCACCAGCGACTCGATGGCAGTGCAAGGGTTGTACGCCCGCAGCTTGACAAACGCACAGTCGATCACAAACACGATGCCGTTGATGGTGATGGACGTCTCTGCTATGTTAGTGGCCACCACCACCTTAGAGAAACAGAGAGAGCGCTTTAACATGGACCGCCCACTCCTATACATCCAATACAGGGCTTTGCAACGGGGAATTGCACATTGTGAATAGACTATAAAGCACATGCATCATCAGCCATATGACTCTGATAGATCATTTCATCCTATGGCAAAAAGCGTTTTCATCGCCCGGTACTCTTAAGGAAGCTTACCGTATACCCATGGTTGTCCTATGTCCAAGCGGAGGTATAAAAGTATTCTTTGCCACAAACTCCAATCTGGCCATCTGAGGGCTTGGCATTAACTTTTTTGGCCACTTGTCCTTCAGATAATTAGGACAGATTTTTTACTTGTCCAAATGTCCAAGTCACCCGTCACGTTACCCCCACCCCTCGAAAAGGGTCTCCAACACCAACACCAGCCCGCGGGCCGCCAGTTGGGTAACCCTGCTGTAGGTTACGCGCAAATGTTAAAAAATGCAATTAGCAAGAAAACACCGTTCTCAAAAGCCCACGGATTAAAATATCAGTTAGAAATTAAGGGGAGATCTAATGATGCATCAACTAGCATGGTTTACTAATATGACTAGGATTATCATCAACTAGCATGGTTTACTAATATGACTAGGATTATCATCAACTAGCATGGGTTACTAATATGACTAGGATGATCATCAACTAGCATGGGTTACTAATATGACTAGGATTATCATCAACTAGCATGGGTTACTAATATGACTAGGATTATCATCAACTAGCAGGGGTTACTAATATGACTAGGATGATCATCAACTAGCATGGTTTACTAATATGACTAGGATGATCATCAACTAGCAGGGGTTACTAATATGACTAGGATGATCATCAACTAGCATGGGTTACTAATATGACTAGGATGATCATCAACTAGCATGGTTTACTAATATGACTAGGATTATCATCAACTAGCATGGTTTACTAATATGACTAGGATTATCATCAACTAGCATGGGTTACTAATATGACTAGGATTATCATCAACTAGCATGGTTTACTAATATGACTAGGATTATCATCAACTAGCATGGGTTACTAATATGACTAGGATTATCATCAACTAGCATGGTTTACTAATTAGACTAGGATTATCATCAACTAGCATGGGTTACTAATATGACTAGGATTATCATCAACTAGCATGGGTTACTAATTAGACTAGGATTATCATCAACTAGCATGGTTTACTAATTAGACTAGGATTATCATCAACTAGCATGGTATACTAATATGACTAGGATTATCATCAACTAGCATGGTATACTAATATGACTAGGATTATCATCATTAACTAGCATGGTATACTAATATGACTAGGATTATCATCAACTAGCATGGGTAACTAATATGACTAGGATTATCATCAACTAGCAGGGGTTACTAATAAGACAGATTCGGATTGTCCGGAAAGACCCAGGTCCATTTCTTGGATCAGTGAAGACCACTAGTTTGAAGGCACTGTAGGCTTTTTTATTTATGTACATAAAAAAATGTATTCCAATGTTAGCCTCTCTGATCAGAGTAATTGTTTGATTTTGGGATGTGTGATTTTCTTTGCTTGTCCATTTGGACAACTTCAATCTATATTCTTCTTGTCTGACAATAAATAAATATATATTTTTTTACTTGTCCCGGACATGAGGACAAGCCTTCATGTTGATCCCTGCGTCTCTTTAGAACGCTGATAGTGATACATGCATCATATGCAGTACCCCTAGACCAGCTCTCACCAACCCTGGTCCTGGAGAACTAGAAGGTGTGCAGGCTTTTGTGCCAGCCCAGTAACAAAACAACTAATTAACATTCCATTGACCAAGGTTGATGACCACTGCGTAGGGACATTGGGACGGAGCACAGAAGCAGATTGAAATTCACCTTGCGGACAGTAGGGGGCGTCCTCTCAAACACCTTCATCTGGTCAGTGTAGGGCAGGCCTGCATACATGGGCAGCACCTTGAGGTATTTCTTCATGCCGAGACGGCCCAGAGCTCTGGCCTGCTCCTGGAGCAGAGACACCACCTTCTCCACTTCCTCCTACAGGGCACACACAGGTCACACACAGGTCACATGACAACAAGTACCCAGCTCAAAATCAACCCTTAAAGAAACACACCTGGCCAGTGAGGAAGGCCAGAACATCTCCATCATCCTCAGTCTCATGGATTTTCAGCACCGTCTCCACTGTAGCCTTCACATAGTCTGGGACTGGGCTGGGGGCATAGAGAGATAGAGGAGACAGTGTATAATGACTGGGTTGGGGACAGAGGAGACGGCGCATTATCTACCAAGAGAATTCTCCTCGATTATAATCACAGCCATGTACATCCCCCCTCAAGCTGACACATCGACGTCACTGAAAGAAATTCATTTCACAATAGGTAAGTTGGAAACCACATATCCTGAGGCTGCATTTATTGTGGCTGGGGATTTTAATATGGCTAATTTGAAAACAAGGCTCCCGAAATTTTACCAGCATATCGAATGTGCCACCCGGGCTGGTAAAATCCTGGATCATTGTTATTCCAATTTCCGTGATGCATACAAGGCTATTCTCCACCCTCCTTTCGGCAAGTCTGACCATGACTCTATTTTGTTGCTCCCAGCCTATAAACAGAAACTAAAACAGGAAACGCCCGTTCTCAGGTCTGTTCAACGCTGGTCCGACCAATCTGATTCCATGCTGCAAGATTGCTTCGAGCACGTGGACTGGGATATGTTCCGGATAGCGTCTGACAACAACATTGATGTATACGCAGATTCGGTGAGCGAGTTTATTGGCAAGTGCATTGGTGATGTTGTACCCATAGCAAATATTAAAACCTTCCCCAACCAGAAACCGTGGATTGATGGCAGCATTCATGAAAAACTGAAAGCGCGAACCACTGCTTTAAACCAGGGTAAGGCTACCGGAAACATGACTGAATACAAACAGTGTAGCTATTCCCTCCGCAAGGCAATCAAACAAGCTAAGCGTCAATATAGAGACAAAGTAGAGTCACAATTCAACGGCTCAGACACAAGAGGAATGTGGC
>QNTS01002171.1:167120-185893 GCA_003317085.1 Hucho hucho | reverse complement strand
GGGACAGTAGTGGAGAAGGTGGAAAGTTTTAAGTTCCTCGGCGTACACATCACGGACAAACTGAATTGGTCCACCCACACAGACAGCGTGGTGAAGAAGGCGCAACAGCGCCTCTTCAACCTCAGGAGGCTGAAGAAATTCGGCTTGTCACCAAAATCACTCACAAACTTCTACAGATGCACAATCGAGAGCATCCTGTCGGGCTGTATCACCGCCTGGTACGGCAACTGCTCCGCCCACAACCGTAAGGCTCTCCAGAGGGTAGTGAGGACTGCACAACGCATCACCGGGGGTAAACTACCTGCCCTTCAGGACACCTACACCACCCGATGTCACAGGAAGGCCAAAAAGATCATCAAGGACAACAACCACCCGAGCCACTGCCTGTTCACCCCGCTATCATCCAGAAGGCGAGGTCAGTACAGGTGCATCAAAGCTGGGACCGAGAGACTGAAAAACAGCTTCTACCTCAAGGCCATCAGACTGTTAAACAGCCATCACTAACATTGAGTGGCTGCTGCCAACATACTGACTTAAATCTCTAGCCACTTAAAACATAGGAATTGGATGTAACAATGTATCACTAGCCACTTTAAACAATTTTGTATATAATGTTTACGTATCCGACATACTCATATCAAATGTATACACTGTACTCTAAACCATCTACTGAATCTTGCCTATGCCGTTCGGCCATCGACCCAAATCTCTAGCCACTTTAATAATTATAATTGGATGAAATAATTTATCACTAGCCACTTTAAACAATGCCATTTATATAATGTTTACATATCCTACATTACTCATCTCATATATATATATATATATATATATACATATATACACACACACACACATATATACACTGTACTCCATACCATCTACTGCATCTTGCCTATGCCGTTCGGCCATCGCTCATCCATATATTTATATGTACATACTCGTATTCATTCCTTTACTCTTGTGTGTATAAGGTAGTTGTTGTGAATTTGTTAGATTACTTGTTAGATACTACTGCATGGTCGGAACTAGAAGCACAAGCATTTCGCTACACTCGCATTAACATCTGCTAACCATGTGTATGTGACAAATAAAATTTGATTTGATATTAAAGATGTGGGGCTGTAGAATGTCATCATATGTGACAGGTTTGGAGACAGAAGAGACGCTCAGAATTCCGTGGAATACCTGACAGTGTAGAAGACGTCAACAGGGAAGGTGCGTCCCTCCACCGTCAGAATTCCACATGTATCCTTGTTAGGATCTCCAGTCTCATTCAGGTTAAAGAACTCTTGGAATTTCTGCAGCCAAGGTGATAACATAGGAGTGGGTTAGATATAGCCAGGTAAACAGGCTTGTCACTGGCATGACCACAACAAAAGAGTTGTTTGCTTCTAAGACAAAATACATATTTTATCCAACTGTATTTGCAAATGTGAAATGTAACTTTGTCACTAAAGCGAGATTTGGCTGAGCTACACAGGGAACAGTATTACTACAGCAATTCTGAAGAATTCTTATGAAACAAAAATTGCTGAGTTGGCTAACATAAAAACCATTTCTACACAAGACAAAAAAATGACAGTCTGATGTTCCATCTGGCTTGCTGACTGACACATTCATGAGCCGACTGCGTATTTGTCTGTCTGCACTATCTTTGTAGTACATTTCAGATGTCAGTGCACTGTGGTCTCTCATGACATCAGCTCAGTCAGTGCACTGTGGTCTCTCATGACATCAGCTCATCTCTCCCGGTTCCTTTGCTTCTCTGTACTGAAGCATATCTGTCCATCTTAATGAAGCAGAGAATCACCTTGGCATCCAGAGTGGCAGAGGCCACTATCAGCCTGAGGTCTCTGCGCTTCTTCTGAATCTAGAGAAGGATGAAACGAGGAGAAAGCTTTATTTAATTGATTTAATAGATTTCAGATGCATTGTAAACCTAACTGAATGCATGGTCAGTGTAAATACATTACAGTGAAGTAGATAGAGCTGTTAAAGCTGTGAATCCTTTGTTGCTACATACATTTCTTGACTTATAAAATTAATATACACCCATATAAGCTTGTTATACTCCAAAGTTTGTAAACAAAGTCAATATAACATTGCATAGCCTAAAAATATGGTTAAAACTCAAATTTTTATATCATGGATGGTCAGTCCTCAGATACATAGCTCTGGCTTTAAATGTAAGAGTGGTTTCATTTCTCCAGGCCCATCCCTCAGCTTTTTACCAAAACATAGGCAGGGTAAACACTTTGCTATTGTTTCAATTAAGGATTCCAGCATTAAAGGAGACATGCACAGAAGCTACCTTCTTTAGCAGGCCGATGGCTATGTCCGTGTAGAGGGTTCTTTCATGGGCTTCGTCGAGCATTAGGACACTGAGGAGGAGAGATAGACAGATCCCTGGGGTTAAAACAGGATGAACCTAGACTATAAATCCACCACTGATATTCAGTCTGAGGCTAGTATTGCGTAGCCAATACTAGGTCAGTTTGTTAGTGAAGTTATTCACCTGTACTTCTTCAGTAGAGGATCAGCCATCATCTCTCTCACCAGCATCCCATCTGTCAGGAACTGAGAGAGAAAAATACAATTCATATAAGGAAAACATGCAATAAAAGGAATTGATGGTACCACTATGTGTCAGGGGACATGGCAACAGGCTGACTGTAGTACCTTAATGCGGGTGGCATGGGGGTCAGAGCAGTCATCAAAGCGGATGGTATAGCCCACCTCATGTCCCAACAGGGCTCCACGCTCTTCTGCCAAACGATTGGCTACCTGACAGGAAGAGAGGGGAAACAACCTCAATCAGGCAGAACTGTCACTTAAAAAGTACCCAAATACAGTTATTTTAATAAAAGTAAGTTATATCGTTTTTTGCAACTCTTTAAAATGATAAAAGGGGACTATTTGATATTCAGGGCAGCTAAGCGGTCCAAAGGGCCAGCAGAGCTTAAGGAGAATGTGAGTGAGACTGGAGTACTTACTGAGATAGCAGCCACTCTACGAGGCTGTGTCACACCAATCACCTTCCCCTCAGCTGCCCAGCCAGCCTCCAGCAAATACTAAGGTGGAGAAAGGAAGGGGTAAGAGAGAGGGGAAGAGTGGGATGCAGAAGAGCAAGAGAAAGACAGAGGACAAGGGGGAGAGTGTGAGAGAAAGAGAGCGAGGGGCATCAATATAAAGTCTAGGACAGCCTACTCAGCAGAAATTAAGTCCCACTTGATTTGCTCCGAACCCTGGTTGCATAGAAGAGAAAATGGCTAGTAAGCAGCGGACAAGGTCACTCTCCCGCTCCGTGAGAAGGAAGTTGTGTGAAGGGCATCATTCCACTGCTGCAGTGTCCTGCCTGGAGGCTGTTCTACTGGCTGCAGAACAACCCAGCTTCACTAGTGGAAGACTGGGGTGTCCATAGTATTCTCCACAGTAATGAGTCAAGTGCTCCCCTACCCCAACTATTTAATCTGTCCTACTTCATGAGAATGGTCGAAATCTTTCACATTTAGTTAGAACTATCCAGATATGAACTGCTGCTTGAGCCAACTCTGTCATTGTCAAGCCTGGCTACTGTATATTAGCTTATCCAAACCTGGGGGATCTGTGTAGTCTTCCCACATCCTGTCTCTCCTACGATGATCACTGTCTGGTAACTCTCCACCAAGTAGAGGATGTTGTTTCTGTGCTGAAAACAACATGGCAGACATCATGTCAACGGGGCTCCTATGATTTTAGTAGAAACAATAAAAAAAACACTTTACTAATGAGAGTTGATGAGCAACCTTGAAAACAGGAAGTTTCTGTCGCTGCTTCTCGATGGACAGCGCGGTGTGAGGGTTGAAAATTATGGGGGAGCCTGTCGTTTCTGTCGTGACATGCCGCTCCTCTGATATCCCGGGGGCCTCCGAACCTTAGAGACAGACGATGATGATGTAGTAGAGTAGGGGAAATCAAAGATCGGCGTAAATTCATGACCAACCATAATCAACGCCGCAAATAAACAAATACAACATTGATAAGATTACCTAATACCACAGATTATTTCTCTGCATTGTGAAATACTGCGGACAGGTTGGATTCAGCTAACGTTTACATAACTAACGCCCGATATGATGACTGGCCAATATAGCTATCGATATATTTTTACTGCAAAGGGACGTGCAAAATCCCCCTTACCTCCTTATGTATAACCGAGCGGGAACCGAATGATAGTAACTAGCTAGCTAGTTAGCTAGCTACACCCCTTTACATCCTAGCCAATGTGGCTTGACAACGTATATGTTCTGTCATGTTGGGCAATTTAAATAGGTTCACAATCCTCAAGATAGCAGTAACTAGTTACTACCGTTGCCGTTAGCTAGTTCACGTTATAACTAGCTAGTATCAATGACAATGGACCACAGCAGTAACGTTAGCGATCATAACACAACGCAGGCGTAAAAACACGTTGGTTATCTGCAATAAATGTCTTACGCACTAATTCACATGCACAAACTAATATCATTTTTACGTGAAACGACCAAATGCATGCAATCATTGTCTAATTTAACAATATTGCGCTTACCCGGTTTCCAAAATTTCATCGTGGAGAGGGGGGCCGCCATCTTGGCTTCTACGTCACACATTTTTTTCTAGCCTAATTGTGCCGTTCAACACAACTGAGAACAAGGAAAAATACGAGTACAAATCATGACGTTAGTGTTCTTCATGTCAGAAAGTCGGAGCTCAATAAAGATGCCCGAGTTTAAGATTCGGAATTCCGAGTTGGATGACCGTTCAAAAAAAAAATTCAGGTGGAGCTCGTTTTTTACGAGTTTCCAATTTTATAGAACGCACTGAGGTCGGATGTCGGAGATTTCGAGTTCCGAGTACCCAGTTCCTAGCTGTTTTGAACGCGATATAAAAAACGTGAGAAAAAAACCCATAAAACGCTGTTAGGAGCATGACGTCATGTTTGCGGCGAGATTCCTTGAGTGTTTATTATTTTGACCACAATAGGGCACCAAAGACCACAGGTTAAAGTCAATGCTTTATACTATATATATATATATATATATATATATATATACATACAACTTTTTTTTAATGATTTATACAGTGCATACAGTGCCTTGAGAAAGTATTCATCATACCCTTTGACTTATTTCACATTTTATTGTTAAAGCATGAACAAATAAAATAATTCTCAACCATCTACACACAATACCCCATAATGACAAAGTAAAAACATGTTTTTAGAACTTTTTGCAAATTGATTGAAAATGAAATACAGATATATCTCATTTACATAAGTATTCACACCCTGAGTCAATACATGTTAGAATCACCTTTGGCAGTGATTACAGCTGTGAGTTTTTCTGGGTAAGTCTCTAAGAGCTTTGCACACCTGGATTGTATAATATATATTTTTTAATTCTTCAAGCTCTGTCAAGCAGTGGTGGACTTACCAGTAGCCAAAAGAGGCAATTGCCTCAGGGCTCACATCATCAAGGGGCCTCTTGAGCTGGCTATAACTTAAAAATAATAATACTAGTAATCAGCTTGAGAACCCCCCATGTTCCGCTCGAGGCCTTCCACTCGAGACCACTGTCCAGGTTAATGAGGCCACATTGTTGACAAAAAAAGGCCTCCAAAAAAGTTCATGAATCCATACAGCCGAATAATAATTCATAATAGATCAATCTTTTATTTCCATAACTTTTTTATTTAATTACATTTTTTAGCTTTATTTAACAAGGCAAGTCAGTTAAGAACAAATTCTTAATTAAAAAGGTGGCCTACCAGAAGGCAAATGGCCTCCTGCGGGGACGGGGGCTGGTACTAAAAATAACAAATAAAATAAAAATATAGGACAAAACACACATCACGACAAGAGAGACGCAATAACACTACATAAAGAGAGACCTAAGACAAAAACATGGCAGCAACACATGAAAACACAGCATGATAGCAACATAACATGATAACAACATGATAGCAACACAACATAGCAGCAGCACAACATGGTAGCAGCACAAAACATGGTACAAACATATTGGGCACAGACAAAAGCACAAAGGGCAAGAAGGTAGAGACAACAATACATCACACGAAGCAGCCACAACTGTCAGTAAGAGTGTCCATGATTGAGTCTTTGAATGAAGATAAAACGGTCCAGTTTGAGTGTTTTTTTGCAGCTCATTCCAATCACTAGCTGCAGCAAACTGAAAAGAGGAGCGACCCAGGGATGTGTGTGCTTTGGGGACCTTTAGCATAATGTGACTGGCAGAACGGGTGTTGTATTTGGAGGATGAAGGTTGCAGTAGGTATCTCAGATAGGGAGGAGTGAGGCCTAAGAGGGTTTTATAAATAAGCATCAACCAGTGGGTTTTGCGATGTGTATACAGAGATGACCAGTATACAGAGGAGTATAGAGTGCTGTGATGTGTCCTATAAGGAGCATTGGTGGCAAATCTGATGGCCAAATGGTAAAGAACACCCTTACCTGACAACCTATAAATTCCATCTCCGTAATCTAGCATGGGTAGGATGGTCATCTGAATCAGGGTTAGTTTGGCAGCTGTGGTGAAAGAGGAGTGATTACGATAGAGAAAACCAAGTCTAGATTTAATCTAGCCATACTCCCAAGTACTTGTATGAGGTGACTACCTCAAGCTCTAAACTCTTAGAGGTAGTAATCATACGAGTGGGGAGAGGGGCATTCTTCTTTACCAAACCACATGACCTTTGTTTTGGAGGTGTTCAGAACAAGGCTAAGGGCAGAGAAAGCTTGTTGGACACAAAGAAAGCTTTGTTGTAGTGTTTTACACAAATTCCAGGGAGGGGCCAGCTGAGTATAAGACTGTCATCTGCATATAAATGGATGAGAGAGCTTCCTACTGCTTGAGATATGTTGTTGATGTAAATTGAGAAGAGCGTAGGGCCTAGGATAGAGCCTTGGGGTACTACCTTGGTGACAGGCAGTGGCTGAGACAGCAGATGTTCTGACTTCATACACTGCACTCTTTGAGAGAGGTAGTTAGCAAACCAGGCCAAAGACCCCTCAGAGACATCAATACTCCTTAGCAGACCCACAATAATGGAATGGTCCACCGTATCAACAGCTTTGGCCAAGTCAATAAAAATAGCAGCACAACATTGCTTAGAATCAAGGGCAATGGTGACATCATTTAGGACCGTTAAGGTTGCAGTGACACATCCATAACCTGAGTGGAAACCAGATTGCATACCCGAGAGACTACTATAGACATCAAGAAAGTCAGTCAGTTGATTATTGACAAGTTGTTCCAACACTTTTGATAAACAGGGCAAAATACAAATTGGCCTATAACAGTTAGGATCAGCTTGATCTCCTCTTTAAATAAAGGATGCATGTGGCTGCCTTCCAAGCAATGGGAACATCCCCAGAGAGGAGAAACGTTAAAAAGGTCAGAGATAGGCTTGGCGATGATAGGGGCAGCAACCTTAAAGAAGAAAGGGTCTAAACCATCTGAACCAGATTTTTTTTGGTGGTCAAGTTTAAGGAGCTCCTTTAGCACCTCTGACTCAGTGACCGCCTGCAGGGAGAAACGTTGTAGCGGGGCAGGGGAAAAAGAGGGAGGAGCATTGGAGATAGTCACATTAGAAGGAGTGGGAGATGAGGAAATGTTGGACGGGCAAGGAGGCACTGTCCACTGAAAATATCAAAAAAGAAGGTCCAAGCGTCTTCGACAGAGGGGGATCAAGCTGATTCTATACCATTTTACAGAGGCCAGTTCATGAAGGAAGGCTTGCTCATTAAAGTTTTTTAGCAAGCGTCTATGACAAGTCAGGACAAGTCATTTCACTGAGCAGACATTACGAACACAGGCTGTAAAACAGTGAACACTAAGGTCATTACCAAAAACACCATACTGATACCTATAAGGATTATTTGTAAGTATAACATCAAGAAGAGTAGCCATTTCGGGGTGTTTGGAGTCATATCTTGTGGGAATGGTAACAATCTGAGAAAGATTTAGGGAGTCCCATTGCTTTAGGACTTGGTCAGGTGGTTTAAGCATGTCCCTGTTTAGGTCACCTAGCAGGACAAATTCAAACTTAGTGTAAGGGCCCATGAGAGAGCTTAGGGCAGGACTGCCCAACCCTCTTCCAGGAGATCTACCATCCTGTAGGTTTTCAGTCCAAACCTAATTTAACACACCTGACTCTACTAATTAGCTGCTCAACAAGACCTTAACTAGCTGAATCAGAACTGCTAAATAAGGGTTGGACTGAAAACCTACAGGACAGTAGATCTCCAGGATGAGGGTTGGGCAGCCCTGGCTTAGGGCATTTAGGGTACAGGCCGGTGCTGATGGTGGCCGATAACTCTTTGTTGACTGTTGCTGGGTGTTATTTGAAAGTTTAATGCTTAAAACCAGCAAATCAAATTGTTTGGGGACAGACTTGGTGGAAACAACCGAGCACTGAAGGTGTTCCTTGGAAAAGATTGCCACTCCACCACCTTTGGAAGATCTGTCTTGGTGAAAAAGGTTATAACCAGAAAGGTTAATATCAGTGTTCAAAACACTCTTCCTTAACCACGTCTCAGTAATGACCAACACATCTGGATTGGAGCTGTGAACCTACACTTTCAATTGATCCATTTTAGGTAATCAGCTTCTAGTGTTACGAGAGAATAAATCAGTGCAGAAATAATTTACAGTGCATTTGGAAAGTACTCAGACATCTCTACTTTTTCCACATTTTCTTTTATGTTACAGCCTTATTAAAAAAAAAAAACATGAAAATGTTCTCATCAATCTACACATAATACCCCATAATGACAAAGCGAAAACAGGTTTTTTGAATTGGCAAATATATAAAAAAACGAAATACCTTATTCACATAAGTTTTCATCCCCTTTGCTATGAGACTGGAAATTGAGCTCTAGGTGCATCCTGTTTCCACTGATCATCCTTGAGACAACTTGATTGGAGTCCACCTGAGGTAAATTCAATTGATTGGACATGATTTGGAAAGGCACACACCTGTTTATATAAGGTCCCACAGTTGACAGTGCATGTCAGAGGAGGTTAGGAGAACTTATGCAGCAAGTTTGGAGAATTAATGTAGCAGGTTAGGATAATTAGGTAAAGGGTTAAATAAAATACAAAAAAAACTGTTGTCAGTAAACTTAATGATGTTGGAGACATGCTTGGCCAAGCAATCGTGGGTGAACAGGGAGTACAGGAGGGGACTAAGCACGCACCCCTGAGGGGCCCCTGTGTTCGTCAAGAAGTCCAGGATCCAGTTGCAAAGGGAGGTGTTTAGTCCCAGGGTCCTTAGCTTAGGAATGAGCTTTGTGGGCACTATGGTGTTGAACGCTGAGCTGTAGTCAATGAACAGCATTCTCACATAGGCTCTCCTTTTGTCCAGGTGGGAAAGGACAGTGTGGCGTGCGATTGAGATCGCGTCATCTGTGGATCTATTGGGGTGGTATGTGAATTGGAGTGGGTAGAGGGTTTCAGGGATGATGGTGTTGATGTGAGCCATGACCAGCTTTTCAAAGCACTTCATGGCTACTGACGTGAGTGCTACGAGGCTGCTTGAAACATGTAGGTATTGAGAGGTTGAAAATGTCAGTGAAGACACTTGGCAGTTGGTCCGCGCATGCTCTGAGTACAAGTCCTGGTAATCCATCTGGCCCTGCGGCCTTGTGAATGTTGACCTGTTTAAAGGTCTTGCTCACATCGGCTACGGAGTGAGTGATCACAGTTGTCCGGAACAGCTGGCGCTCTCATGCATGCTTCAATGTTGATAGCCTCGACGCAAGAATAAAAGGCATTTAGCCCGTCTGGTAGGCTTGCGTCACTGAGCAGCTCGCGGCTGGGTTTCCCTTTGTTGTCCGTAATTGTTTGCAAGCCCTGACACATCCGACGAGCGTCAGATGTAGTAGGATTCAATCTTAGTCCTGTACTGACGCTTTGCCTGTTTGATGCTTCGACATGGTGTGATACACCATCCAGTGTAATTAATAACTTCACCTTGCTCAAAGGGATATTCAGTGTGTATTTTTTTTCTTTTCCCATCTACCAATGGGTCCCCTTTAATGAGAGGCATTGGAAACCCTCCCTGGTCTCTGTGTTGCATCTGTTTGAAATTCACTGCTCATCTGAGGGACCTTACATATAATTGTATGTGTGGGGTACAGACATGAGGCAGTCATTCAAAAATCATGTTAAACACTATTATTTCACATAGTGAGTTTACTCCTGAACTTATTTAGGCTTGCCATAACAAATGGGTTGAATACTTAGTTAGACATTTCAGTTTTAATTAATTTGTAAAAATGTCTACAAACATAATTTCACTTTAACATTATGGGGTATGTGTGTAGGCCAGTGACACAATCTAATTTGAATAAAAAAAGTCAAGTACTGTAATTCATTGGTTAGAGTATGGATGTACCAGTCAAAAGTTTGGACAAACCTACTCATTGAAGGGTTTTTCTTATTTTTTTTTTACATTATTGAATAATAGTGAAGACATCAACTATGAAATAACACACATGGAATCATGTAGTAACCAAAAGTGTTAAACAAATCATACTTAAGATTCTTCAAAGTAGCTACCCTTTTCCTTGACAGCTTTGCACACTCTTGGCATTCTCTCAACTAGCTTCACCTGTAATGCTTTTCCAACAGTCTCAAAAGAGTTCTCACATTTCCTGAGCACTTGTTGGCTGCTTTTCCTTCACTCTGTGGTCCAACTCATCCCAAACCATCTCAACTGGGTTGAGGTTGGGTGATTGTGGAGGCCAGGTCATCTGATGCAGCACTCCATCACTCTCTTTCTTGGTCAGATAGCCCTTACACAGCCTGAAGGTGTGTTAGGTCATTGTCCTGTTGAAAAACAAATTATAGTCCCACTAAGCGCAAACCAGATGAGATGGCGTATTTCTGCAGAATGCTGTGGTAGCCATGCTGGTTAAGTGTGCCTTGAATTCTAAATAAATCACAGACAGTGTCACCAGCAAAGCACCCCCACACCATCACACCTCCTCCTCTATGCTTCATGGTGAGAACCACACATGCAGAGATCATCCGTTCATCTACTCAGCATCTCACAAGGATACGGCGGTTGGAACCAAAAATCTCACATTTGGACTCATCAGACCAAAGGTCTAATTTCCATTGCTTGTGTTTCTTGGCCCAAGCAAGTCTATTATTATTGGTGTCCTTTAGTAGTGGTTTCTTTGCAGCAATTCGACCATGAAGGCCTGATTCATGCAGTCTCATCTGAACAGTTGATGTTCAGATATGTCTGTTACTTGAACTCTGAAGCATTTATTTGGGCTGCAATTCCTGAGTCTGGTAACTAACTCTGCAGCAGAGGTAAATCTGGGTCTTCCATTCCAGTGGCGGTCCTCATGAGAGTCAGTTTCATCATAGCGCTTGATGGGTTTTGCGACTGCACTCAAAGAAACTTTTGAAGTTCTTGAAATGTTCTGCATCGACTGACCTTCATGTCTTAAAGTAATGATGGACTGTCGTTTCTCTTTGCTTATTTGAGCTGTTCTTGCTATAATATAGACTTGATCTTTTACCAAATAGGGCTATCTTCTGTATACCACCTCTACCTTGTGACAACACAACTGATTGTCTCAAACGCATTAAGGAAAGAAATTCTACAAATTAACTTTTAACAAGGCACACCTGTTAATTGATATGGACTCCAGGTGACTACCTCATGAAGTTGGTTGAGAGAACACCAAGTGTGTGCAAAGCTGTCTTCAAGGCAAAGGGTGGCTACTTTCAAGAAACTCAAATATATTTTGATTTGTTTAACACTTTTTTGGTTACTACATGATTCCATGTGTGTTTTCATAATTTAGAATTATTCTACAAATGTAGAAAATAGTAAAAATAAATGTATACCCTGGAATGAGTAGGTCCAAACTTTTGACTGGTACTGTATATAAAATACTATACTAATAATACAATGAGATAATCTCAAATGAATACTCCTCGCCTCCTTTCAAAACCCATTGGTCCCACCCCTCTGACCTTCTCCTCCAATGGGTTTTGAGGAGGCGAGGGGACACGAGTTGCAATTGAGTCTCCCAAAATGACATTTCTTCTCCATGCTATTTTTAATACACTGCTGACAGTTTATTTGAAAATCAGAAGACTGTATACTTGCAAGATGATGTACTACTGACTAGCTGTTGAGACAAGGATGTGCACACACCTCGGTCACCTGTACTGTACCATTCATATTCAAAAGAACTGCACCCGTGTGAATGCGGAAGATTTTCCTCAGTGAAAGAGTTGACATGCACTTAACAAATACTAAATCAGTGACACAGCATCTCTTTGAAATTGGATGATAAACAAAGCCCATGTTTAATGTGATTCCCAAATCAGAAAATACAATACTCTCAAAAACCAGCCATGTACCTGGTACAGTAGTGTCATTACAGCCATCTTACACAAACAATTAACTGAATTAACTATAAAATACTGAAAAGTATGTTACATCAACCAAGATATAACAAAGTAGTACAAATAAATCATTTTAATACAATGCGGATTTTGAGAAAAGGGAACATTTTACAGAATTTACAGATGTTTTAAATTAATAATCTCAGAACATTCGGTAAGACTATTTGATTTGGAAGCTATTTGTGAGGGAAAACAAACAAAAAGTTGAATTAAAACCAATTCTGACTGCTAGCTACAATTACTGCCATTACTGAGTAAAAAGAAAAACAATAACAAATTATGGCTGTAGAACAGTTTTATCTTAAAAAGTTCCAACACTTCAGAGATTAAGGTTATCTCTCCATGAAGTTTTCACTGATCTAGGCTGGGTGAGTCAAAGATATACAGAGGACTCATCTTTGTATCTGTGCAATCATAGCGTTTGTGACAGCATGGGCAGCGCGATTGAGGCAATCTTCATTTTTAAGTAGTCAAATTTCTTATTTACAATTGGCTGATCCCTTCTGATGACCCCGGTTGGACATGACTCCATCAGAGTCACCAGGAGGGATCAGCCATTGAAGTTAAAAAGTCCCACCAGGTTGACTACATTAAAATGGTGGAAGCCCTCAATTGTGCTGCCCATGCAAATACAGCCTTTTGGCCACTAGAGGCCTCTATCATTCTCTATGGGATGGTAGGTGGAAACAATCTGGCTGAGCACTTGCTTTCATCAACCCATTTGTCAGATCAGTGATCAACTCTAGAAAGTTAATGAGAAATACAGATGGATGGAAAGGTTGCATCTCAATAGTCAAAAAATACCTCTTCTCCTCGTCCCCTTTATCTGCATTGATATGAAATAACTGGACATGTGAGAGCAAATGTCTAAATGGCATCCTCCACATTCCCTCACCAGTGCTGTGTTCACAGGTCAGTTCAGATAAAGGAAATGAGATGAAGAGAAGAAGCCATGTTAAACTATTGAGATGCACCAATAAAGTATTCGAACAGAGCCATAACTTAACGTTAACCTGATGGTCTTACAAGGTCATTCATGTCAAACTATGGCTCCCAAAATGCACTGCATACAGACGGGTCCTAGGTGTGGGTGGTGACACACCAGAAACTGTGGAGTTTTGCCGCTTTCAAAGCAACTCGGAAACTCTGACATTTCCGACTTGGAAACTCATTGTAGAAAAATGACAGAGTTTCCCCACTTGGAAAATATCAGAATCAACCAATAGGAAGCTCTACGCAAAAAAAGCGTATGTACATTTTAACTCCGGGGTTCCGAGTTTCCGAGTTGTCTTAAAAACAATTTCTAAACACTTCATGTCTTGACATTTTAACTTCAACTGAAATGTTCATATTTTTCTCGAATGGATTGGATTTCCCTCAGGTCTTCAGTCATGATGAAGCGCTGTGTAAAATATTATCCACACCACCTGGAAAGAGAGGGTTAGCCATAGATAAAGGACATTTTCACATACAGTATCAGAAACTGATTCAGATTGAGAGACTTTTGGCTATTTTCAGTTCTTGTGAAAACAATTTATTTGTTCAATTCTCAGAACCATACCAGGGTACCGAATCCATGCAAAAACACACAAATAATGTATCTTGCTGTGCAGGTTATTTTTACATCACAGCAATATCCAATTTAACTCTTAATAGATCACTTATTAGGCTTTTACTTCAATCAGATGTGTTAGTGCTACTGCTAACCAGGAACAAAATACGAAATCATAGGAGTCACAACTATCGTTGGCACTTGAGACAGGGCAATCAGATCCCTCAGCCATGTCCCCAGCCTAAACAATCTCTCCATGACCAGGGTTGGTGACCACCGACCACAAAATAAATACTGCCTGGACCATTACTTCCACAGAGGTTCAACAAATGATTGTGTGCGTACCAGGAATAATGCAAAGGATGTCATGAAGCCTTCTTTGGTGAGTTCCCACGTTCCTCCATATTCCTCCTCGTCCACCTGCTGAAAGCTGCTGAAGTACACATACAGGACCCCCGCGTTGATGACACAGAATCTGGAGGACGAGAGGGTAGTGTTAGACAGAGATGGAGTCGTCGTTGTTATTGAAGTTAAGGCACAGTTGTTATAGTTGTTTGGGAAAAACCAGGAAGGGAACAAGGGAGAGGGAAGCTATACACAAAGATGTTACTGTTGTAAAATAAATGATTAACACTGCAAGAGGTAGTTGTTTTAAGGGGATGTATCGTAGAGAGAGATGCATTGAACCCGTGTACTCTCCTGGACTGCAGGCCCACAATGAGTGCAAAAGGAGAGTAGGCGTTATGATACTTACATGGCTATTCCTAGGAAGCCTTTTAGTGGTGCAACACCCCATATCACTCCAAGGATGAGAGCGATAATCTGTCGAATCCAGTAGATCACATCTAAAAACTCATCCTGGAGAGTAAGCAGAAGAAAGAGATAAACGTGAATTGTTTCAAAGAGGAGCAAGTAATGTCAGTCACATTGATAAAGTATTCTAGATTCATCCACTGGCAAGTTTCCCCTGCAGACAGTATGCAGAAATCTACACAAATCCATGTACGAGTGTAGTGTAAACAGTGGTACGTCTGAGAGCTGCTGTGCTAAATGCCGACAACCTAACGAACGTTTGATTAATCTCGAGGAAGGATTGTAATTTTATTACAATGTATACTGTATACATTGTTGCTTTGGCAATATTGACACAATGTTTTTCATGCCAATAAAGCAGCTTGAATTTGAATTTGGAAGAAGTCACTGAGGAGGGGTGAAGCTAATGGCTACTCAAAGACCAGTGGGTTTGACGGATTAGCATTTTCGTTCATCTTGACTGTAACAAAGGCCACGACAACTTCCGGGCCCTATATTCACAATGTCAATGTAGCTAGCTAAAATACAAAATCATATGAGTCACAACTATCGTTGGCACTTAAGACAGGGCAATCAGATCCCTCAGCCATGTCTCCAGCCTAAATAGCTAACTTTAGCCTACCCCGACGTTACCCGATCCTGATTCCTGGTGACAGCCAGCTAGCTCCGTTAGCATGCTGGTTAAAGTTAGCTGTCTGGCTAATCAAGTGAGGAGGGCCCAATATGAAAATGTTAAATATCCAGCTTTGTTCAAAATATACATGAAAAACAACCATATAGTTATAATGAGATGAGCTAAACCAACCTTCTCTTCCCATACAGCGGTACTATTTAAGACTTTGCTCCATGTGGACTGCTTGACACCCCCATTGGCGAGATTAACTTCTTCTTTTCTCTTTGAACCGTTCGTCATTCTCTGCTGTTACCCCCTTGCTCTGAAGACGTTAAATGAAGCTCCGCGTGCAACACACCTTACAATAATGTTATTGTTACACGGTTCCCGTCGTCTATTTCAATCGATTATTAGTGTCAAATGTTGACAAAGGGCTAAAGGAACCACCGCACTGCCGACCCAAAAGACTTCATGCGCAGGAAGGACTTGACCCGAAATTAGACTGTCGGTAAGAGCCAATAAGAAAATGCTACGTTCACTCGACTGACAAGTTTCACACAAAAATAAAAGACAGCGCCCTCTGGAGGTGGAGTCATGCTATTGCCTCTTTCTTTTTGTCTCTGGTTTTGATGTACGGCTGCTCTGGCCTTTCAAATGATAGAGCGGTGTTCTAATCGTAGATGCAGAGCAGTATTTTCAGTGTCTTTGAGTATAGCTGATGTAGATGATGGGATGGAGGGTGTCCTTTCTTCAATGTGGAAGTCTTTGGAATAGATACTCAAGCTTAAATGCAACTCACAATGTATCACTATTGTAGCAATTGATGGGTAAAAATGCTTGAAGTAGTCTCTCTAGACATCCAGGTTGTCTCCCACAATTTCTTAAAGTTCTGGCTTGCCTAGGGTCGGGTTTACAAGACTATGCCTGAAGTTAAACCACTGACTCTGTGGCAGTGGTGTAAAGTACTTAAGTAAAAATACTTTAAAGTACTACTAACTATTTATATTTTTGACTACTTTTACTTAAGAAAATATTGTACTTTTTACTCCATACATTTTCCTTGACACCCAAAAGTACTCGTTAAATTTTTTATGCTTAGCAGGACAGGAAAATTGTCAAATTCTCGCACTTATCAACCGAACATCCCTGGTCATCCCTACTGCCTCTGATCTGGCAGACTCACTAAACAGAGAATATCCCATGTCATCCCTACTGCCTCTGATCTGGCAGGCTCACTAAACAGAGAACATCCCATGTCATCCCTACTGCCTCTGATCTGGCAGACTCACTAAACAGAGAACATCCCATGTCATCCCTACTGCCTCTGATCTGGCGGACTCACTAAACACACATGCTTCGTTTGTAAATTATTTCTGAATGTTGGAGTGTGCCCGTGGCTTTCCGAAAAAAAAAAGAAAATGGATGGTGTCATCTGGTTTGAAATGATTTATACTTGTACTTTTATACTTTTATTTAATCAAGTAGAATTTACAGGATTACTTTTATTTGAGTCATTTTCTATTAAGGTATCTTTACTTTTATTCAAGTATGATAGTTGGGTACTTTTTCCATCACTGCTCTGTGGTTACAGGGCAAAGACATATTTGCCATAAACGTCCAAACCTCACATACCCTAGACAGGTCTGCATCCAACCCCCAAGGCGAACTGCTACATAGACTGCAGACATCCCACTACAACCACCACTGATGTAGTGGGGCACAATCAACCGTTAGAGGGCAACTAGTGTGACCAATTTGGTATCAAACTTGGGTTGTTTGAAGGACTTGAGCCTGTGTTAGCCCATTGAGCTTAACCCTAGATATTATTTGCACTACTCTACACAGCACTGTACCACCTGTGATCCAGCTGCACAACACTACACAGCACTGTACCACCTGTGAACCAGCTACACAGCACTGTTTATTTTTCTTTTATTTCTCCTTTATTTAACCAGGTAGGCAAGTTGAGAACAAGTTCTCATTTACAACTGCGACCTGGCCAAGATAAAGCAAAGCAGTTCGACACATACAACAACACAGAGTTACACATGGAGTAAAACAAACATACAGTCAATAAAACAAATCTATATACGAAGTGTGCAAATGAGGTAGGATAAGGAAGGCAATAAATAGGCCATGGTGGCAAAGTAACTACAATATAGCATTTAAACACTGGAATGGTAGATGTGCAGTAGATGAATGTGCAATGTAGAAAAACTGGGGTGCAAAGGAACAAGATAAATAAATACGGAAGGGGATGAGGTAGTTGGATGGGCTATTTACAGATGGGCTATATACAGGTGCAGGGGTCTGTGACCTGCTCTGACAGCTGGAGCTTAAAGCTGGTGAGGGAGATAAGTGGCTCCAGTTTCAGAGATTTTTGTAGTTTGTTCCAGTCATTGGCAGCAGAGAACTGGAAGGAGAGTCTGCCAAAGGAGGAATTGGCTTTGGGGGTGACCAGTGAGATATACCTGCTGGAGCGCGTGCTATGGGTTGGTGCTGCTATGGTGACCAGCGAGCTGAGATAAGGCGGGACTTTACCTAGCAGGGACTTGTAGATGACCTGGAGTCAGTGGGTATGGCGACGAGTGTTAAGCGAGGGCCAGCCAACGAGACCGTACAAGTCGCAGTGGTGGGTGGTGTATGGGGCTTTGGTAACAAAACAGATGGCACTGTGATAGACTGTGTCCAATTTGTTGAGTAGAGTATTGGAGGCTATTTTGTAAATGACATCACCGAAGTCAAGGATCGGTAGGATGGTCAGTTTTACGAGGGTATGTTTGGCAGCATGAGTGAATGATGCTTTGTTGCGAAATAGGACGCAAATTCTAGATTTAATTTTAGATTGGAGATGTTTGATGTGAGTCTGGAAGGAGAGTTTACAGTCTAACCAGACACCTAGATATTTGTAGTTGTCCACATAATCTAAGACAGAACCTTCCAGAGTAGTGATGCTGGACGGGCAGACAGGTGCGGGCAGCGATCGGTTGAAGAGCATGCATTTAGTTTTACTTGCGTTTAAGAGCAGTTGGAGGCCATGGAAGGAGAGTTGTATGGCATTGAAGCTCGTCTGGAGGGTAGTTAACACAGTGTCCAAAGAGGGGCCAGAAGTATACAGAATGGTGTCGTCTGCGTAGAGGTGGATCAGAGACTCACCTGCAGCAAGAGCGACATCATTGATGTATACAGAGAAGAGAGTCGGCCCAAGAATTGAACCCTGTGGCACCCCCATAGAGACTGCCAGAGGCCCGGACAACATGCCCTCCGATTTGACACACTGAACTCTATCGGAGAAGTAGTTGGTGAACCATGCGAGGCAATC
>QNTS01002171.1:110262-166962 GCA_003317085.1 Hucho hucho | reverse complement strand
TAAATTTCTTGAATGGGGCATGCTTATTTAAGATGGTGAGGAAGGCACTTTTAAAGAATAACCAGGCATCCTCTACTGACGGGATGAGGTCAATATCCTTCCAGGATACCCGGGCCGGGTCGATAAGAAAGGCCTGCTCGCTGAAGTGTTTTAGGGAACGTTTAACAGTAATGAGGGAAGATCGTTTGACCGCAAACCCATTACGGATGCAGGTAATGAGGCAGTGATCGCTGAGATCTTGGTTGAAAACAGCAGGGGTGTATTTGGAGGGCAAATTAGTTAGGATGACATCTATGAGGGTGCTAGTGTTTACGGCTTTGGGGTTGTACCTAGTAGGTTCAATGATGATTTGTGTGAGGTTTAGGGCATCAAGCTTAGATTGTAGGATGGCCGGGGTGTTAAGCATGTCCCAGTTTAGGTCACCTAGCAGCACGAACTCTGAAGATAGATGGGGGGCAATCAGTTCACATATGGTGTCCAGAGCACAGCTGGGGGCAGAGGGTGGTCTATAGCAAGCGGCAACAGTGAGAGACTTGTTTCTAGAAAAGTGGATTTTTAAAAGTAAAAGTTCAAATTGTTTGGGTACAGACCTGGATAGTATAACAGAACTCTGCAGGCTATCTCTGCAGTAGATTGCAACACCGCCCCCTTTGGCCGTTCTATCTTGTCTGAAAATGTTGTAGTTAGGGATGGAAATTTCAGCGTTATTGGTGGTCTTCCTGAGCCAGGATTCAGACACGGCTAGGACATCCGGGTTGGCAGAGTGTGCTAGGGCAGTGAATAAAACAAACTTAGGGAGGAGGCTTCTAATGTTAACATGCATGAAACCAATGCTTTTACGGTTGCAGAAGTTAACAAATGAGAGCGCCTGGGGAATAGGAGTGTAGCTAGGCACTGCAGGGCCTGGATTAACCTCTATATCACCAGAGGAACAGAGGACAAGTAGGATAAGGGTACGGCTAAAGGCTATAATGACTGGTCGTCTAGGACGTTCTGAACAGAGAGTAAAAATAACAGGTTTCAGGGGGCGATAAAGTAGATTAAAGGCATAATGTACAGACAAAGGTATGGTAGGACGTAAATACAGTGGAGGTAAACCAAGGCATTGAGTGGTGAAAGAGTTATTGTCTCTAGAAACATTTAAACCAGGTGATGTCATCGCATGTGTGGGTGGTGGAACTGAATGGTTGGATAAGGTATATTGAGCAGGGCTAGAGGCTCTGCAGTGAAATAAGACAATAAACACTAACCAGAACAGCAATGGACAAGGCATATTGACATTGAGAAGAGGCATGCTTAGCCGAGTGATCATAAGGGTTCAGTTAGTAGTGAGGCTGGTTCGGGACACGGCGATTCAGACAGCTAGCCGGGGGTATCAAGCTAGCAAAGGCTAGCAGGCCGGCTAACAGAGACGGAGGAAGTCTGTTTATAGCCTCCTCGTACGTTTCCGTCGGTAGACCAGTCGTGATGGGTTAGTGGGGTTCCATGTGGTGAAGGTAACCAGGCCAATTGGCAAAATAGGTAATAGTGGCCCAATTGTCCGATGGACCTGTTTAGCTAGCAGCCGATATGCTCTAGACAGCAAACGATTAGCTGGCCGCAGTTAGCTGATGGGCGTTCAGGTGATGTCGCGACGGAGGGCCGGTTGAATAACCCCCTCGGGCAGATAACGTCGGTGGTCCAGTCGTGAAGGCCCAGTGAGGCTCCGCACCGGCAGTAAAAACAGGTCCGGATAGGTGTTGTAGCCCAGGAGTGGCTGATGGGATTCTTCAGCCAGCCGGAAGATGGGCCAAGCATAGGCTAGCTTCAGGCTAATTGGTGCTTGCTCCGGGACCAACGTTAGCCAATAGTCACTCAGATAGCAGCTAGCTAGCTGAAAGATCCAGGTGAAAATATCCAGAGCTTGCGGTAGGAATTTGGGGATATGGAGAGAAAATAGGTCCGGAATGCTCTGGTTTGAGTCGCGTTATACGAACGGCGAGAGCTTTTCCGAGCTAAAGGTTAGCTGCTGCTGTCCGCTAGCAATTGTAAGCTAAATACTAACATTAGCTAGTGAGCTAGCTTCTGTTAGGGAATTCCGGATTCGAGGTGGATAATACTTGAAAAAAAACAGATCCGTACCACATTGGGTGAGGCGGGTTTCAGGAGTGTTTTGAAGTTAAGTTTTAGAAAAAAATATAAAAAATGATACGCAAAGAAAATATATAAAAAGATATATACACTGGACACGACAGGACGAGGACAAAAGACGTCTGACTGCTACGCCATCTTGGATAAGCATGATAATTACCACCTGCACAACACTACACAGCACTGAACCACCTGAGAACCAGCTGCACAACACTACACAGCACTGAACCACCTGTGAACCAGCTGCACAACACTACACAGCACTGAACCACCTGTGAACCAGCTGCACAACACTACACAGCACTGAACCACCTGAGAACCAGCTGCACAACACTACACAGCACTGAACCACCTGTGAACCAGCTGCACAACACTACACAGCACTGAACCACCTGTGAACCAGCTGCACAACACTACACAGCACTGAACCACCTGCACAACACTACACAGCACTGAACCACCTGTGAACCAGCTGCACAACACTACACAGCACTGAACCACCTGCACAACACTACACAGCACTGAACCACCTGAGAACCAGCTGCACAACACTACACAGCACTGAACCACCTGTGAACCAGCTGCACAACACTACACAGCACTGAACCACCTGTGCATAAAGGTCAAGACCAGGAAGGAGGCAGATTGTAAATGTCATAGTCTCTAAAGTTGAGTGTAAGCCTTGAAGGCTTTGTTACAAGAACAACATGGATGAACGGTCTCAATCAATTCACTAGGGAATCTGAGATTGTGTGCTCTTCATTTTCAGAATGTTGATAAAGTAAAGTAGGGCTTAAATACATCCCTATAAAAACAATCAGCCATTAACAGTAGGCCTGTTCCAGCATTTGATCATCTGGACCTTACTGTGCTACAGATTTTCTGTCCCACCCACCACATTGAAAGTGATGTGTGCATGAGTTCACATGCAACTGGAAATATTGTCTGAGGTGTCCGATAACCATGAGGCTGTGGTGGCATGATCAGAGCAGTTTCGCATTCACACCCCAAGAGACATAACAGAAAAGTAACCTAGGCTGAAAACCTAGGGTATGAAAACACATTAGGCTTAAATCAGTACAGCAGTGGAGGCTGCTGAGGGGAGGACGGCTCATAATAATGGCTGGAACAGGGCAAATGGAATGGCATCAAACCATGTGTTTGATGTATTTGATACCATTCCACCAATTCTGCTCCAGCCATTACCACGAGCCTCCCCAATTAAGGTGCCACCAACCTCCTGTGGTATAGAGGTATAGACTAGCCTATACTAACTGGCAGGAAAGCCTATAACATGAGTTATTTTTCATAATTTGACCAAATTGTTATTGAATTAGACTACCATATTGACGGGTGAAGTTCACTTTTCTTTGGTATGAAACCCCCTCTCTCTCTAAATTCAAGACGATCTGAGGTCTTAGAGGTCGGTAATGACGTTTTGTACCACGTGCCTGTTTCTATGCTGACTACGTGCGTCGTATTTCCCTCTCCACACGCCTCCAGAAGCTGTGAGAGCCATTCGAAATAAACAAGAACGACGGGGGCCATTGTGTCACTAGCCCAAGTGGCCAGTATCACGTTTATCACCATTCGAGGGAGAGAGGGGTACCACCCTACCTAAGTTGGCATCAACAAAGCCCCAAATCTCACATTATTTATTTATTTTGTTACATATGCTTGCGTTTATTTCTGACTTTTTCTACAATCTGAACTCCTCCTCTATCAAATAAGGTAAGGTTTTTGTGAATGTATTCTTAAAAACGAGTTTTTACCTTTTCAAAGTTGTGCGAGCGTTACCTTTATGGTGTTAGCCAGCTGCATGTCGCTCGCATAAAATGGCGACAGCAAGGGGCGAGTAGTTCTGGAGGCTTGTCTCTTGCCCTGTTCTGAATTGGTTCCAATATGACAAAGATGCATGTAGCCAGCCTATTAACTTATGGCCCACTCCGCAATTCAGCGGAAGAAACAACACGCGCCAGTTTTGTTACAATGTATCAATTAATGTTCATGACTGTCTCATTGACGGGATGTAATTTACAGGCTTTCCTCTTAAAATCACTCGCCCGATTTTAATTAATCACAGTTTTAATTAATCATTTAACTAATGTAGTTAGTTATCATAACAACTTGCTTTACGTCGACGCACTCTAGGCGTTATGGGTTATGTAGAATATGATTTTATTGTAATCAGTCCATCATATTGCGTCCTCGTCGCACGTTTTTTGAGGAAGATGGGCAATGAAAGTTTAACTTTAAGATATCTAGATGTCATAAAATCGTTTGACCATGGCAGTTTAGTACGCTGTTATGCAATTTGTAATCTACAATTATTGGAGAATAAGACTAAATATACTATGTTTTTCCCATTCTAGCTATGACAAAAGTTGCCTGCTTAGTTATCAAATGTATTTGGATGATAAATGTTTTCAGAATATAGCTTTCACTATTCTGTCTCTTCATATTTACATTAATATCTCGACTAATGCACTGTGTGTGCCTGATAGCCAAGGCTATATGAATGTATGCATGCAGCAGTAGCTGTTTAGGTTACTCCCACCACATGTCAACATTGCCATGCTCTCTGTGCATGCTAGAGATTAGCTCAAAGCTGTTCCCAAAAGGCTCATTTGTGTCTGATGTCCACATGATAAAACAGCCATAGAGCCCCAACTCTAATCCAGCTATCTATTCATCAGCCATGTTACAGTTTTCACCCCTGACATACCAATTGCCATACCATTGTTTGGGAGAAAAAGGTAGACTATTCATTTATGATTTGAAGGGGGGGGTTCAGTGTTTCCGATGTGATTCATTAAATGATTTATTCATGGGCTGTTGGTGCATGTGCATTTAGTCCATAACTGTGTTGAATGGATTGCCTGAGGTCATGGTGGTGTGCCTATCTCCCTGACACACACACACACACTCCCTTTCTCTCTTTGTGGCACAGTCTGCCAGGCCTGGTGTTGGCACAAAGGCGTGATTGTATATGGACAGTAATTCAATATAGCATAGGTTGCATTAGAATGATTCTAATAACTGACTCTGTTACCATCAGATCTGAAAAGTGTCCCCAATGGCTCCATTGGCATTGTTGTTGTGAGATGTAGGCCATACAGAATAACTTAGCTGATGCATGCAGGTGGTAGTTTTAAACAAACCCTTATTTGTTTATAAATAAACACATAACTATTTGCCGGTATTTCATCAACTTGTCTGGCAAGGGTAGCAGTTAAAACATTTTTTGCCCATTTTTCAAATTAAACTTGGACTATTTTCTGTGTTGGCCTGTGTTTGTTTATCCACTGTTCAACTTTTATTCTCCACAAAACCCCACTAAGGCTGTCTGCTGTAAGACCCCTTTTTCTATAGGATGAGAGGATTGGAAGAGAGAGGAGAAAGGAAGAGAGTGTGTGTGCCTGTGTCCAGAGCCAGCAGGTTTAGGTCAACAGTAACCGGCAGAGCACTGCCTGGCTAACAGCCTGTGATGTCAGCCATTTTAGGTTGGCCAGCACAGAGCATGGTGGTGCTCCGCCATTTTTCTCTCCCTACCCTCTTAACAATCCAGCTTTAAAGCCTGCACTGCCAGTGGCCACAGCAACACAGGCTTTCGCAACCTTTTTGCAGCCGTTTGCGCTCCCTGACTTGAACACAGCCCAATTGGGATTCAGCAGCAGCTGAACTGTGACAATGTGGAGACAGTGTCATTAGGGTTTTGTTTCTGTTTCCAAAAGTGAAAAACAAATGATATAGCCAGAATGAAGGGAAACCTCAGAGACAAACACACGCAAACCTCTACTGTGGTGCCAGAGGAGGAAAAGGACGAGGAGGTGGTGATGGAAGGAGGGATTACTACCACATACTCCTGGTTTAGAGGGAGCTGAGGAGGGATGTAAAAGGGTTACTAGGGGTAGTACGGTTGGAGTACGGTGGGAGTATGGATATTTTAAAGGGGTAGAGGGTCTCAGGGAAACAACAAAGAGAACTGGCCTCAGTGCTCCCAGCTTGTCTCTCAGTAATGGTGGGCAGTGACCCAGGCGTCTGTCTGTACAGAGTGTGAGCAGGAAAGGACGCCATTTGCCCCAGCCAATAGCGTGCGCTGGCGAGGGCGACCACACCTAGAAGACATGCACACCGCGTGAGTGAGGCACTGAAATAGGAGCAGGGCACGGACTCTCCAGTCACCACTCACAGGAGTGTGTGGAAAAAACAAGCCCACTAGAGCCAGGACCTGGATGGTATTTGAGGTGTGTTTGTTTGTGTGTGAGCTTGTGGGTGGATGCACGAGTGAGTGAAATGAGGAGAGTGGGAGGGAACGGGGGTGGGAGGGCAGTTGCCATGGGGACAGTAACATACCAGTGGCACTGCCGACCTGTCTCTTGGCAAAACTTATTCAGAGAGGGAGTGGGTCGGAGAGAAAGACGAGGGGACAGAAAAAGGTGGAGAGAGGAAGAAGGGGGAGGGGTGAGGAGGCAAGCAAACATGGGAAGGCTAGGGGATATGGGAGAGTCTCTCTCACACAGAGAGGACAGACAGATGGACACTGTCACGTGGACAGACTGGCATACAGCAAGAGATGAGGGACAGGAGCCATAGTCAGGGATGTCAAGCTGGCTGGGACGGCGTACACACCCGGCCGGCTACACTCCTAAACTATTTGGAGCGTTGGTCTCTAGTGTGTGGGGGCTAATATTGGCCTATACACTAAGAGTATAGAAGCAAGTCCAGGGTATGATCGAGCGACAGGTGTGCATGGAAGTTTGAGCGCGCTACCTCTGACAGATTAGTTGAGTGTCGGGACAATAACCACATTCTGTCTGTGTGGGTCACAGCGAGTAGTGTCCGCCTGTGTCGTGTGGGAAAATGGCCGCCCTACTGCCTCTGTAAACAAGCCTCACGCACAGGCATGCAGACAAGCACACACACACACTCCCCCGTGCTCACACATACCCTGCATGCTCACACACAGGCACACTGATGTGCGCGCCCACGCACGCAAGCACCCACACTGACACACAATCAAGCTTCATGGTAAGTCTTGCTGTGCTCATGTTAGAACATTACTGACCCATATTTTAGTTTTCAGTGGATCTGTCATTAAGTCAACAGGGCTTGTCTGAGATCTGCTGAGATGGAGAGGAGAGGTTCACCAGTGTTGTACTGGTACATGTATCTACTCAATTCCTGTGAAGCAGGTTCTTTGTTCAGGTAATCTCGGTGAAATGTTCCTCTCGAAGATACTCTTAATGTAAACACTGCTTAACAAAAGTCCACCTGGAGAATGAGCTCTCCTCCCAGCTGTGTGTGGTGTTGTGTGAACCTACAGTAGTCAGTCAGGGGCTAACTTAACGGTGGTGCTCCAAGGTGTTAATGGGGGGTTCACACACAGTTTGTGATCTTGTGTCTTTTTAACTGCTCATTGTAGCCAGTCAGGGGGGCTGGCGTGTGGTACTCAACACAAAGGCGCGCATACACACACACACACACACGCACACACACGCACATATCATGCACATTCAGAAAAACACATGTGCAGACACACACTGCAGCCAAGCTCTCAGGTTGTGTCCACTGGCTGAAGAGCTTGCGGCGGAACATTCCAGTCTTCGCAGTCGCCCAGGGAGGAGGGGGAGGAGAAATGACTTGATGTGATTGTAGTGCGAAGAGAGGCAGAAAGAAAGCGGGGGTTGGGTGGATGGGGGGGGGGGTATTGGGGCAGAAAATTCCTGGCTGAAACACCTAACTGCTTCCTCCGAGACCGTTAACACCCCCCCACCCTCGCTTCTCCACTCTCACCCCCAACCCTCCTGCCCATCCCCCACCAACCTCTCCCCATCAGGCCCACGTGATGGATGGCAGGGCCTGCCCACCCCCCCAATAAGCCTTTGTGTTGGTCATGTGACTTGGCCGCCTTGGCAGAGCTGTGCCCCCGATGCAGAACTGAATGGCAGGGGAGAGGGAGTGGCGGGTTGCAGAGAGAGAGGGGGGCAGAATAGCCCAAACGGAGGGCAGTTACTCCCTCTGGGAGGGTTGTGGGGGGTTGTGTTCCCCCCACAGTGGCAAAGGCCTGCTCTGCCTGTTAACCACTCGTACACCAGTGTAGAGGAAAGGTATGATGCTTTGGAGAAGATCGGAAAGTATTTTCAATCAGATTAGCAATTTTACTTTTAACACAAAGTTTGAGGCCTACTCGGTGAGGCATAAAAAACAAAAGATATTGCTGTTGGCGAATATGTTACGGAAGGGACTGGTCATTGGCTTGCAGTGTAATATAGAAGACTCACAGTAGCAACAAAAGATGAAATGTTGTTTTCAGATTGGCATTTGCAATATCGTCTTCAGTGATTGTGTATTTTCAACACATGACCCACTCTCTTTATTGAACAAGACTCCCCCATTGGTAGAATCAATACAGAAGCACTGATTTAGTAAGTTATGTCAAGCTTTTTCTCCATAACTCCATTTAAACACCATGTCCTATTCGCAAAACATCCGCCACCTCAGTCCTCCAAAAGCGACTGCACCTTTAAGAGATTTGAAACACAACACCCCTACACCATTTAGTCCATAGCTCAGAGGCTCCCTGGAACTTTGGTAGGCAGTTTGGGTCCAGTCAGTTGGGACTAGAAAATAACACGTTGCTCCTCGGTGCCATCAGGAGGGAAACAACAGGTCTTAGACCAGTGTGTAGGGCCGACTTCATCTTACTATGGTTTCTGCTCCACCCTGTGTGTGTGTGTGTGTGTGTGTGGTGTGTGGTGTGTGGTGTGTGGTGTGTTTGTGTGTGTGGATGCAGGGAACTTGGATTAGAGGGTAAGATGACGCTGACCTAATTTGCACAGCGGACATGTCTGCCATGTGGCAGAGGTGAGAGACAGAGGTGTGTAAGCTCCTTATAAGGTAGGGGGGATTCATTGTGTTCATGGAGGAGGCTTTGGGTTGAAGGACTGTGGTAATGTGTGTGGTGCCGTTGGGAGTAATTACCCTAGAGCTGTCCTCAGTATTTCACCAATATTTCACCTCTTGGGAGGGGGGAAGGAAGGGAGAAGTCGCACACCTAACAGGAAGCTATGCCATTTTGTTATAACATAGGAAAAGTTTGGATAGTGTAGAGATTGAATCTGTGTGTGTGTGTGGGCCATTTGCACGCCTAATACAAATCCCACCTTTCCCCAAATGAAGGCTACCAAAATCCTGTGGAGTGAATGTCCCGCTACAGATTTGAAAATATTCACTAATGTTTTCTTTGGTGGTGTGAATTGTTTGGCCAGCCTATGAGTGTGGATCTGTCATGCGCTGTGCTGCGTATGTCCAGAGTGGGCTGTGTTCCCTCTGAGAGTGTACTGTGTATGAAGCTGGGGAAGTTAGAGGTGGGGAGAAGAGAGGGGGTGGCCTGGGATAGCTCTCTAAAAAAACTTTTTTACAGAAGAGTGAGAGACTAGGAGGGGAGCAGAGAAACACCCAATATTGGCCAATAAAACACAGCCTTGAGTTACTTGACTTGTGAGTTGAGTTTTTAAAGGAGCAGACTGTATTTATTGACAAAGAAACACCACTGAAAATTATAGAACGTTGTACCACAATTCAAGACCTCTTTAAACCACATATTTCATCAGAAATGTTGGCCTTTCCTTTGTCTGTATCAAATAAATTTCATTGCGTAGTGTAATATGATTCTGGGACTCTGTATAAAAAATTGACCTCTTACAGTATGTGTATAGTGTACAGTATAGTTTAATAATGATGACTTGTGGGTTTTTTCTCTCTCCATTTTGTTTTCAGCACAAACACACTGAGACGTGAGCAAACCCAACTCATGGTCATGTTCCCCCACGCTCCCTTCCCAATGGCTGGTCCATAGTCAGGGCCCCAACTGAACCTCAAACTGACTGCTGTACTCCTTGGCCAGCCGGCTACCACNACACCATCCGCTCCCCCTTCCCCACTATCCGCTCCAACCATGGCCAGCAAGAGGAAATCCACCATACCCTGTATGATCCCCCATAAGACCATGCACCTCCGGGAGGAGCTGGAGCAGGACTCATGCCTGTCAGACCCTCTCTCTCTCCTCCAACAGGCCCGGGACCAGGGCTACTCCTCTATGGGTGCGAGCGGTAATGGGCAGAGCCCCCGGGAGCGATCCCCAGGAAAATCCTCCAGGCCTGAGGGGGGCAATGATGTCAAAGATGGGTGTGGCACCTACACGTGCAGGCCGTGTAACTTTGAGACCCAGGACCTAAACCTGTTCCTGGACCACGTCTACAGTGGCCACCCGGACTTCAGAGCTGACCCCAGCTTCCAGTGCGTGGACTGTGGGGTGTCAGCGGCCAAGTTTGAGGGCTTGGCCCTGCACAACGCCCAGGTCCACCCCAGCACAGTCTGCACCACCCTGCAGCTGAGGAGGAGGGACAGGAGGGTGGTGGTGGAGCAGAGTCTGGTGACAGGGTCAGAGACCGGGAGGGACACAGAGATCACCATCACCAAGACCCCCATCATGAGGATGATGAAAGGGAAGTCAGAGTCCAAGAGGTTTGTGGTGTCCCATTCCTCTCCTGATGAAACCTCCCCAGACCCCCTCCCCATCTCTAAGTCCAAGGAGATGGAGAGAAAAGAGACCCCCACAGTGACAGTTACCCACGTCCCTACCATAGTACACAACGGGACAGCCACCAAGGTCACGCTCCCCTCTGCTATCCAGATAGTGAACGGCTCGGGGGCTCTGCCCATGCTCAAGACTGCCATCACACAGGTACTTAGTGCATCTTTTTTGTGTTTCACGTTTTGTCAGTCCTTTACTGCAAATTACAATTGGTGCTCAATTAACTTAATTGAATTACATTGCCAGAATGTGTACAAGTTTCTTCAGGGAGTTGAATGCAGTTCATATCACAGACTGTGGACAATAACATTTGTTTTTTTCTATTCTCTGAACCAGGTGGTGTCAGTGGTCCAGAACAGGAACGTCTACCATCAGACCGCTCCCATCACAGTGTCCGCTGCCCTCTCCTCCTCCTCCACCTCCTCCTCTTCCACCTCCTCCAAGAACATGCCCAAGGTGCAAACATTGATTCCTGTCATTTTAGGGCGGCAGGTAGTCTAGTGGTTAGAGCGTTGGACTACTAACCGAAATGTTGCAAGATCGAATCCCAGAGCTGACAAGGAAAAATCTGTCGTTCTGCCCCTGAACAAGGCAGTTAAGTGTTCCTAGGCCATCATTGAAAATAAGAATTTGTTCTTAACTGACTTGCCTAATAAAATATTCAAATTTTTTTACCAGGAGGCCTGCAGCTCTTAACATACCAATTTGTGTCTGGTGATTGACTAGTGTCAATTCCCCATTTTGATCATATTGTTTCAGTCCAGCTTTATGAAGATGTGCTAGGCAGTTCAAGTGTAATTACAGTGCATGTACACATTATTACATGATACTTACATTTACCATGAAAATACATGGGTTTCGGTGCCTTTTGAGCTGTCAGTGTAAATCTTCTCCTAGTTTATATGAAATAGTTACATGAAGTAGTGTAAATTCAATGTAATTCCGATGTTGGTACTACATGAAATATATATTCTACCTTCTGTGGTGCAGGTGATGATTCCTCTGAGCAGCATCCCAACCTACAGTGCCTCTATGGACTCTTCCTCCTTCCTCAAGACGTCCTTCAGTAAGTTCCCCTATCCCACCAAGGCAGAGCTCTGCTACCTCACCGTGGTCACCAAGTTCCCAGAGGAGCAGATCAACATCTGGTTCACCGCCCAGAGACTCAAGCAGGGCATCAGCTGGTCTCCAGAGGAGATAGAGGAGGCCAGGAAGAAGATGTTCAACACCATCATACAGACAGCTCCCCCTAGCACCCAGTACCAGCCATTGAGCCAAACCCACCACAGTCCAGCCCAGCACACCATCAGGGTCCTGCCTGCCTCTCTGGGGCCTACGGGGATCCCTCACATCCTCCAGGGCTCTCTGGTGGGTCAGGGAGGGGTGATTGTCACCCAGCCCATGATGGCCAACAGCATCCAGGTCACCAGTGCCCCCATGGCCCTGGCGGTCACACCCAAGCACCAGGCTGCAGCCCGCCCTATGATGCAGGCCCGGCCTGCCGCCGCCCTAGTGGCCGATAAGGGGATCAGCATGGTGGTGGAGAGCAGTAGTATTGGAAACAACATCATCATCAGTAGCCGTAGTAGTAATAGTGGAGGGAGTACTAGTAGTATCAGTAGTACTAGTAATAGTACTAATAGTAGTATCAGTAGTAATAGTAGAAGTGGTGCAGGGAGTACTAGTAGTATTAGTAGTACTAGTAATGGTGGAGGGAGTACTAGTAGTATCATCAGCAGTAGTAGTTACAATAGCAGTAGTTTCAGCAGCCATGCTAGTGTCATTAACCTTAGCTTTGGCAACAACAGGGGGAACAGCATTTATAGCAATGGAAAAGTAATCAATGCCAATGGGAAAATCAACCATGCTATTGCTAATCTCAGTGGGAAAAGCAACAGCAATGCTATCAGCATGGTTAAAAGCAGCATCACTGACAGTAGGTGTAGCAACAGCAGCAAAAGCAACAGCAGTACTATTGCTAAAATGATAAGTGAAAGTCAAGTCACCGCTGATATTAAAAGCACCATGGACAACAAACCCAACAGCAGCAGCTTGAGCAACAAGAAAACAATCACCACAACCAGTGGCCCCACAGCCACAGCTACTCCTACTGCCTCCACCACCACCACCAGTAACCCCACCACGACCACCAGTAACCCCACCACCACCAAAACAGAGGCGGCATCTTCCCCCTCCACCAAACCTTCCTCCTCATCTTCTCCGGCGCAGAGTGGGAGCACGGACGCCAGCGGAACCCCCAGCTCCAGAACGCTCCCCAACACCTTCCTGGACCCTGGCTTCTACAAGAGCAAGAAGACTGTGGAGCAACTGAGCGCGCTCAAAGAGAGCTTCACCAACAACCAGTTCCCCAACCAGGAAGAGGTGGACCGTCTCATCTCCTTCACCGGCCTGACCGTACGCGAGGTCCGTAAGTGGTTCAGTGACCGCCGCTACCACTTCCGCAACCTCAAGGGGGGGCGTTCTAGCACGGGCGGTCATGGGGGTGCTAGCGCAACGACCACACCCGGGTCGGCTAGCGCATCGACCACACCCGTGACACCCCGTGGTAACAGTGCTACCCCCATGGACCTCTCGGACACTGCCACTCCCAGTGAGAACACTAAAACCTCCCAGCAGGGGTTGGCAGCCCTCAGCCCCCCTCCCTCACAGACACCCACCTCCCCCACCACCCCATCCAGACGGCCACCCAGACCCCCCTCCCCAGACTTCACAGCCATTCGCTACAAAGAGAGGGACCCTCAGCAGGTGAGTGGTGGTGTGACTGTGATGATTGACTTTGCACACAGCTTCATTTTCCATAAGATGATAAAACATTTTTTTATTATGGGTGAAGTATTCCTTTAGTGTGTATTTACTGCCAATCAAATTGCTCACTGGGACATGAGAAACCTATGCTCGTCTACCCTACACGAATCTCTTCTCTACCCCACTAGGTGAGGGCGCTGGAGGCCAGCTTCAGCCAGGACCCTGACCCATCTGGAGAGGAGGTGGACCGCCTCCGGGCCGAGACCAAAATGACCCGTAGAGAGATCCATGGCTGGTTCGCTGAACGCAGGAAGAGAGTTGCTGCTGAGAAGAAGAAAGAGGAGTTGGAGAGGGCGGAGCAAGCGGATGAGATGGGGGGAGGGGAGGAGGGAGTTAAGAGTAAGGATGATATCGGGGTGAAGAAAGAGGAGGATGGTTCAGGCTCCGAGCTGAAGGTGAACCCCATTAAGATCAACCTGAAGATGCTCAAAGTGACTGAGTCAGATGGCAAACTGGAGTCTGAGGGAGGGCAGGCAGACAGCCCCACCATGCCTACCCTGTCTCCCTCCCCAGACCCAACATCAACCCCCACCCTTACCCCTGCTCCATCCACAATTCCAAGTCTAACCCCAAAGCCATCACCTAAACCCTCCCCCTCTACAACACCAAAACCAGCAGCATCATCTTCCACCCCTGCCCTCAAGCCCTCCGCGTCCCCCAAACCCTCCCCTATCCGGGGCAAGAAGACGTTAGAGCAGCTCCACCTCCTGAAGCAGGTGTTTGTCCGGACTCAGTGGCCTAGCGCAGCCCAGTATGACGAACTGATCTCTTCCACGGGGCTGCCCAGGCCTGAGGTAGTGCGTTGGTTCGGGGACTGTCGCTACGTGCAGAAGAACGGCCAGCTGAAGTGGCTGGAGGCCTACCAGACCATGGTCCTGAAGGAGGACTTCCAGAGGGGAGACACTCAGATGCTCAAGGCCCATCTGGAGGCCCACGGGAGTCTGGAGGAAGAACAGGTAGGACTCTAAATTATCTGGGATAGTTTTTCTTTTAAGCTTCATATTCTGAAGTAGTCTTGCACGAGCTGCTCATAGGACCAGGATCTTATTGCCTGATTCTGTAGCGTGAGGCAGCTTGATGTACAAGTACACCTCCTGGACAGGACACTAGTCTATAGCTGGGACTTTCCCCTAATTTATCTCCTTAATGCTGAGTGCCAAGCAGAGACTCCTCAGGTCCCATTTTTACAGTCTTTGGGATGACTCAGCCGAGGATTGAACTTCCAAACTCAGGGCGGATACTATAACCACAAGGCCACTGAGTTGGTTCGAGTTACATGTAATAACACCAAGAAATTATCATCATTAAATGACATGGCATTTGTGCACCTGGATGTAAAGTGTGTCTAGTAATTGTCTATACTATCATGTTGCCTGGGTGTCTAAATGTTGAGTAGCAGAATGCCTGTCAGTAGTGATTAGTTAGACTGTCTGTCCTCTCCAGGTGTTGGAGCTGGCCCAGGCTAGTGGGCTGACAGAAGAGCTGGTACGACACTGGTTCTCTACCCAGGCTCCTATACTGCTGCAGGGGAAGGACAGGGGTGTTGCAGCCACAGAGGAGACACCTGTGGCGAGGGGAATAACACCCAACCCAGCACCCATGGAGGAAGGATCGTCAGAGCCGGTTCAAGGAGGGGGGGAGGAGAAGATGGAACCGTCTGTGTGTGGAGGAGCGAAAGATGAGAGGAGCGTGGACACGAAGGCTGTGAATCCTGAAAAAGGTAGTTTTTCTTGGTATATGTATATTTAGAGAATGGTGACACTGTCATAATTGAGATGAAGTAGCACTACAGTAATTATGCATACAATATTTATTTGTATTTTTTTCGTTTCTGTCACAGGAACAGACTGAGGACCTTTGTCTAGGGCAGGGTTTCCTAAACTCGGTCCTAGTCTACCCCCCCCCCCGGTGTACGTTTTTGCCCTAGCACCACTACACAGCTGATTCAAATAATCAAAGCTTGACGAGTTGGTTGTTTCAATCAGCTGTGTAGTGCTAGGGCAAAAACCAAAACGTACACCCAGGGTCCCCCCCAGGACCGAGCTTGGGAGACCCTGGTCTAGGGGTGGCCCAGAGAGACAATGCAGGTGGTGTTTGCACGGGGAGTGTTTGAGTGCATGACAGCAGATGTGATTGTAACTGGATCACTAGAAATGGACCCTGAACTCCCCCCTACCCACACAACCACTCCTTTACTGGGGATGGACACTGAACCCCCAACCTTCCTATGCTGAAGATGGCCACCCCCTCCTGTCTGTTTTCCATTTTTCCTACACCCCACCCTTCTCCTTCACATCCTCTAATCTGCCACTGATGGATTTGTAGAAAAGGGGAGATGTGGTTGGGATTTTGACTCCAGCAGCCGTGAAAGGGGGGTGTTTAAAAAAAATCCTGACTGGACAGACATCGACCAATCCAATCCTCCAGTGGGAGGGAGGGGAAGAGACTGGCTGTATCCAAGAGGTTTTTGGTACTGGGGTAGGAGAAACTGCACAGGTTCTTTTTTGAAAGGAGACTTGAGGTCTGAGGTGAATATTAGATGTGTCCTTGTTTTAGCATCAAGTGCTTCTGTTCTGTATGTCATGGACGTCTGTGGATCTTTTTCTTAAACTAACATCTTGACTGACTGTAAAAGAAGTTCCAACATACTTAGGCCTGTTGTATACTTTTTACAGATATTTGCAGAATAAACAATGTAACAAATTGGTTTCCTGTCACTTATTTTCAAAGTCAATGATAGAGGTTGACGTTTCAGTGTGGATCAGAAGAGTTAATCATTGAGCAATTACTTGAAACACTTAACCTTGTCAGTATACTGAATGTACAACTGCAGGCCTACAGTTAACAGATTTTTACATTAAAATCAAACAAGCACAAAATCAGGCCAAGCATAGTTGATTAAGTACTTTAATTCTCAGGCTTGAATATGTTGCATATGAAAGGCAAAATTAAAATGAATACTTTTTCTCCATAGCTTAGGCACAATACAGAAAGGCTTGGTTTGTAAATGAGACCATCCGTCACAATTGTGATGTGTCTAGATCAAAAGAAACAGATGACATGAAACCAACAGGATTTCTGAATGAACAATGTAGTTCATCCAGAGGCCCATGGAAGAAAGCACACTGGTCAGCATTAGGAGCACAAGAGGGACAACTCTTCACAACACAGAGCGAAAGTGTGTGCGTGCACACAAAGTCTGAATCCCTCAACCTTACCATGAAAGTTTGACAATGGAGATAGGCGCAAAACAAAAGGTGGCAAGATTCAGACCTTAGGTATTCAGTTCCAACCCCCATGTTCCACTTATCTAAATCCATATGGCTTCAAAAGGAGTTTCCCTCCATGGCATAACATTCTAAATACTGGTTTTAGAGTGCATGGTCTGCTCAAGAGGGGCATTGCATATCAAGTGAAATATGACTCTGGTGTCCCCTACTCCCAGCCTAAACCATTGTGGGGGTAAGCACAAAAGTGCATCACCTTAGATTGGCTGCTGAGAGCAACTTCCATTAAACGACCGACTGGGGGTGTGTCAGTCAGGAACAACACTGATATACATTCAGTAAGATCTGCTATGGAGATTTACAAATTAACTTCTCACTTGAATTACATTAAAAAAAAAATGTGCTGTCATGTCACTATAGACCACAGTGATTTAACCCCTTCATGTCTCTGCAAGTCTAATACAGAAGTCTATCAATCAGCAGTTCTGTAGCAAACAGCTGTGCTGAAAGAATCTTCAGAAAATCTTTGGGAGCATCTGGAATCTCCGGAATGCCGCAATGGAATGGAAAAGACAGACAAACATCCCCTCAGCTGAATAATATGCATACAAGCACCACCGACCTACTCAAACATTTAAGAACAGCCTTTCAACCCATACTGTCTATAGGATTTCAGTTAGGTCCTTCTTGGCCAGCAATACTGCACTTAATTAGGTTTGTCGACTTCCTAGCGCTCTCTGCTCTAAGATTATCTACATGCAAGCCCCTCAAAACCAGTTAAGAAGGTACATCTAAGAGGAATGACGTCTACAATTTAGACAACTTTAACACATAGGTAAACAAAGATAACTAATGTCTTCCATTGACCTCGCCTTTCATTCCAAGTGGAAATGTAATGAAGTCCAGAGCAAAAACTGTAGACACTTGCTACAGTAAAACATTTAAAACAAAAACATCGCTCTGCGCTGGAATGTCTGCTAAAACCAAGCCCATCTTGTAAACGTGTGGGCAGAACTGAATAGAACACACTGCATCCAGTGGCACCCTGTCTCTCCTCCCTCTGCCATATATCCACATTGAAACAGAGATAAAACATTAAGGATGTGACTTCATCACTAGTATTTGAACTCACAGCTTTCAGGGACAGACAGGCTAGCCCCGTTCCAGCACTACAATGCAGTATGGCATCCTAAAAGGGGAAAATAATGCCATGCTAATCTCCAAATTTGGGCTCTATTCAAGCCACATCGCAGAAGTTCAGTTGTACAGCGTAATTGGAATTTAAAAGCAATGTTCCCGCTTTAGTAGAGACTGCATTCACTGTAAATGCTGCATCTGTCGGCTCAATTACAAATTACCTTTACATTTCTATCACAACATTAACACTTCAGCTTTCCAGATTGAATAGTGTATAAGGGATAAGAGTGTGAGTGTTTTTACTGTTAGAGACTGTTAAGAGCAACTGCTTTGACATCACAATGCAGGCAACGGAATGACCCGTAGTTTTCAGAATGCAAGTTTGGCAAAATAAGAAAAGCCTGTGTGTGTATGTGTGTGTGTATATAAAGGCTTGAGTTACTCCACAGAGAGCCCTCGTGTTTTACACATTAAAAAAAGAAAAATCACATGAATGTTTAAAAGTTTAAATAAAAGTAGTTTAAAAAAAACATGGAGACAGAAGCTCTTTAAGAGCAGGTTGGCTGCTGCCATCGTCTGGCCAACAGCACAGCAGGAATAAATATATATACTCATATACGCCAGAGAGAAGAGAAAATAATAACCTAATGTGGAAAACAGCTTCCAACTGACACCTTCACAGCTCCCTCCCTCATCCCTCCCTCTTCCATTCTTCTTTCCCTCGCAAACCTTTGCGCTCGAGTCGAGCACGCCAAAATTCCCCATCTCTCGACATCTTAGCCGAGGGTTGAAACTTATTTGCGTATAATTTTTTTTCTTGTCATCTTTTGTCTTCTCTCTCCCTTCCCACCCCCTCCACCTCACACTCACTCCAGGAGGGGGACACAGAGGAGAGAATGAGAGCAGAGCAAGGGAGAGCTGCCTGAAATGTAGGCCAAAGCGGTGGTGGGCGTTTCCATAGAAACAGTGTTCACAGCAGTCAGTGACATCATCGGTACGGGGAGGAGCTGGGGGGGGGGGTTGGAACGCGCCCTGATTGGTCCGGCCTAAACACGGTTCTCTCCGCCCACTCTGGTCCTGCGCATCATCCTGAGGGGGAGGAGGAAAAGAGAGAGAGAGAGAAAGAGAGAGAAAGAGAGCAAGCAAGGACACGCTAAAATCTCACAAAACTGAAATGCACCAACACAGACAGAAAGAAGTTACACATACCTCCTGTTCTGAGGGTCCAGGTCCAGCAGAGCCTCCTGTGATACTCTGAAGTCATCTAGAGGTGTTTGGTAGCGGGCCTCGAAGGAGCCCTCCCTGCCTCTGTAGGCCTGGGTCTGGGCCTGGGTCTGAGCTGCTGGGGACTGGGGCAGAGGGGACATGGAGGAGGCTGAGGATGTGGATCCTGTCTCCCCAAGACGCTCACGCCCTGTCTGGGTAACCACCGCTGCAGAGGCACCTCCTACCGGCAGGAACGGGCTCAGCACCTCCCCATTTTCAGCCTAGTAGAGGAAGAGAAAATAAGTTGGAGGAGCGAATATTAGGGCTATGATGATACCAGTAACGCAATGTTTTCCATGGCAAAAATGAAAACAAAAGATAACACTATGGACCTTTAAAGACCTGCTGTATGTAAAATACTGTGTACTATAGCTTGGGAAATAAATAAATGTGATTCTGGATGACAACAATGATGTTTGTTTCCAACATTAGGTACGTTTTCCTAAAGAAGTTAAATCCACTGTGTTTTGTTTCCTTGCCAGGATACTAACGAGTAACGCGATACTGGTATCATCCAAGCCCTTGTGAATAACTGTCAATGTGTGATGGCTGATGGGAACTCTGACAGTGGTGATGGAGTCAGTCCAGTGAGTGTACCAGTACCCACCCTGCTCCGGGTGATGTCCATGTGCACCAGCAGAGAGGCCAGCTCCAGATCCTCATTACAGCTGTTCTTCAGAGGGACCGACCGGTAACCTGACACCACACAGACACACAGACAGAATGATAATCTGAAATGCCAAACTATTCTGCTAGTCAGAGAGCCAGTCAGGGTGTATCATACTTGTCTCAGCCAATCCGAGTGGGTGTTGGTACAATGTGACACCTACCTGTCTTGAGGCTGTTGATGGGGAAGCTGGCCTGAGCCAGGAAGTTCTGGTCGCTGAACATGTCAATCTCGTACACCACAAAGCGCAGGAAGGCAAAGGCAGAGTTACACACGGTGAACTGGAAAGGCTTCCGAGGCCACGTGGGGTTCAGACCGTTATCCGCTGAAGAGAACATGGAGAGAGAGAGAGAGAGAGAAGACTAGATCAGCCATCTAAAGTCCCCATTGTCGTATACTGTGTGTGTGTACACACTAGGGGATGTTTTGTCCATCAGGTTGCCACACAATCCTTAGATATTTGTACAACTTTGTTTTTCCATAACTGGATAGGAAATGACAAGCTTAATTCCAAACCCATCACTACACCCTTGCCCTGTCCCTAAAACCTAGGACCCTTCTTTTCAAAATAACACTTGGTTCAACTAACCAACTACTAGCTAGATGTAAAGAACCTGATTGGTTGAATTAAGTATTAGTGTAAGGTGTGTTACTCACCCTCTGAGTCGGTCTTCTGCTTGGCACTGTCATATTCTGCGCCACACACCTCGATCTCGATCAGCGGGCACACGATGCCACGACCGTGTTTAGGCAGGTGACGAGCACCCAACACCTGGAGAGGACAGACAGTTTAAACACCACACGTTTTTATATCCTCGTGGGGACCTAAAATTCTATTTTCCCTAACCCCAAACCCTAAGCTTAAGATAGCCATTGTCCTCATGGGGATGTGGGAAATGTCCATTGAGGGAGAATTTTCCTTGTTTTACAATCCTTGTGGGAACTTCTGGGGATTTCCACGAGGATAGAAGACCACACACCCACCTCTATCTGCAGGGTAGAAGACCACACACCCACCTCTATCTGCAGGGTAGAAGACCACACACCCACCTCTATCTGCAGGGTAGAAGACCACACACCCACCTCTATCTGCAGGGTAGAAGACCACACACCCACCTCTATCTGCAGGGTGACTGACTCCAGGCCCCTCAGTGTGTGTCGGTCGAAGGGGTCAAAGTTGTCATCTCTCATGATTGGTGGCTGGAGGACGTAGCCACTCCTCCCGTTCAACATGAACAGAGCCTGGTTCATCTGCATGGGCTTGTCTGGAGAGAGGGAAGGGAGAAGGCAAGGGAGGGATTGAAGGAGAGAGGGAAGGGAGAAGGCAAGGGAGGGATTGAAGGAGAGAGGGAAGGGAGAAGGCAAGGGAGGGATTGAAGGAGAGGGGGAAGGGAGAAGGCAAGGGAGGGATTGAAGGAGAGGGAAGGGAGGAAAGAAGAAGTTCAGTCAGTCATCTTCAAAAAGGTAATGTAAGGAAAACCAGTCATTGTTTAAAAAAATAAATAAACAGGAAAAATCCAGTGTATCAATCCCCCTTCTCACCTAGTAACAACTCATCCCTCCCTCCCTCCCTCTGTACCTGCGGTCTGGAAGTTCAGCGCGACCAGCTGGGATCCACAGAGCCACATGGGCAAAGGGTCGTAGTTGGAGGAGTCCAGCCTCTGTCCACGGGGGTAGATACGGGACAGCTGCAGCCGGTTGTACTGCAGGAACCTCTTCCCCTTGATCCGGTTCACATACTTCTCTGCCTTGGTCTCCGGGAACGACGACATGTCCCGGAAACACGCCCGCTCTGTCCCAATCTCTACAGGAGCAAGGTGGAGATGGGGGGTGAGATATGCTTGTGTGTGTGTGTGTGTGTGTGTGTAACTGTATAGACGCGTCCTTACTGTCCTCGTCGAAGGGTACAGGTCTACAGTAGATGACCAGGTCAGATAGCTCCAGAGCGATCTTCTTCCTTCTCTCCATCATCTTCCCCTCCTCCAGCTGACACACACACACACAATTCAGTTTGACACTACTCACACACAGTCATTACTTCACAGACAACCACAAGATTTCTTCCATTCTTTATTCTTACTCATTTACTACAAAGTATTCTTTCCATACCTTGGCCTCTGATGTCATGGTGACCTCTCTGATCTTGATGACCCACTCCTTGAGCTCCTCCTGGGTATTGGCAGCGATGTCCAAGACCTGCCCTGCCCTGGGAGAGGCAGCTGAGAGGAGGGAGAACACATGCAGCCTACTTCCCTTACCATCAGGCCGCACCACTAGGGGAGAGAGAGAGAGAGAGAGAGATGAGAGGGGGATAGAGAGAGAGCGAGAGGGGGATAGAGAGAGAGCGCGCGAGGGATAGAGAGAGAGCGCGCGAGGGATAGAGAGAGAGCGCGCGAGGGATAGAGAGAGAGCGCGCGAGGGATAGAGAGAGAGCGCGCGAGGGATAGAGAGAGAGCGCGCGAGGGATAGAGAGAGCGCGCGAGGGATAGAGAGAGCGCGCGAGGGATAGAGAGAGCGCGCGAGGGATAGAGGGAGAGGAGAGGGCGAGGAGAGGGCGAGGAGAGGGCGGGGGAGAGAGAGCGAGAGCGATGTGGCAGCCATGAACACATGCTAGTTAGGCTGTTTGGTGCTCATTCCTAACAGAGTGGTGCATGGCACAGCATGTGCCTGTAGTAATGGAAGGACCGTGTATTGAACCTTTAGAGTATCAATACAGATTAGACACACCACAGAGAGGGAGATGGAACAGTGATAACACCAGAGAGAGAGTGGGTGGTGATAGAGATAAAGAAAAGAGATTGAGGGGGAGATGCAAGTATCTAGAGGTCTTTCCGAGGCAAGGTGACCGTGCTATCTGCAGGAGGATAGAAACAGGAAGGGGAGGAGTCACTCACCAATCTGACAGGAAGACACATCTACACTTCCTCTCAGCAGGTCTCCCAGAGGACTGTTTTCTGTCAGCTGCTGTAGGGGAGGAGAGAGAGGGAGAGTTAGGGAGAGAGAGGGAGAGACGTGAATGCTAATCTAAAAACTCAACAGCAGCATTTTACATGTTGTTGCTATAAACAATGCTAGAAAATGACAAGTCCCTCTCATAGCATAGACTAGTGGCTGTAACATGTGGATTATTAGCAGGTGGGATAAGCTGATACGTATCCCAGTACGCATCTACAGGGTAGAGGGCCTTACTGATCTGTCTGGCTCCACAGCTGAAGGACTGATCTCCTCTACGTAGTTAGCAGGAAACCACAGCTGCTTCTTCCCACCACAGTCCCCCTTCCACCTGAGTGGGAGCGAGAGAGGTAACACACACACACACACACACACACTGAATGGGGTTTAGGATGTTCAATAACCAACCCCAGATAACTCATGTAGCTCTGTGATGATTTGGATGGTGAACCTGACTTCCTGTGTGTGATGTCACTCACCAGCCTCCTTCCTGTTTGTCCACGTTTTGGATGATGGCGTTCTTACTGAAGGACAATTCATCGTCCCTCTGGGCCTTGTACTCATACATAGCCTTCACTGTGCACTGCAGACCGATGTGAAGGGGTTAGGACACACACACACACCCCTTGCATTGTTACATTTGCAAAGAGAGTGAAGGGGACAGGATGTAAACACACAGGAGATCAGAAATCCGGTGCAGTCTTACCTTGAAGGTGGGCATCTGATTGGCTTCTACGTAGAACCCAGGGTTCCGCCCCTCATACAGAGACCCGTAATCTGGCTCCTGACAAATACATGACAGTTCAGAGGATATCCAACTCACTTACATTCACTACAGAAACAATCAAGAGCACAAGTGTGTGGTCCACTCACAGCGGTGCCGATCTTCTCCAGTGTCTCCTCATTGATAGGGTAGCGGAGCTTCATCTTACGGTACAACGGGTGTTTCTCGTAGTAACTGATGAGATCCACCAGGCTGTCGAACTCCGACGTCCCCAACACCACCGTCTGGCCCTCCTGCTGCACCCTGCAGTGTTTGATCTTCCCCTCTGCCCTGAGGTGACGACAACACAGGGTTAAACACACACGTACGTGTCCTACTGCGTGCATTAATCATCAGGTGCTTCACAGCAATCTGAACCAAAACCCCCGTAAAGAAAGAGGACGCCAAGACGACAGTGACAACAACCCATCGTCATGGAAGATGCTTTTCATTGTAATTAGACCTATAACTGGCCTGTACATTTTCAAAACAGCCCAGTCAATAATGCCAGAGCAGACGCTATAACGCATGTCTCGAGAGGCCAGGTGGATGTGTGCGTGAGCTATACTAGTGGTCTAACTCCGTACAGAACGCATGCCTCAAGTGGATCACAGCTTTGATCTTTGACTACCTGGTGTAAAAATACACACACTATGGTGCTTATAAAACCACATTGTGTGCCTAAGTTGCACTATGCAGAAATCGCTCAGCCTTTTCCTGGTTGCTAAAACTCGAATAGTTTGCGTAATTTCAGTTTATGTGACAAAATAAACTAGTATTGTGTAGAGAATCATCGTACCATCTAAACCGCTGTGAAATATATTTTCCATAACCAAAAATGTTGTTATAGCTGGTGTACAAAACCAAAAGTGAAGAGACACAATAAACTAAACTTAACGGGAAGCATAGAGAGTGCATCTAGAACAGATCTACCGCTTTTTAGACTTGCATTCAAGTTGAATAATAGAGCTATAACTCACATTTCTATGTGAATTTGGTAGGGTCGCCCATAAAGTTACATAATGCCATTAAGTTACCAATGACATGTTTTTATTTAGAACCCTTTCCGTCCCATATAACGATTGTGGCTTAGGTTGCCAACTGTGATAAAAAATAATAAATGGGCCACCAGGAAAATATTTTCAAAACAAGTGACCACTTCTTTTCTCACTAAAATCTTTAATGGGTTGAAGGCATAGAAGTTTGCACTAGGTCACCGTTCTCTGAGCTAGCTCACTGAGTACTCTGAACATCTTGCTATCAAAACAAGTTCTAGCGAGCTGGTGATGCGGTAATGTATGTCAACTTTCCTAATATCATGTAACTAATACCGGAATGCTGCATCAGTAACAACCAGAACAAACTGCGCAAATAATTCTTTTTGTTTAGTCGTTTGTTTCTATATTTGAGACTCACCTGAAGGAAATGGCAAAGGAGCTTAGCTCTGCCCTTTTTCTGACAAGGAACGCCCCGTCACGTGGAACCCTCATCAGCATGTTCTCAGCGTGGCTCCGAGACAGGTTGGCATGGTACCACCTAGAACATACACTCATACTTACACACATCCTTCCTACCCTCCTTCTCCTTTCATAAAGTCATCACTGACACGCATGAGATTGAAATGAATGACTATCTGAAGCCTTGAGAGCTGGACGTACTCTTTGCTCTCGTGGGCGTTGGTCTGGGGCACAGGCTCAGTCAGCTTCATCTCAAACTCGTTACAGCGCAGCGCTACCTGCTGGTAGTGGGTGATGAGGGCGAATAGCGTGTCAAACACCAGATTGTCTGTCAAGTAAAACTTTGGGCTGCCCGCCTCCTGGCGAGAGTGGATACGACAGTGCTGCACCCGGCCTGAACGCCTGTGTGGACAGTGAAAGAGAGAGACCAGGTATTGATTTGGAATTTACTCAGCCCTGTCCCATGCATTAGCAGAGAGACCAGCAGCCTAGCCTACACCGTGACTGGCTACTACAGAAAATCAATAGGACAACAATTTGGATTGATTGACTGGTCAGGTCCAAGGTTTTCCAGTGTAGCAAACCTATGGGCACCGTAGATTGGGGGCTAGCCCTCAAGAACATACAGCACAAGTATTATCTGAACTATGTGATGCAAGAAATGGGGTGGGTGAGGAGACAAAGGGTCAGGAGAAGGGGGGTTAGAGAAGTGTGCTAGGAACAGGGATGAGGAGAAAGGCATTAGTAGAGGGGGGGGGGGGGGGGNGGTACAGTAGGGGAGATTTACCAGAAGGACAAGGTGTAGTCTCCTACAAACGTCTCACTCTCCCGGACCAGGAAGGACCCGTCCGGAGCGCCCGTCTCCAGACAGTACTCCGACAGCAGCCGTTCAGCTATCTGTCTCCCGTCGCGACCAGCACCCAGCTTCCCATGGAACCACTTCTCTGCTATATGTTGGTCCATACCGTTAGAGACCTAGAAAGCAAGACAGACCGAGTGCTAGAGTTTAATGTTGGAACTCCTATGGAAGAGTTTCCCCAAACTTGGTCCTCGGGACCCCGAGGGGTGCACAGTTTGGTTTCTACCCTAACACTACACAGCTGATTCAAATGATCAAAGCTGGATGATTCGTTGATTATTTGAATCAGCTGTGTAGTGCTAGGGGCAAAAAACAGCATACAAAACCAAAAGCACCCTTTGGGGTCCCGAAGACAGAGTTGGGGAAACCCTGTCCTATGGCATTAAGCACCATAAAGTGATGTTCTGTCCTGTATGTACCGCAGTGTTTCTGCTGGCTTAATTTTGCTGTGGTGCTGCGCCACTGCAAAATCATTGCCTCCACACAACAAAAAATATGGAACATGTACTTTATCTGCAAACAAAACAAGTAATTAATAGAAAAAATAACAACCCCATAGTAGAATAGTTTATTCATTTACCTAGTCGGCTTGTTGTGTTCTATGCTAGATAAATATTCCTCACCGTGGCTCATTCATGTTATAAGTGCCATAGGAAGGGAAACATTCATTCTGACAAGCAGTCATTGCACAACAATTATTGCAAACTGCACCATTTTAAACCCAGGGTTTTTAGCAGAAGCATGTTTTTCTCAGCAAATCACAGTGAGTGCATAGGGGAGAGTGGGGATAAATAAACACCGGTCAATTGTAGGGTGACTTGGGGTACAACGCCTCACTACCTCAAAATAATTTATTTGAATTACTTAAATTGTGATGAGACATAATATTTTTAGTTGAGCAAGAGTAATGGAAACAAGATAAAGTGTTTGGGGAAAAATTGTAACGTGGTTTCTGTGAGAAGTCAAGACAGGGGGCTTTTTACCCAAGTTACTCTAACAGGTAGGCCTACATTTTATTCAGTGTTTATGCAAGTTTCTTAGGACATAATTGAATCAATACGATAACTAGTTAAAAGATCACATTTGAGATCTGGCTAACGATTAGCCCAATGGGGTAAATGCAGATAGGCTGAAGCATGGGGTTGCCTATTTATTTGCACCCACGACTCCTTTCCCCCCCACTGCTACAAATCTTTTCAGATGAAACACTGATGTACCGCAAGGCCTTACTCACCTCTCTGTGCTCCTCCTCATCCTCGTTGCCTTGGTTGTTAGACGTCTCCTCTGAGTAGTAGATCTTACTGCTGGTCAGGACAAAGAAGTGAGGGTACCACTCCTGCAGAGAGGGGGAGATGGTGTTTGAGTTAGAAAAAGGTATTTAAAAAAATAAATAAAAATAAATAAAGGTAAGAGTGGCAAGAGAGCTATGGACCATACAACCAAGGCATATACAGGGAGCTACAAAAGTATTGGGACAGTGACATTTGTTGTTTTTATAGCTCTGTACTCAGCACTTGGGATTTGAAATTATACAGTGACTATAAGGTTAAAGTCAGCTTTAATTTGAGGGTTTTTTCATCCATATTGTGTGAAACGTTTTGAAATTATAACACTTTTGTACATAGTCCCCCCCCCAATGTTTTGGTTGTGTTTCAGATTATTTTGTGCCCAATATAAATTAAATGGTAAATAACGTAGTGTGTCATTTTGGATTCAATGTTATTGTAAATGAGAATATAATAAACACTGCTACATTAATGATTACAGATAATTCTGAATGAATCATGATGAGTGAGAAAGTTAGAGGCATAAATAACATACCCCCCCCCCAAAAAAATGCTAACCTCCCCTGTTATTAATCAGATTTGATTGTAAAGGTGAGAGGTTAGTATGTCTTGGGGGTATGATATAAAATGCTAACCTCCCCTGTTATTAATCAGATTTGATTGTAAAGGTGAGAGGTTAGTATGTCTTGGGGGTATGATATAAAATGCTAACCTCCCCTGTTATTAATCAGATTTGATTGTAAAGGTGAGAGGTTAGTATGTCTTGGGGGTATGATATTTGACTAACTTTTTCACAATTCATTCATGGTAGCATCCATGATTACATGGTCCCCCGTGGGAATCGAACCCACAACCCTGGCGTTGCAAGCACCATGCTCTAAAAACTGAGCTACACGGGACTACATTAAATGTAGAAGTGCTTAGAAATATATTCTATTCTTACTTACAACAAGGGGTTCTACTAAACTATAAGGAATTGTTTTAAAGTCATACCAAGTATCATTTAGCTATTGGATTTTAAAATCCCCTGAAGTATCAAAAAAAATGTAACACATTGAATTACAGATTCACTACATGGAACAGATTGTCCCCAAAAAATATTTAAAAAAGGAAGTTTGTGCTGAAGTGTCTCTCCTATATCTATCTATTATTATTTTTCTACATGTATTCAACCACATTTCGGTATTAAACAGTCTCCATATATATGCACTACCGTTCAAAAGTTTGGGGTCACTAGAAATTCCCTTGTCATTGAAAGAAAAGCTAATTCTTTGTCCATTAAAATAACATAAAATTGATCAGAAATACAGTGTAGACATTGTTAATGTTGTAAATGACTATCGTAGCGGTAAAACAGCAGATTCTATATGGAATATATATTTAAGGGCGGCAGGTAGCCTAGTGGTTAGAGCGTTGGGCCCGTAACCCGAAAGGTTGCTGGATCGAATCTCCGAGCTTACAAGGTAAAAATCTGTTGTTCTGCCCCTGAACAAGGCAGTTAACCCACTGTTCCCCAGTAGGCCGTCATTGTAAATAAGAATTTATTCTTAACTGACTTGCCTAGTTAAATAAAAAGGTTAAAACATAGGCGTACTGAGGCCCATTATCAGCAACCACTCCTGTGTTCCAATGGCACGTTGTGTTAGCTAATCTTAGTTTATAATTTTATAAAGGCTAATTGATCATTAGAAAACTCTTTTGCAATTATGTTAGCACAGCTGCAAACTGTTGTCCTGATTAAAGAAGCAATAAAACTGGCCTTCTTTAGACTAGTTGAGTATCTGGAGCATCAGCATTTGTGGGTTTGATTACAGGCTAAAAAATGCCTGAAACAAATAACTTTTCTGAAACTCGTCAGTCTATTCTTGTTTTGAGAAATTAAGGCTATTCCATGCGAGAAACTGAAGATTTCGTACAACGCTGTATACTACTCCCTTCACAGAACAGCACAAACTGGCTCTAACCAGAATAAAAAGAGTGGGAGGCCCCAGGGCACAACTGAGCAAGAGGACATTTTGAGCCTGTAATCAAACCCACAAATGCTGATGCTCCAGATACTCAACTAGTCTAAAAGGCCACCTGTGCTAACAATTGCAAAATTTGCTTTTCTTAAAAAAAAAAAAAAAAAGGACATTTCTAAGTGACCCCAAACTTTAACGGTAGTGTACTTCCATACATTTTTTCAACTGGTAGAGGGGGACCTTCAGACGAGTCTTGAGGCCTGTGGGCATCCTTTAGTTTAGTTTATTATTTCGACCATTTTAAAAAACAAGCACACATAACCTGAAAAAGCCATACATGCACAGCCATACATGCACATCCATACATGCAAAATATCCAACATGTACATGTTCATGAGAGTGTGTAACCCAAAAGGTTTGGACGCTACAGACAGAAGTTGGAGGATTAGCTGTACCAACGTCAGGCGAGTCTCTTGAAACTTGTAGGTCGTAGAGCAAACACTGTTCGTGAGAGTCATCTTTCCATAGAGGGGTCATAATCTTTTGCAGGCCAAACCAGTCGGACGCTACAGATGATTTTGTGAGAAGACCGATTTTCTGGACGTCTCATGGTCTGACAAACACTGCTCTAGCTCTGTCACCTTTCACCACAGCTACAGAAGTGCGACATAGGCAGATGCGGTGGATTGACACGCAAACAAAAAACTGATCTCTAGCTTAAACTGACAGATTTTTATGGAGATTTTACTATGCTTATTTTATTATGCTAATTAGATTTCCGCGGGGGCGCAGACATCGTCCTTATTAATATGGGGTTGGTCCCCCTTTTGCTGCTATAACAGCCTCCACTCTTCTGGGAAGGCTTTCCACTAGATGTTCAAACACTGCTGCGGGAACTTGCTTCCATTTAGCCACAAGAGCATTAGTGAGGGTCCTAGCCCGAACCATGAAAAACATCCCCAGATCATTATTCCTCCTCCACCAAACAGTTCTTGTGCTGACGTTGCTTCCAGAGGCAGTTTGAAATCTGCAAGTCTGCACTTTAACCTCAAAGTCATTGTATCGTTTAAAATCCCAAGTGCTAGAGTACAGAGCCAAAACAACAACATGTGTCACTGTCCAACTACTTTTGGAGCTCACTGTAGATAGATAGAAAAAAAGTTCTCACATGGTTGATGGGATCCTCCAGGAAGAGAATGCCATTCTTGATGGAGTTGCTGATATCATTCTCAGAGTAGGGAGTGGAGGTGGACACCTCCTCATAGGCACTGCCCTCTGCTAGCTTCTTATGCTGCACAAGACAGGGAGAGGAAGAGTGAAGAGACTGCAGTTGGTTTATGCAGTCATTTAGCAGATGCTCTGATCCACGAGTACATTAAAATGACAACACAAACACCTTTAATTCCAAACCCACATGACCCTATGGCCCTGTGACCCCTGACCTTGATGAGGATCTTCCTCTTAAGCTGATTGGGTGAGGGCAGTCCATCGGCAGAGATGTCCACAGCCTTGGTAAGCAGCATTTCTCCAAAGACCTTCTTAAAGTAGGTAGCCATGTTCCTCTGCTGGACAATGCTGCAATGATCCTCTATGGACAGGATGATGGGGTAGCTGGGGAAGGAGTAAGAGGGAGAGAGGGGTCAGAGGTCAACAGTACATGTCAACGGTGAAAGGCGTGGTGGAAAGGCCCCCCCCCCCTTTGTGAACTTCTCATTTAATGTCATGTTCTCTTTAGAGGATAGTAGATTACTGAGTATCATTCAAGCATACAAAACCCAAAGACTGTGAGCACATGGAGACTCACTCAGACGTCACAAAGGCGTGTTCCTTGATGGTCGCCAAGACATCACAGAACTTGATCTTGGTGGTGAGGGTGTGTCCATGGTAGATGACAGGCATTCCATCTGGACCATCCCAGCAGTCCACTGCCAACACAAACTGTTTTTTAATGGCATAGTAGAGATGTCTGGTCTGCATATTTGGTGAGTTGAGTGGGTGTCTGTTAAAGGGTAAGTAGGGAGTAGTAGGCTCTAACCACATTAGTTAGCCTGTTGAGTACACAAAATATAGTTTGTCTGTTCTCATTTACAAGGGCAGCTACACAATCCCAGGATAAGCATACTACTGTTAGTGGACTCTCCATTGACCATGGTTTGTATCCGATGTGTAGTAGGCTTAGACTAGGCCTACACAACCAGAATCAAAATAAAAGATATAGGATAAAAAAATGTGATTGTTATTGGATAAATAATTTTTAAAAGAGAGGAAGGACAGCATCCAGTGCCCTCAGAAAGTATTCTTACCACTTGACTTATTCCACATTTTGTTGTGTTACAGACGGAATTCTAAATTGATTAAATAGCTTCTTTATTTTTCTCAACCAGCTACAAACAATGCCACATACCAACAAAGTGAAAACACATTTTAGGGCAAATTTATTGAAAATGAAATACCTTATTTACATAAGTATTCACACCCCGAGTCAATACAGGTTACAAAAAATACCTTTTGAAAAGCGGAATGTGTCACCTTTGGCAGCAATTACAGCTATGAGTCTTTCTAGGTATGTCTAAGAGGTTTGCACACCTGGATTGTACAATAATTGCCCATTATTATTAGAAAAATTATTCAAGCTGGTTGTTGATCATTGCTACACTGCTTTTCCAAGTCTTGCCGTAGATTTTCAAGCAGATTTATGTAAAACTGTAACTTGGCCACTCAGGAACATTCACGGTCTTCTTGGTAGGCAACTCCACCACACACACACAAAAGTTTGGACACCTACTCATTCAAGGGTTTTTCTTAATTTGTACTATTTTCTATATTGTATAATAGTGAAGACATCAAAACTATGAAAAAAGTGAAAATCTTGCAGTAATCAAAAAAAAAAAAAAAAAGATTGTTAAATCAAAATATATTTTTGATTATTCAAAGTAACCAATCTTTGCCTTGACAGCTTTGCACACTCTTCGCATTCTCTCAACCAGCTTCACCTGGAATGTTTCCCAACAGTCTCGAAAGAGTTCCCACATATGATGAGCACTTGATGGCTGCTTTTCCTTCACTCTGCGGTACAACTCATCCCAAACCATCTCAATTAGGTTGAGGTCGGGGGATTGTGGAGGCCAAGTCATCTGATGCAGCACTCCATCACTCTCCTTCTTGGTCAAATAGCCCTTACACAGCCTGGAGGTGTGGCTGGGTCATTGTCCTGTTGAAAAAAAAAATGATAGTCCCACTAAGCCCGAACCAGATGGGATGGTGTATCGCTGCAGAATCCTGTGGTAGCCATACCAGTTAAGTGTGCCTTGAATTCTAAATAAATCACAGACAGTGTCACCAGCAAAGCACCCCCACACCATCACACCTCCTCCTCCATGCTTCATGGTGGGAACCACACATGCAGAGATCATCCGTTCACCTACTCTGCGTCTCACAAAGACACTGATAAGACCAAAGGACAGATTTCTACCGGTCTAATGTCCATTGCTTGTGTTTCTTGGACCAACAAGTCTCTTTCTTATTATTGGTGTCCTTTAGTAGTGGTTTCTCTGCAGCAAATCCACCATGAGGCCTGATTCACACAGTCTCCTCTGAACAGTTGATGTTGAGATGTGTCTGTTACTTGAACACTGTGAAGCATTTATTTGGGCTGCAATTTCTGAGGCTGGTAACTAATGACCTTATCCTCTGCAGCAGAGGTAACTCTGGGTCTTCCTTTCCTATGGCGGTCCTCATGAGAGCCAGTTTCATCATAGCGCTTGATGGGTTTTGCGACTGAACTCAAAGAAACATTCAAAGTTCTTGAAATTTTCCACATTGACTGACCTTCATGTCTTAAAGTAACGATGGACTGTCATTGCTCTTTGCTTATTTGAGCTGTTCTTGCCATAATATGGACTTGGTCTTTTACCAAATTGGGCTATCTTCTGTATACCACCCCTACCTTGTCACAACACAACTGATTGGCTCAAACGCATTGAGGAGGAAAGAAATTCCACAAATTAACAAGGCACACTTGTTAATTGAAATGCATTCCAGGTGACTACCTCAAAGCTGGTTGAGAAAACACCAAGAGTGTGCAAAGCTGTCATCAAGGCAAAGCGTGGCTACTTTGAAGAATCTCATATTTTGATTTGTTTAACACTTCTTTGGTTACTACATGATTCCATGTGTTATTTCATAGTTCTGATGTCTTCACTATTATTATACAACAAAGAAAATAGTAAAAATAAAGAAAAACCCTTGAAAGAGTAAGTGTGTACAAACCTTTGACTAGTACTGTATATATGTATGTACAGTTGAAGTCGGAAGTTTACATACACTTAGGTTGGAGTCATTAAAACTCGTTTTTCAACCACTCCACAAATTTCTTGTTAACAAACTATAGTTTTGGCAAGTCGGTTAGGATATCTACTTTGTGCATGACACAAGTAATTTTTCCAACAATTGTTTACAGACAGATTATTTCACTATATCAAAATTCCAGTGGGTCAGAAGTTTACATACACTAAGTTGACTGTGCCTTTAAACAGCTTGGAAAATTCCAGAAAATGATGTCATGGCTTTAGAAGCTTCTGATAGGTTAAGTATATAATTGGAGTCAGTTGGAGTTGTACCTGTGGATGCATTTCAAGGCCTACCCGTAAGCTCAGTGCCTCTTTGCTTGGCATCATGGGAAAAACAAAAGAAATCAGCCAAGACCTCAGAAAGAAAATTGTAGACCTCCACAAGTCTGGTTCATCCTTGGGAGCAATGCCTGAAGGTACCACGTTCATCTGTACAAACAATAGTATGCAAGTATAAACACCATGGGACCACACAGCCGTCATACCGCTCAGGATGGAGACGTGTTGTCTCCTAGAGATGAACGTACTTTGGTGCGAAAAGTGAAAATCAATCCCAGAACAACAGCAAAGGACCTTGTGAAGATGCTGGAGGAAACAGGTACAAAAGTATCTATATCCACAGTAAAATGAGTGCTCTATCAACATAACCTGAAAGGCCGCACCGCAAGGAAGAAGCCACTGCTCCAAAACCGCCATAAAAAAGCCAGACTACGGTTTGTAACTGCACATGGAGACAAAGATCGTACTTTTTGGAGAAATGTCCTCTGGTATGATGAAACAAAAATAGAACTGTTTGGCCATAATGACCATCGTTACATTTGGAGGAAAAAGGGAGACTTGCAAGCCGAGAACACCATCCCAAACGTGAAGCACGGGTGTGGCAGCATCATGTTGTGGGGGTGCTTTGCTGCAGGAGGGACTGGTGCACTTCACAAAATAGATGGCATCATGAGGATGGAAAATTATGGGGATATATTGAAGTAACATCAAGACATCAGTCAGGAAGTTAAAGCTTGGTCACAAATGGGTCTTCCAAAATGGACAATGACCCCAAGCATACTTCCAAAGTTGTGGCAAAATGGCTTAAGGACAACAAAGTCAAGGTATTGGAGTGGCCATCACAAAGCCCTGACCTCAATCCTACAGAAAATAGGAAAACAGGCAGAACTGAAAAAGCATGTGCGAGCAAGATGGCCTACAAACACCAGCTCTGTCAGGAGGAATGGGCCAAAATTTACTCAACTTATTGTGGGAAGCTTGTGGAAGGCTACCCGAAACGTTTGACCCAAGTTTAACAATTTAAAGGCAATGCTACCAAATACTAATTGAGTGTATGTAAACTTCTGACCCACTGGGAATGTGAAAGCTGAAATAAATCATTCTCTCTACTATTATTCTGACATTTCACATTCTTAAAGTAAAGTGGTGATCCTAACTGACCAAAGAAAGGAAATTTTTACTAGGATTAAATGTCAGGAATTGTGAAAAACTGAGTTTAAATGTATTTGGCTAAGGTGTATGTAAACTTACGACTTCAACTGTATGTATGTATGTATGTATGTATGTATGTATGTATGTATGTATGTATGTATGTATGTATGTATGTATGTATGTATGTATGTATGTATGTATGTATGTATAGCCTTGTGTTTAAGTTATTGTCCTGTTGAAAGGTGAATTTTCTCCCAGTGTCTGTTGGAAAACAGACTGAACCAGGTTTCCTCTAGGATATTGCCTGTGCTTAACTCTATTCAGTTTTATGCAAAAAATAAATTATAAAAATCCCTAGTCCTTGCCAATGGCAAGCATACCCATAACATAATGCAGCCACTACCTTATGCTTGAAAATATGAAGAGTGGTACTCCGTGATGTGTTGGATTTGCCCAAAACATAAAGTTAATTTCTTGGCATTTTTTTTGTTGCTGTTTTACTTTAGTGCCTTATTGCAAACAGGATGCATGTTTTGTAATATTTTTATTCTGTACAGGCCTCCTTTTCATCCTTTAATTTACGTTAGTATTGTGGAGTAACTACAATGTTGATCCATCCTCAGGTTTCTCCCATCACAGCCATGTAACTGTTTTAAAAATCACCATTGGCCTTATGGTGAAATCCCTGAGCAGTTTCCTTCCTCTCCGGCAATTGAGTTAAGAAGGATAACAGTATCTTTGTAGTAACTGGGTGTAGTGATACACCATCCAAAGTGTCATTAAATAACTTTGCCATGCTCAAAGGGATATTCAACGTCTGCTTTTTAAATTTTGACTCATCTACCAATAGGTGCCCTTCTTTGCGAGGCATTAGGAAATTCAATGTTCGACAAAGGAGCCGTTCCGACAATTGAATGTGTAAGTTAGAGATGAGGTAGTCATTCAAAAATCATGTTAAACACTATTATTGCACACATTGTGAGTCCATGTAACTTCTTTTGTGACTTGTTAAGCAGATTTTTTGCCATAAAGTAGTTTAATACTTACTGACCCAAGACATTTAATGTTTCCATTCTTAATTAATTTGTTTTAAAAATTATTCCACTTTGACATCATGGGGTATTGTGTAGGCCAGTGACAATATCTCAATTTAATCTATTATAAATTCAGGCTGTAACAACAAAATGTGGAAAAAGTCAAGATGTGTGAATACTTTCTGAAGGAACTGTGTGTGTGTGTGTGTGTGTGTGTATATATAAATAAATAAATAAATAAATAAATAAATAACACATTTAAAAAAAGAAACTTCCTGGTTTAAATCAAGATGAAATATTAACGTGTCATATGTGTCTTTCTGAATGGAGCACCAGTGCAGTACGACTGTCTCTAAAAATAGTCTGAGATCCTTTAGAAACTGGTCTGAACAGTGTTCCCTCACTACCAGTGCAGTCTGCAGGGATACAGTATACAAGGTGTGTTTGTCATGCAGTATTGTGGAGAAGAGTGGCTTTAGGTCTGAAAGACATTGGGTTATGGAGAGAGCAGAGTTAGGGGGGGTGTGTGTGTATATAATAAACTCACACTCGATGCAGCGGCAGCCCATCCTCAGACAGCGTGCGTACGCTTCCAGGGACGACTCACTAGAAAACTGGTCACCTGTCAGGTAGCTACAAATAACACACACATCAGATAGTCTATAGAACCCTCCTTTCCCTTCATCCTGTGTTCTTCACATTTCCTTCCATGGCAGTAGTGAAACATTGAACACAGAATCAAAAAGGTCTTTGTTGGTTTGCATAAACACCCCTTTCTCACTTAGTCAGACAATTCAGACTTTATCAAAGCAACATAGACGTTTTCATTCCTCACTTCCAGGAGTATTGTTTCACAGTCAACACAAAAGGTTATCACATTAACCTCTTCTCACCATGTTTCAATGGGAGGAAAATGACATTTTCCTACACAATCAAAGCCCAGTTCTCATTGTTAAAAAGGAATTGTTAGATAATACCAATTTAATCTGATATACATATGAACTGTAGGACACAAATCCCCTTGGACTAGGGAAAAATGTCTGGGAAACTATGCTTTCTCTCGTGAAGCCAGCGTTAGCACAACTGATTTCAAATACAGTAATCAATTTTTCTCCCTCCCCCACTCCCTCTGTTCTTACGTGTTATGAGATGAGGATATCCAGTAATGAGACAGGGGGTTGTTCATGTCTTCAGGACACACCTGGTCCAGGGCTGAGTCCCAGACGGTGTTCTCTTTGGAAAACAGGTACGTCAGGAACTAGACAGAGGGGGGAGTGAAGATGCGCAATCAATATTGGGGTTCTGATTAATACAGAGAAACAGTCCAATGAAGAGCACTACTATGTGAAAACCAGGCACCCTTTGTGATTGTGCTCAACTGAAAGTCAGAGTTTTCTGCTAATCACAGGCCCAGACATATGAAGTGTTCCATCCTGTAGGTAGACACTAGAGGCACTTCCTTTGTCAGACAAGTCAGGTGGTGCGACAACTAATAATGCCTCCTTTAAACAGAACTCGGGCACATTCAGGTCACCAGCAGGATGTGGGTGTTATATTCCAAATTAAATGATATAATGTGAAACCGGGGAGAAATGTCAATTCAAATTTTATTTGTCACATACACATATTTAGCAGATGTTATTGCGGGTGTAGCAAAATGCTTGTGTTCCTAGCTCCAACAGTGCAGTAATATCTAACAATACACACTAGTCTAAAAGTAAAATAATGGAATTAAGAAATATATAAATATTAGGATGAGCAGTGTCTGTTGGATGTACTCTCACCACTGTGTAACATGAAAGCAGTTAATCATAGTGGCACTATTATTTTATTGCCTAGGAGTGAGAGAGGGGGGGGCGATTAGTTTCCCTAGGCAGACGGGTTGTTAACAATGTTCTCTAGGTCTGGGATTTCAGAGACTAGGGGACGAGCTTAAAAGTGAGAAGGTACCTCATCTTGGTGGAAGAAGGGTTGTTCCACCTCCCTCAGTGGGTCCTTCAGGTACCCAAACATAAACTCCTGCACCTTATTGTTGTCGGTGGCCCACAGCTCCTACGCACACACACAGATGCACAAATATGTTATTCAGGTCATTTGAATTCCTTATGTATTAACACGTAACACATTTCCTAGAGAACTAGCTACTAAAGTGTATGAGAAGTCAAGCGTTGTATTGTACTGAATCCATAGGAACCTAAGTAGATGATAATGCTATATAATCCGGTATACCTTCTGGGCCTCCAGAAGGAAGGTCTTGAAGTCTTCTAGTAAGATCTTCTGCTCTGGTCTCTCAATGAACCTGACACAGAGGGAGAGTGGTGTTACACAACTCACATATACAGTATAACATGATGCTCAGGCTGGGTGTGTGAGTATCTACCTCTGTAGAAAAGGAATCTCCATCTGAAAGACAAAAGTAAAGAAAATTAAACACAATAAAGCTTGTCGTTTCAGTATGACAACACAGCTCCTGTCTGTCTGTCTGTCTGCCGGGCCTAATGGTTTCTACCAGAGGCTCTGTGGGTTTTAATTGGCCTCTTGATTCGGGAGCCATTTGAGAGCAGACAGACAGAGGGAGAGAGAGAAGAATCGGATAGAAGGGTGAAGATGACTTACAGCTTTCTGGGCGTCAAACATCAGGCTGCGATAGAGCTGGGAAAACTGGCTAAAGGACACGTCTCCATTCCTCAACTCTGAGTCCTGAGAGAAAGAGTGAGAGGAGAGGGGGCAATGTTGCCACAGGGTTAGGATGACACTGGAAACACACACACACACACACACACACACTGGTGGGGAGGGGGTATTAGGGAAATGTGATGAGTTTGAGGATGTTACCGGAAGTTTCTCTCTGAGGAACTTCATGTTGGGGACCCTGTAGTTAACCTGGCACAGCATGCTCTTCAGATCCTTACAGGATATCCTAAAATACACACACCGCCAAACACACAAATGAAGATGCGCACACACACACACTTCTGGTAGAGTGCCTGGTAGTGACTTTACCTCAGGAGGAAGCTGCTTCTGAATGGGGGGGGGGGGCACTCTCTCACACACACACACACACACACACACACCAGGAAGCTGTGCAGGTCTGTGGCTGAAAGGTTAGTTCCTTCACATCACGTACACACACCAGCCGGAGCTGGCAGGACACTTCTTCAAAAACTATTAAGCTGTGCTCATTCCCTAGTTGTGCATACAGTGCATTTGAAAAGTACAGACCCCTTTCCTTTTTCCACAATTTTTTACATTACAGCCTTATTCTAAAATGGATTAAATAAAAACATTTCCTAATTAATCTACACAATACCCCATAATGACAAAGCAACAACAGGTTTTTAGAAAATGTTGCACATTTATTACAAATAAAACAAACACCTTATTACATTAGTATTCAGACCCTTTGCTATGAGACTCGAAATTGAGCTTGGGTGCATCCTTTTTCCACTGATCATCCTTGAGATGTGTCTACAACTTGATTGGAGTCCACCTGTGGTAAATTCAATTGATTGGAAATTATTTGGAAAGGCACACACCTGTCTATATAAGGTTCCACAGTTGACAGTGCAAGTCAGAGCAAAAACCAAGCCATTAAGTCGAAAGAATTGTCTGTAGAGCTCCAAGACAGGATTGTTCGAGGGACAGATCTGGGGTAGCATACCAAAACATTTCTGCAGCATTGAAGGTCCCCAAGAACACAGTGTCCTCCATTATTCTTAAATGGAAGATGTTTGGAACCACCAAGACTCTTCCTAGAGCTGGGCGCCCGGCTGAGCAATCGGTGGAGAAGGGCCTTGGTCAGGGAGGTGACCAAGAACCCGATGGTCACGGACAGAGCTCCAGAGTTCCTCTGGGGAAATGGGAGAACCTTCCAGAAGGACAACCATCTCTGTAGCACTCCACTAATCAGGCCTTTCTGGTAGTGGCCAGACAGAATTCACTCCTCAGTAAAAGACACGACAGCGCACTTGGAGTTTGCCAAAAGGCACCTCAAGGACTCTCAGACCATGAGAAACAAGATTCTCTGGTCTGATGAAACCAAGATTGAACTCTTTGGCCTGAATGCCAAGTGTCACATCTGGAGAAAACCTGGCACCATCCCTACGGTGAAGCATGGTGGTGGCAGCATCATGCTGTGGGGATGTTTTTCAGAGGCAGGGACTGGGAGACTAGTCACGTTTGAGGGAAAGATGATCGGAGCAAAGTACAGAGAGAGATCCTTGATGAAGTCCTGAGCGCTCTGGAGCAGGTTTTCAGACTGGGGCGAAGGTTCACCTTCCAACAGGACAACAACCCTAAGCACACAGCCAAAACAACGCAGGAGTGGCTTCTGGAACAAGTCTCTGAATGTCCCTGAGTGGCCCAAACAGAGCCCGGACTTGAACATCTCTGGAGACCTGAAAATAGCTGTGCAGCGATGCTCCCCATCCAACCTGACAGAGCTTGAGAGGATCTGCAGAGAAGAATGGGAGAAACGCCCCAAATACAGGTGTGTCAAGCTTGTAGTGTCATAACCAAGAAGACTTGAGGTTGTAATCGCTGCCAAAGGTGCTTCAACAAAGTACTGAGTAAAGGGTCTGAATACTTATGTAAATGTGACTACGTTTTTTTATTAAAAAAATTGCAAACATTTCTAAAAACATCTTTTTGTTTTGTCATTATGGGGTATTGTGTAAATGGATGAGAAAAAAATCAACTATTTTATCAATTTTAGAATAAGGCTGTAACGTAACAAAATGTGGAAAAATAATACCTTCCAAATGCATTGTATGGTTTTACTTTTATCCCTAGTCTGTCCAGAATGCCTCTGGCTGGCCTATATCGCTATTTGCTACAGCAGGTGGCTAGTCGTACTGGTCTAAATTATTGATAATACACTAACCCAAAATGTACCAAGTCTCCAAAAGAAAAGCATTATTTCTCTCCATTATCTCCAAGCTGATGCAATGCTTTTTCAATCATTTATAGTGCCTTAGGAAAGTATTCAGACGCATTGACTTAATCCACATTTTGTTAGGTTACATCCTTATTCTAAAATGTATTAAAATTGTTGTTTTTCATCAATCTACACACAATACACACAAAGAGGGGCAGACTATGTATTTTTGTAAATAACAGCTGGTGCACGATACCTAAGGAAGTCTCGAGCTATTGCTCGCCTGAGGTAGAGTATCTCATGATAACCTGCAGACAATACTACCTACCGAGAGAGTTTTCATCTGTCTTCTTCGTAGCAGTTTTCATACCACCACAGTGAGAGGCTGGCAGTAAGACAGCATTATATGAGCTATATTCTGCCATAAGCAAACAAGAAAACACTCACCCAGAGGCGGCACTCCTAGTAGCCGGGGACTTTAATGCAGGGAAACTTAAATCAGTTTTATCAAATTTCTATCAGCATGTTAAATGTGCAATCAGAGGAAAAAGGACTCTGGACGACCTTTACTACACACACGGATGTATACAAAGCTCTCCCTCGCCCTCCATTTGGCAAATCGACCATAATTATATCCTCCTGATACCTGCTTACAAGCAAAAATTAAAGCAGGAAGCACCAGTGACTAGATCAATAAAAAAAATAAAAAGTGGTCAAGTGAAGCAGGTGCTAAACTACAGGACTGTTTTGCTAGCACAGACTGGAATATGTATACGGCATTGAGGAGTACACCACATCAATCATTGGCTTTATCAATAAGTGCATCGATGACGTCATCCCCACAGTGACCGTACGTACATACCCCAACCAGAAGCCATGGATTACAGGCAGCATCCGCACTGAGCTAAAGGCTAGAGCTGCCGCTTTCAAGAAGCCGGACTCTAACCCGGAAGCTTATAAGAAATCCCGCTATGCCCTCCGACCAACAGCCGAGAGCTGCCCAGTGACGCGAGCCAACCAGACCAGCTAAACTACTTTTTTCTTGCTTCGAGGCAAATAACACTGAAACATGCATGAGAGCACCAGCTGTTCCGGAAGACTGTGTGATCACGCTCTCCGCAGCCGATGTGAGTAAGACCTTTAAACAGGTCAACATTCACAAGGCCGCAGGGCCAGACGGATTACCAGGACGTGTACTGCGAGCATGCGCTGACCAACTATCCATATTTTTTTTAAACTACACTGTTGGTTAGGGGCTCGTAAGTAAGCATTTCACTGTAAGGTTGTATACCTGTTGTATTCGGCGCATGTGACTAATAAAATTTGATTTGAATACCCCATACTGACAAAGCAAAAACAGGTCTAAACATTTTTGCTAATTTATTTAAAAAATATATATATATATTTTTAAGTATTCAGATCATTTACTCAGTACTTTGTTGAAACACATTTGGCAGCAATTACAACCTAGAGTCTTCTTGTGTATGATGCTATAAGCTTGGCACACCTGCATTTGGGGAGATTCTCCCATTCTTCTCTGCTGATCCTCTCAAGCTCTGTAAGGTTAGATGGGGAGCGATGCTGCACAGCTATTTTCAGATCTCTCCAGAGATGTTCAAATCGGGTTCAAGTCCGGGCTCTGGCTGGGCATTCAAATCAAATCAAATTTTATTTGTCACAAGTCAGAGACTTGTCCCAAACCCAGGTTTTTATCAAGGATCTCTGTGTACTTTGCTCCGTTCATCTTTCCCTCGATCGTGACTAGTCTCCCAGTTCCTGCTGCTGAAAAACATTCCCACAGCACGATGCTGCCACCACCATGCTTCACCGTAGGGATGGTGACAGGTTTCCTCCAGATGTGACGCTTGGCATTCAGGCCAAAGAGTTCTATCTTGGTTTCATCAGACCAGAGAATCTTGTTTCTCATGGTCTGAGAGTCTTTAGGTGCCTTTTGGCCTCTGACCAAGACCCTTCTCCCCGATTGCTCAGTTTGGCCAGGTGGCCAGCTCTAGGAAGAGTCTTGGTGGTTCCAAACATCTTCCATTTAAGAATAATGGAGGCCACTGTGTTCTTGGGGACCTTCAATGCTGCAGAAATGTTTTAGTATCCTTCCCCAGATCTGTGCCTTGACAAAATCCTGTCTTGGAGCTCTACAGACAATTCCTTTGACCTCATGGCTTGGTTTTTGCTCTGACATGCACTGTCAACTGTGGGACCTTATATAGACAGGTGTGTACCTTTCCAAATCATGTCCAATCAATTGAATTTAACACAAGTGGACTCCAATCAAGGATCTCAAGGATGATCAATGGAAACAAGATGCACCTGAGCTCAATTTTCAGTCTCATAGCAAAAGGTCTGAATACTTGTGTAAAGGTATTTCTGTTTTACATTTTTTATACATTTGAAAATAAATCTAAAAACCTGTTTTCGCTTTGTCATTATGGGGTATTGTGTGTAGATTGCTGAGTAAAAAATAAATAATAATCCATTTTAGAATAAGGTTGTAACATAACAAAATGTGGAAAAAGTAGAGGTCTGAATACTTTCCGATGGTACTGTATTTAGTTCATATCCAAAAGCACTGATTGATTTAACTTACTTGTCTTCTCTGTTGCGATCTACGGCATAAAACTGCTTCCGTAACCACCTGGGTGAAAAAATTTGTTACATTGAAGAATGAGTCTTAGACACCCAAAGTGCTGTGATAGCCATTTGCAACGTACCATCAAGTGATGCCCACTCAGCCTACCCAACCAAATAAAAGTGTACCTCTCTATCTGTAGAGGGGTGGGAGATTTGAGTGTGTCTGCCACCAGCCAGGTCAGCCCCTTCACCCACATGGTCATCTCCTCATCAGACGTCGCTGGGGAAAGGGGTCAGGAGAGGTCAAGGGTTAGGCGTCAAAGTCCTGACATTGAAGTTCCATATTATGGTATGGGTGTGTCTCTATCTGACAAAACGGAAGGCTTTGGAGGCAATACTGTGGTGTGTATTTAGTATTTACCTGCTAGGCTGAGTGCTTTGAGGCGGAACTCAGTGCCGTGCAGGATTACAAAGCAGTGAGCCTGGTCTAGCCGTGTTGTAGAGTCCTCCACATAGCGCTCAAAGTCTCGAGACTTCTGGCCCGCTCGGATCTCTTTTATCTCTCGGATATCAACTGGAGGGGGGTACAGATACAGGGGTCAGCCAAGTCACTCAAACATGAAACAGTTACGGTTAGCTAAACAGTTTCCACCAATGACATTTGGTTTGCACATTGTCAAGCAGAGCAGAGGGTTACAAATGCATGAAATACTAAGACACTGCTCTTTAGTCCAGCCCCACTGTTGTAACAGACTGGCCAAGGGACAGATCTTCAGAGAAACAACCTCAAGCCACACACCTGCTCACTATAAGGGCCGACCGGGCCTCACACAGAGGAGACAGAACAAGAGCTTTCCTTCTTTGCCTTGCAGATGGTGATCAAAAGCTAATGAACAGAAACCTGATCCGAATAGCCCAATTCAGGGCATGTTTCAGAGCATATACTGCATACCTTGAACTGCGAGATCTGTGCAAGACATCTAGTTACTGTATGAATGTGCATCTCAAGTTCTTATTTGGCCAGAAGAATGAGCTGTAAAGCATATGGAGAGTTGAAGTTATGGACAGTAGCAAAGTGGTATTGTGTTAGTGTCAGTGTTGAGGTCCATTGATTGTCCTGGTGCAGTTAGTTAGGCGATAAGATACACACACCAGTCTCTCATAGCTCTGCTCCTGCTCCTCTTCCTGCCCTAAACCACACATCCTGTGCTGCTCTGCCGCCCACACCGTCTTGTGTGTCTGTGTGTGCGTATGCGCCCACCTTCTTTCATCTCGAAGAATCTCACACAAACACACATCTACTTTGCATCACATGCATCTATGCAGCCGACTTCCGTTGAGACTAAGTGAATTTGACAGGTTGATTTGAGAGAGAACATGTAAGTCAGTCTAAATATTTGCAGAGATATTGTGGAGCTCCAGGAAATAAGAGCTAGCCAGAGGTGTGACCTTACACAGGGAGAGGAGGCATCCTGACTAACATACCAACACGTCTACCTCTGTGCCTGTTCGCTCTTCACTTCCCTCCCTCTACCCCCTTGAACTTTCTCTCATTGGCTCACAACTATCTTTGTTTACTTTAGGGACAATATGCACGTTTGAGGGTGAAAGCTTCGGAGGATAACAACAAACTACACTGAAGTGTAGTTTGTTTTGAAGTATTAGAGCGGAGCTGTTGAACTTTGAACAAACTAATTGGCCAATGCATAGTCACCCATGATGTAGGCTATATTTGACTGTGGTATTGCAGAGGTTGTCCTTTTTCATTAGACTTGTGTACTGAAAGGATGGAAAATCCTAGTCCAAGGCATGCCATTGGCCTTCATATACTGACTGACAGTTTCCACAGAGGCGTGCAGGTGCCTTTCCCGGAAAACAAACACACACACACACACACACACACACACACACACACACACACACACACACACACACACACACACCTCTCTTTCAAATCTGAGACGGTTTCAGCATATCTAAATATCTCCCACCTAAAAAAAAAAAAACAAGAGTATTCGTCAAAAATCTCACACAACATTTACATTTTGGTCATTTATCAGAAGATCTTATCCAATGTGACAGTTACAATAACTATCAAATGGAAGCTCATGGTCCACACAGAATGGAACCTGGCCAGCCACCACTGCATGTCTGCCGTTACTGGGTCTCTGATTCTGTTGTGTGTAGCCAACTCATCAACGCCTTTATTCATGTCTAGTAAACCCTCTTTCCTATAGTGGGATTATAATAAGCATGATCCTTACATACTCGAAAATAGCTTCGCACAGAAAAAACAGGTTTGGTTTCAGATGTTTACGCAGTGGCTTGGGACTGATTTGTGCTTACTAACCAAGGGCATGGAGATATCTGGGGCAATAATTGAGTCCTGCGTGTCTCGATTCTCTCTCGCTGCCTTCAGGCTTGTCGGCACAGATGAGAACCTGTTGTCCACATTCTCAGGTCATACTGAGTGCAAGTGCCAGTGCTCGGACTACATTCTGCCAACACTGGGATTTCAGTCTTAGTGACACTAGCTAAACCAGCAAGTCTTACAACATACAAGTGCCATGGTAAGAAATCCCAGTAGCACCTGCTCAAACATGAGTTTATATTTGTCAAGTAGGCTTATTTACTGCATGTTCCTGGCTGGCTGAGAGTACAAAGACATACTGTCTACCACTACACCAAAACTCAGATGTTTGTGTGTTGATGCAAACTATGACTGTGGTTAGATAAAGGCACACACACCAGGCCTGGTGTGTTTGAGATGAGGTGAAGGGTCACCTGCTTGATGTGTGTTTGGGACAGGACCGTCTCAGCCACACTGACATTTTGGGTCTCCATCTGTTCCATCTAGAATTGTCGCGATGCACTTAGACCTGAGCTGTGGTCTTCGCTTGAGATTCACTCAAGGGGAGGCGGGGAGGGTGGGGAAAGCAGAAGTGAGGCGGCTGGGGTAGGGTTTGATAGGTTATTGAGACACCAAAAAAGTGATGTCCGTTAGTGCAGTCCTTCACTCCTGTGAGGTCAGTGTACATCAAATAAGTGAACTGCTGTTCACCAGTCCCAATTTGAATACTACTACATCACCTATTATATGCCAAATGTTTATCAGGTGACTATAAGCACACCAATCACTAAGGAGGTATTGACACATTGACTAGGTAAAGGTAGTCCTTGTATATAGCCATGTTAATGTTATTTCATTTTTTTCTTATTTGCCAATCTCTTATTTTTAACTCTGCATTGTTGGTTAAGGGCTGTAAGTAAACATTTCTCTGTAAAGTCTACACCTGTTGTATTCGGGACGTGTGACAAAAACAATTAGATTTGTATTAAATTCAAATTACATTTGATAATTTACTAGGGAGAATTATCTACATAGGCATGCAGCAGGTAATTGGACATCTTTATTTCCTCCCGGAGGCAACCAGCAGGCATCAACAATGCTGAGTCAGTGGTGATGTGAGAGACCACTGGTCTCCCAGTCATCGATAGGTCGGAATACTAAAATGGCGCTGATTCTTTCCCAAATGATCCCACACTTCCAGTAAAAACGATCCATTCTATTTTTAAGGAGACGCAGTCGCCAACATCATCTCACTCGCAGAGTAGGATATCATTTGACGACGTTGTCAAGTACCAAAACTCCTCCACGGAGTTGAGCAGACTAAAGTTTTCTAAATTTACCTCAGACTCCTTAAAGTTGCTATAAATCCATACTTAAAAAAAATGTAAAACGTTAAACCATTTACCTGTTTGTTGTTGCGTGCCTTTTTTTGTTTCCTGAAATCCATACGTTTTAATAAAATGTTATGCGCTGTGCACATTGAATCTCATGTAAATCAGTCAGTCATTGGTTGTAGCAATAAGATTAACGTTTTATTTATTTTTTAAAGTATGGATTTAAGCAAACAAAGGCACTCATAACAGTGGACAACCATAGGTACAGGGTAGGGTGGGGGGTCGTTTAAACTTTTTTTTCCTTTCTCCTTGGCTGCATCCGGAGCAGAGTACAGCTGTGTGAGAGGCATCCTGCTACCCGGGAGACCGTTCAGAGCGAGGGGCGCACGCACAAGGCTCCCTTCACACACAGGGCATGTGATGAATTTGACACTCTTCTATCCAGCATGCGTTTCTACACTTTATTTATCACTGGGACAAAATTATATGTAGGCCATGTTCAAATGGGGCCAAATAAGGTTGTTTCAATAGGCTATATGCCACACTTTTTGGATTTGCTCTGGCCTCGTAACATGTTTTTTCCATTATCTGAACATTGAACACGCTTTAAATCCCATAATTGCTAATTGCTAATAATACGCAATTACGTAATTGTACACGTCTAAATCACAAGCTACTGGACAAAATGACATAGCAAGTGTTTTGTTATTGTGTGACACTTGTGTGTCTGACAGCTTTGTTGTTTTGTAAAAAATATTCCTGTTTATGACAGCAGGTAAACAGACCGGTTTGGCATTGTATTCTTCAGTCAGAACATATTCTGTGCGACAGTCACGACCAGTTGTGACAGTGTGATTAGTTACCCAATATGTTTTTTGACATAGATAGGCCTAAATTGTATTCATTGGATGAAACAGAATATCATGCAGCCTATGCATTGCACACGTTTTCTAATGTGAGAGCCATACTCACTTTCTCCCTCTATTTTATCCGTGCCTCGGGTCCAGATAATTGTCCTCGTCTCAAGTTTGACCTGAAATGTTCTTCTCTCAGGTCGCTGGGACTTTTTGGAGTAAAAAAGAGTCAACACGGTTCCCAATTCCAGATCCCGGTAAAGATTGTTCATCTCGGTGTCACTCTCAATCCACGGAATGGGTCCGTTGGAAAAGAAGCCCGAGGTCCCTGCCATGTTCACTTCCCCCGTTTGTTGTCCTTTTCCTTTCAGAACAATCTCCACAGCCCGGGGCTAGACAGAGACACCTACAGAAGAGGGGGAAAACCCATGAAAACCTATTCTCTGAAGTTGATCATCTATTTGGCTAAGGTCTGTCAAACTTGCATATGGCCTTACTGTTAGAAAGACGGCTAGGTGAGTTTAGGGGTAGGCCTAAACCTATGTTATTAGGGTCATATGTTGTGCAATAGTCTTCGCTATGATGCTACATATTTTGTGCAGTAGGCCTACAGGTGCTGGACTGAGAAAATGACAGATGTGCACCAATCAACTATAGCTGATCACACACTAGGTATAGGAATATACAAACCGATGTACATCATTTTAGAACACTTTTCTCACGAAGATAATACATGGAAATCCACAGGTTTTAACGGTAATCCGCGGCACATTTAAATAGATAGGCCAGTTTCAGAGGGTTCAAATCCTATTAGCTAAATGGAATATGTTTCCTTCCCACGCTACCCATAAAGTTTCTTTCCATGGGCCCAGATTCTGCTCTTTTTGTAACAAGCGATACAAAATAACATTCGTTGCGAAAGGGAGAACGGATACACTGCGAGGCAAGGAATTCCGTGCTACATTTTCCTAAAGGCGAGGGTGGTGGGCAATTGTTCGGCCAAGGAAGTATGACTGATTTCACCGCAGACAACCCCAGTTAGCGATCGCCATTGCCTTTATTTTAGGTCACCCTTCTAGTACCCTTCGTCTTACCGTCTCAAAATCCAACTGGAACACGCGAGCAGCGCAACAATAGCAGAACAACACCTCGGTATATCGCCGCAATCACGACCCCGCTCATCTCCGCCGGTCCAACTTCGGCTGTCCTCCCGTCTTCCCCTTTTTCGTGATTATATCATTGTGGTCCCGACAGTGTACGTAGGCTTCAGTCGTGAGGAGAAAGATCCCTTTTCCTTTGCGTCCTGTCACAGTTCCCCATCGACGGAGAGAGCCATAAGCAAGTTTTGTCTGTATCATGCACGGCTCGGGCCCTTCCCCCATCCGACCCCTCCGTACAACAAAGCATCGGATAGATCGGCCTCTTAAAGATACAGCTCTTACTTTTCCACCCCTCAGTCTACTTTGTTTTCATACTGTTTACTATATGTAGGCTAACTAACCATAGCTAATTATTGCGCGCCTTTGGTTAGTGTCAGTGAGAACTAAAGGTGCCGTCAGAAAGTATTCAAACCCCTTGACTTTTTCCACATTTTGTTGTTACAGCCTGAATGTAAAATGGATTAAGCTGAGTTTTTGTGTCACTGGCTTGCCTACACACAATACCACATAATGTCAAAGTGGAATTATGTAGTTAGACATTTTTACAAACTCATAAAAATGTATTGAGTCAGTAAGTATTCAACCACTTTGTATGCCAAGCATAAATAAGTTCAGGAGTAAACAGTCGCATAAATTAAATGGACTCACTCAGTGTGCAATAATAGTGTTTTTTGTTGTTGAATGACGACCTCATCTCTGTACCCCACACATACAATTATATGTAAGGTCCCTTAGTTGAGCAGTGAATTTCAAACAGATGCAACACAGAGACCAGGGAGGTTTTTCAATGCCTCGCAAAGAAGGGCACCTATTCCTGGATGGGTAAAAAGCAGACTTTAAATATCGATTTTAGCATGGTGAAGTTATTATTACACTTTGGATGGTGTATCAATACACCTACTCACTATAATGATAAAGGCGTCCTTCCTAACTCAGTTGCCGGAGAGGAAGGAAACCAGTCAGGGATTTCACCATGAGGCCAATGGTGACTTTAAAACAGCTACAGAGTGATGGCTGTGATAGGACAAAACTGAGGATGGCACAACAACATTGTAGTTACTCCACAATACTAACATAAATGACAGAATGAACAAAAAATGTGTCAAAGAAGTTTTTTTTAAAGAATAAAAATAAACAGAATAGAGCTAAGCACAGGCACAATCCTAGAGGAAAACCTGGTTTATTCTGCTTCCAACAGACACTGGGAGACAAATTCACCTTTCGGCAGGACAGTAACCTAAAACACAAGGGGAAAATTTACACTGGAGTTGATTACCAAGATTTTCCGAAGTGGCTTAAATTGGCCTGAAAATCTATGACAAGACTTGAAAATGGCTATCTAGCAATGATCCACAACCAACTTGACAGAACTTGAAGAATAATTAGAAAATATTGTACAATCCAGGTGTGCAAAGCTCTTGTATTGACTCAGTGGTGTGAATACTTATGTAAATGAGATATTGCTAAAATGTTTTCACTTTGTCATTATGGGGTATTGTGTGTAGATGGGTGAGGAAAAAAATCTATTTAATCAATTTTGAATTCAGGCTGTAACACAACAAAATGTGGAAAGGGGCAAGGTGTGAATACTTTCTGAAGGCACTGTACTTGTGCGATACATTGTCAACCAGTGGCATTAGGAGGCATTTGCAAACAAACTCACAAACCTGCTGAAAAAAAGTAGCCTACAAGCCTGAATATGCCATATTCTGAGTGTTTTTACACAATGTAGTCATGTGTAATTTATTACACTTTAGTCCAGGGCTCTCCAACCCTGTTCCAGGAGAGCTACCCTCCTGTAGGCTTTCAATCCAACTCCAGTTGTGACTAACCTGATTCTGTTTATCAACAAGTTTATGATTAGAATCAGGTGTGCTAGATTGGGGTGGGCGCGAAAACTTACAGGAGGGTAGCTCTCCAGGAACAGGGTTGGAGTGAAAACCTACAGGATGGTAGCTCTCCAGGAACAGGGTTGGAGTGAAAACCTACAGGATGGTAGCTCTCCAGAAACAGGGTTGGAGTGAAAACCTACAGGATGGTAGCTCTCCAGGAACAGGGTTGGAGTGAAAACCTACAGGATGGTAGCTCTCCTTCTCTAGGCTATAGGCCTAGTGCTCTTTGAGTAAATGTAATCCAACGTTGTCCTTGGTGCACCACATCACATTTACAGTCATTTCAAGTACATAAATAATTAGTGTTCTTGCTGAAAGCCAAAGTCACACTCCTATGACACCCATAGAGTGCCCTGAAACTCACCACGAAACATGTAACTACAAACATGTTCACACATCCACTCTTTGTCTAATCTTTATCAAGTCATACAATGACAATAGGCTACATTTGTCATTGTGTGTGGAGTTTTTACCTGTTTTTAAAACCTAGCCCTCGTGTGGTCTCAGGAGGTACCGCAAATAAGTTTCAGTTTCATAAAGATGACAGTGTTATGTGTTGTTATTTCATTTCACTTTTCTTTCTAAACTGAGTGTACACATCTACCCATAAACAGGACAGGTCACCACAGCAGGAATACACAGTACAGACAGAAACTGTAGAGCCAACACAACACACAACAGCACAGCACAGCATGCAACCCTGTTACCTCCCCCCTCTCTACCAAAGTACATGAGATCATTGAGAATTGTATTGCGACCACCACCCTGACTGGCCACTGTTCATTATCTGACAGGATTACATTTCTTTGTCCACCAAACAGCACTGGTTGATCATTTCCTCTCTCTCTCTACATGTATTGTCTGTTCTGATACACTATCCCATTGTGCTGTTTTTTGGATTCAAGTCATTCAGAAGCTTGAATATAAGCTTGATGAACAATATGCATTTGGCTATGTATAATCCCAGAGACTGACAACTGCTGTATATTATGTAGAGTACATCACTGCCATAATGGGTCCTGTAGTTAATGACTGATCTTATTCATGTCAAATATCTTCCAGCAGTTGATGTTTTAGTCATTACATAAGAAAATGTAACTTTAATCTCTCAGGGAAGGAAAGCAGTAGAATGATGAGTTGTATGTTTTATTCTCAAATAATCTACAAAGGCAAAAATATTCAGCAAACAACAAACAAACTAAAATGGCTAAAGGATGGTTAAAGGGTTATTAAGAAAGGCTATTGGCTAGTTAGATTCATGCTAAATAAGTGCTTAGTGGTAATAATGCTAATTGAATAATGTTACGTAAATGCTTATTCACATGAAACAATCATTTCATAGAGGACATATTTCTTACACATTGTTCACAGCAGTACAAAAAAAAGAAACACCCTCAAATCTTTAATTAATGATAGATCTTTATGTAACAGTTGTTTTTGTTTTTATTTTTGGCAAAATCCATATCCCTCACACATTTCTATTTTTCTCCTTTTAAAAGAGCAAGCAGTCATTTGTATCTACACAAAACAGGCACCAAAACAATACATTTTTATATAGCCATTTCTTCAAGTAACATACAGCGGAATCGTTTTCATTCAGCAAAACGTGTGAAAAGACATCTATCTACAGGTAGGGAGGCCTGGTGACAACACAAAGGATACACATCCTACAAAATACAGAATAACATACCAGTACGTACTGAAAACAGACAAAAAATATATACATCCCTGAAATAAACAGAAAAATGAAACCAATGAAAAACATTCACATTTTATGTTCTAGAATTACACGAGCATAGTGCTTGGTTGTTTCTTATTCATCGACATCCATTATAAACATCATCCTCATATTCTTCTCCTCACTCTTCATACAGATTTCAAAGTTCATAAATCATTAAATATGGTGCACTCATTCACAGTGAAACACACACACACACACACGCACCCCGTACCACTGCTCTGTCTCTTTCCACAAGGTGTGAAGGTGCCGCTCGTTAGGGAATTCTTTGATTAATTCATGAATATTTCAAAATATAGAATTTATCAATATATTTGATGACTAAGATATTGGAGCATAAATCAATAGAAAAAGCCAACATTTACAGTTGTTCTATTAGCTAGCTGAAAATCACAGAAGCTGATAAGGTTGAAAGGTCAAGTTAACATGTTTTGGTCAAACACACTACTATACTTTGCACTGCAGTAAGACTCAGGGCGTGATCCCTGTTTGAATACTTGGCCAATGCACTATTTTATTCCTCATCACTGATTTGCATGTGATTGGATACGTGTAAGCAAGGTTTCTACCATACTGCTTTAACCTATCAGATCTGCGATCAATTCAAGGGAGGAAGGAAGGATACAGTACATGCTTCAAACAGGACCCTGGTCAATCGCTAAGAATGATCCCCATTTTACATGGTGGAATCAATCACAAGAACTATACATACTTCTAAAATTAAACAAGAATAAAACGGAGGGATAAAATGACAGAACAGGATCTAAAACTCGTAGTCCTCTTCAGCCATGTCGATGGCCCAGGCAAATTTCTCCCTCTGGGTTTTGTTGTAGATCTTCTCTATGGGAACGTCCCATTTCTTAACCCTGCAGAGGAGGGGAGGAGAGGAAGAGAGAAGGAGAGCAGGGCATTAGGAGAGAGAACTAAAAACAGAGGAGGGAAAGCAAACAAAAGTATTGGGACAGTGACACATTTTTTGTTGTTTTGGCTACAGACACAAATATCATACCCCCAAGTAATGTTAATAACAGGGTTATTGATATTTGTGTGTCTGTAATGTTCTCACTCATCATTATTCCCAATTCATTCAGGATTATCTGTAATCATGGTAGCACCCACATTAATGTAGAAGTGTTAAGAAACATACTCTATTCTTATTTACATTAAAAGTGACTTCTAAATGACACAATACTTTATTTACCATTAATTTCTAAAGGCACAAAATCATCTGATACACAACCAAAACAAACAGCAAATGCATCCAACAAATGTATAAAGTCACAAGCTTGGTCCCCTAAAATGGGGGGTCTATGCACAAAAAGTGCTGCAATTTATAAACCGTTCACCCGATATGGATGAAAATACCCTCAAATTAAAGCTGTCAGTCTGCACTTTAACCGCATAGTCATTGTATCATTTCAAATCCAGAGCCAAAACAACAACAAAAATTGTCACTGTTCTAATTCGTTTGTAGCTCACTGAATTTAAATCACTCACACTCTCAATCTCTGACAATGACTGTACAAAGACCGTTGTCTTTTATATTCATGTTTTTTCCTTTTATCATTGAAGATTATATTAAAATGTATTGATCATGAAAGGGTGTGTGGGTGGAGGGGAATCTGTACTTTACTTTACAATTCATATATTAGTCAACTTTTACTCATAACTAAAGAAACAACATTTCTAAAGAAAATATGTACTTTTTACTCCCATACATTTTTCCTGACACCAAAAAGTACTTGTTACAGTTCAAATGCTCAAGCAGGACAGAATTATGTTCCAATTCACACACCTATCAATCATCCCTACTATCTCTGATCTGGCGGACTCACAAAAAAATATATACTGGGTTTGTATTGGAGTGTTCCACTGTCTGTCCGTAAAAAATACAAAATAAAATTGTGCCATCTGGTTTGCTTAATATAAGGAATTTGATGTATAGAATTTTACTTTTCACAATTGTTTCAAGTTTCAAGTTGAATACTTGTTCCACCACTGTACTTTTAAAACCTGATACTTTTAGAATTGTACTCAAGTAGTATTTTACTGGGTGACATTCACTTTTACCTGAGTCATTTTCTATTAAGCTATCTTTACTTTTACTCAAGTATGAGAATTGAGTATTTTTCCCACAACTGGCGATTTGTCCCGTTGCGGCCCCGTCACATTGCCTCTATATGTGGAGGAAGAGCTCTGTGAGGAGACGCTCAAACAAACCCTATTGTTCCTCACACTCACACACTTTTCCTTCTCACCCTTTCTCTTCTTCACTCCGCTTTCCCACAATGCACAAGCATTTCCTGCCTTCTGTCACCATTGGCGACCACTAGTGACCCCACCACTACCCCCCCGCCCTCCCAAGACACACATCCACCCCCGCCTATGAAAACATTACATGTAGTTACCCTTATGTCAGGCTTACATTACCATGTAACTACTTTAGTATCAAATATATTCCTCAGTTGTACCTGGTAACGTCAGACATTAGTTACTTACTTATCGTGTAATTACAAGAGAAATTAACTACATGGTATCTGTGATAATTGTGAAGTAAAATGTAATCCACTCTATGTAATGTGATCATTCCCCTTTCTGTCTGTCTGTCTGTCTGTCTGTTACCATGCCACAGAGATGTGATCATTCCCCTGTCTGTCTGTCTCTCTGTCTGTCTGTCTGTCTGTCTGTTACCATGCCACAGAGATGCGTGGGTCCAGGTAGTTGAGTTTGGAGGTTCCCAGGGCGATCTGCTTGTTCTCCTCTCTGTCTGTGGCCTGCATCTGTAGCTTCATCAGCTGTTCCTCTATCCTCTGGACTGCCTTCCTCTTCACCTCCACCATCCTGAGGACACCACACAAGTCATTGATTAGTTGACTGATCGATCACTAGTTCTATCAAATCGGACTGGGGTAAGAAATTAGTAGAAACTTCCATCTATCTGCCGGCAAGGTGATTGGTATGCAGCACAAAGTACGTAGGGGAAGGGCTAGCTAGGGGTTGAGTTGGCATGGGGCCCTAGTCTGGTGTAGTTTCAGTAGAGCTGTACTCACTTTTTACTCCGGTCATCATGTGAGGCCTTGTGCTCTGTCTTGGCCCCCTTCAGCTGTTTCCTGGTGGCCGACAGCTGTTTCTGCTTCTCATCTATCTGAGAGCATTAAACACACACACACACACACACACACACACACACACACACACACACACACACACACACACACACACACACACACACACACACACACACACACACACACACACACACACAGTCATTACTGTGTATACTATGTGGGTACTGTACATTTCAGTGCAAGTGGACAATAGAGACTTATTCTATTCTACTGTTACCTTGGTTTGCAGGTTCTGCATGGACTTCTCAAAGGTCTTGGGTGCAGCCCTCTGGTGGTTGCACAGTATAGCCACGGCCCGGTTGGCTCTGTTGTAGGACAGGATCTTAGCAGGAATGCTCTCATCCGCTGGAGACAGACACAGATACAGTGTTTACCATGCGCTTTTCAAGGAAATATCTGGTAAATTGTGTAGGCTACTGCAACATAGAGTTGAACCAAATATTTGCTCACTGTTTGCTGCTGCCAATGTGATCTTTATTAAAGCTAGTGACACAGCAACAATAACATTTGCCCCGACATCAGGTTAGTAGAAGCAAACAGTGGGCAGACAACTTCATCCACTATTGGCTAGTGGACCTGTCACTCATGGGAGCTGTGTGTGTGATTGGCTGTGTGCGTGCTGTCACTCACGGCTGGTGAGCTCTTTGAGCTGCTGCTGCAGGGTGATGGAGGCATTGTACGTACGGAACACTTTGGCTGTCAGCCCATCCATCAACTCCTGGAGGTGCTTATTCAGAATAGAGGTCTAGAGAAGAGGAGGAAGAGAAGGAAAAGAGAAAGATATAAAGGCAGGGGGAGAGGTAGGTGAGTTTAGGGGAGATGAGGGAGAGAGAGAGGG
>QNTS01002171.1:23775-92847 GCA_003317085.1 Hucho hucho | reverse complement strand
ATTTCTTTTTGCCTTGTCACAGACTGGTGATGTGAAGGGCACTGAAGTCCACAACTGAAGAGAAAAGGTGAGAGGAAAAGAGAGCATTGATGTGATAAGGAATTATACAACAATCAAAAGGATCATGCTGTTTGTATGTGGCTGCTATGAAAGCAAACTGTGTTTGCGTGTACTCAGGGGTGTATTCATTCTGCCGATTCTGTTGAAAAACGTTTCTCAAATGGAACTGTTGGACTAATGATTACACCCTAGATCAGCTAGATGCAGGCAAGAGTGTGCAAGGAGGTATTGAATGTGTCAATGTCTGTCACCTCATAAAACAAAAATGTCTTCCCTCATCTTAAACGGCACTGACCTCCACTGTTCTGAAGGCATAGTACAACAGCACAGAAACAGCATAGGGGCAGCACAATAAAGATATCCTGTTGTATAATGTAATGTGGTGTTGTCTTATGGTCTTGTACAACACAAAGAATTATGGTCAGCAATGGCAGTATACTCAGAACTCTCCCACAGACCAAATGCAAAGGGAAATGAGAAGGAAGGAGAGATGGAGAACAAGAGGGAAAGACTTCTGAAAAACCCTCAGCGGGATGGAGATGACAGTGGCAAAAGGAAAGTAAAAGAGAGAGAGACAAAGAGAGGAGGGGAGAGGGAACATACCTGTTGCTGTGCTTGGCTTTCTCTCTCTCCTTGTCTTTCTTGTGTTCTTTGCGCCTGTGTTCTTTGTGCTTGTCCTTGTGTTTGTGAGCGTCTGGGACAAAGTTAAAGATTGACTTGTTTAGTAGACATCCCCCAGACAATAGGAACTATAAAAGCACAGTGTAATCTGGGCACTTTGTGGCCCTCGGTGGCACAGTGTATGGATACACTAATGCCTTCAGCGTCACATAGTAATGAGTACAAACTGCAGGTTCAACAAATAGAATCACTTCTCATACCACAAGGGTGTTCAATATTAACCATCAAACAGCCCCTAACCCAGCCTCTTTAGTGCCACATTTTCTTTCAAATTAGTTGGCTGGATTATCAAGTAACTGTGTAGTTACTTTGTAATTACACCACAATTAAAAGCTTAAACGGTATCGTACCATTTAATGTGAAGAATGACCTGAACAATCAAGTACGGAAACAGGACTGGGTAATTGAAAGTCAATACCACCCTTGCATATCCCTCCCTACCTGTCTAAACTCAAAATTAGATCCCACAGGGAGTGTCAAAGAGAAAAAAAAGTGGGTCCAGAGGAGTGGGGATGGGAGGGAGGTTCAGACATCTAAGTGGGTCTACTTTCCTACATTGGAGGCTGCATATCTCTGTTATTAGACCAAAACATGAGAGATCCAGACTGCTGCTGCCCTGTCTCAACACGCACCCCAGACATCTAGACCTGAACCCCCCGCACACACATGCCTGAACGTTCTCTGTTGATAGTAACATCACAACTGGCTGGGTCTTGTGAGACACACGTTGAACTCACATATAACCCTAGACTAAGGTCAGTGGTGTAGTGGAGGGTAAACACAACTTTTTTTTATTTTAGGTGAGCGTTTACACACCTTTTGCGGAAAAATGCAATGAAAGTATAGGGAGCGTTACTTCTGTAATCCAGTCTTGCAATCAGCATTTACCCACCAATTGTTTTTACCGCTACATCACTGTCTAATCTTAAATCAGAGGTCTTCAACCTTTTATTGTTCAGGGACCCCCGGCCAGGCAAACCGTCGACCCAGGGACCCCCATCATATGTCTTATCATGAAGTAAATTATAATGGCAAGAAGTCATCAACAATTAATAGTTTTTAATTGTTTTGACCTCCCCACATTATAATTGGAAGAGGAAGTGTCCAAGCCAAGAAAGCTTACCAGCAGGTGGTGGCACTTTTCAAAGCGGGTGCTTTTTCATGGCCTATGTCAGATACTCCAGTGAGTGTAATTAGCTCAATAAAGAGTAGAGAAATAAAGTTGACATAAATAATATATTCTCCTCTTTTCTACTGTAGGTTTGTAATTCAAAATGTATTTATTTTGTTGTTGCAATCGATATTCATGAAAACATTTCAATAAAAACATTTATTTTCACAGACCCTCTGCAGTACCACGTCGAACTCCTAGGGGGCCGCGGACCCCAGGTTGAATGCCCCTGTCTTAAATGATAGGATACCCTATTCCTCTAGTGGTGCACAATAGTCTATGTGTTGCTGGTGAGAAGTAGTGCACTAGCTTAAGAATGACAGGTTATAATTTGAGACAGTCTATGACTCCTCAATAAGTTACATTTGGCCCATCTCTTTTGGGTGATTGTCATTTTTTTTAATCCCCCCTGGACAAAAGTGGGGAAAACTTCCAATTAGTGGTGGCTTTGTCAGAGGGTGGGCTCATACTGTCAGTCTTGAGCATGAACGTCACCTTGTGGCGTCCCTCTGTCATGGCAGTTAAATAACGGGTAGGGGGGTTATTGTCATAGGAAACAATAATATGCTCCCACTACCATTTCTCTGTCCCATTCCCATTAATTATTTTACTAATGAAATGTTGAGTTGTCAAAAGTGTGTGAACTTGATCCCCCCCCTTTTGAAAATATGTTATTACAGTATTATTATGCTGGCAGAATTCCAGTATGATTTCTAAAAACCATGCCCAAAGTTGACTAACAAATGCAACAAGCTATAACAACATTTAAAACATATATTTGTAATAAAGCAACTATCTTTGACAGATGAAATGTAGTGGCAGTCATGTCTGCAGCGATTGTACCAGGAGCCATGGGGTGGGAGAGGCTGATGAACTCCCAGCTCTAGCCTCCATATCACGGCCAACTGTTCTTTCAGTGCTCGGCGCACTGGCTGCTAGACAGAGAAAAAGAAAATGGCGCAGAGACTAAGTCCTAAACCCCCATTTCACTACTTTCGGCTCAAGAATTATACATTGTTGCACCAAAACATAAACAAACAATGGTCTATTTGAGAAACACTGTGTAAAGCGCTGCCAGAATTTCCCCTCAGATCGAAATATTATATATCGAAAGGGTAATTTTGAGGCCCTCTTTTTGAACAATAGACACAAGAGAGTGGAGGAGAAGGGACTTAGTCTCTGGGACGCCATTTCTGCCCTTTAAAAACTAACAGGAGTAGACGAATGAAGATAGGGACTTGATCACAAGCAAAACCATGATCAATATATTTTTTGCCTTTAAAAACAACTTACCATTGGCTCGAGACCCAGAATTTACCTGCAAAATTTTAAAAATATATTAAATTAATGTTTATATTTTCTGAATGCCGGTAGAAAGGAGAATGTCAAGTTTCAGACAAGGAAATATGAGAAATTCCACACAAAGCCCAGCGATCACTTGTGATATTTTCAAGTTGCTACTTGAAAGACAACTAATGCAACTTGTTAACATTGCATGGATACAATCGATAGGCTATCACATTAATGTAATTTTATCATTATCTAGTCAACCAAACCAACTGTCACATAATGCAAATAACTAGCTACCTACATCTCGTTCAGCATAATAACACTACCTGCGAGTCTCTTTCACCGTGATCCCCGCTCATTGTCTTGTAAAGCCAAATACACAAGTCAGAGATGCCCAAGGTAAGAAGATGAGGTTGACAGAGTAGTCTGGATAGACTGTGGAATGGAGTCGTTGCGCACTGGGCCGAATTCTCTGCAGCTGCGCATGCTCGAATCAATTTAAATAATGAAAAATAAATGTTGCCTACTGTCCTACATGGTTCCTCCCTACAATAGTTAAAGTTCCCTGATTTGTCGTAAAATCTCTCTATGATAGATTAACAGTAGATATAGACTATAGAAAATACTCTGTTGTCAAACTGCACTTCATAAAGGGGACAGCATTCAGTCCTAACAAAATATTATAAAATTGAACAATTCATACAGCCATGTAGGCCACTTTTATGTGTGAACTTCTTTCACAGAATGTCAGTTCAACACATTAAACAAGGACAATTAAGTAGCAGAACATTTTATTATGTTTTACAACATAATTATACAATTGAGACACCTTCAATTATCAGTCTTCACATGATTAATCCAGCATAATTTTTTAAAAACAAAACTCAAAACACATTCACGCGCACACAAACACACACTAGCTACAACCTCACATGATAGCTGGGACAAAACATCAACATAATTATTTTCAAACAATTATCTGTACATGGTTATTTTCTCCATTGAGAAATCATAATCTGGGAGAAAATAAACTCATTGAATGATTGACAGAAAAATACATTTACAGTTCACAGGGTTCCACTACTTCGTTCATTTAGACTTCCTTCTCTTAGCCTGGGTAGGACTGGCACCTGTTTCTGAAAGGACACAGGAAAGAGAGGGAGAGGGACATGTTTGATGAGAGAAAGAACATTAAAATAACAATTTAAGCTATGCAAGAGTAAGTCGTGTGAGAGTGTGTGCCCTCAGTGGTGAGTGTGTGTACTGTATACGTGTGTGTGTGTACCTTTAGCAGCAACCACAGCGCTAGCTCCAGGCCTGGCTGGTCTCTTCCTCTGCGCGCCGTCTGCCACCGTTTCCTCCTCCACCTCCTTTTCAGCACGCGAGCTCCGTCTGCTGGGACCTTTCGGCTTCTCCATGGCAGCCCTGAAAGATTCCCAACAGAAAACAGAACAGGGGAGAAAGAGAAAAGCAGGAGAGGTCATTTACAGAGATAATAAAAATAGTAACTCTACAGTATCTGCTCAGTGAAAGTTGGAATACCGCTCCGGTATTCCTCAGTTGGGAAAACCGCTTTGGGTATGGGCTGTTTTTCCTCGTCTACCACAGATACTATCGTCCGTCTTCACCCCAAACAGTATCCGATAGATAACAAAACAGTGAACACGACAGGGCTGCTTGCGTGTGTCCTGGCAGCACTCACGCATGTAAATACATACCTTGGGACTAAGTTGACAGGAGTCTTTCTTTTCTTTGCCCATCTGTGATAGAAGTGGAAAAACAGCAGTAAACTAAAACTGTGATGATGCTGAACAAACAGTTTTAGTCCCCCAACATACTCTTAATGATTATAATTATCGACAGAAAATATAAAATCATCAGATATGGCCATATTCATATTGTAAAGTCAAGTTCTTATGGAGTGGTAGTGCTTGAGTCATCTTTTGACATGCATTAAGTTTGGATATAGTTTGCATGCTAAGCATACATACCAAGTGCTGAGGCCACGTGGCTCATTGGGTTTCGCCATGTACCCCCCTGCCCTGGCCAACCAAATAAACTCCCTGAGTTTCAGTAGAGTTACAAATGTCTAAGCATTTCTGTTTACAAACATGGCACTTACAGCAGACTAGGCCAAGTACTAAATACTAATAACCTTAAAAGGCAATGGAATATCCCAATCACCCCTGGCATGAAAAGTATTTATTTATTAAAAAGAACAGGGTTTCATTTTGTTCATTTGAAATCTGTTTTGATAACCTCACCCTTGCTCGGTTACTGTGGCAACTTCTGCTGTAGAGGGAAGAAAAAAGAAAATTGTTACTAAATATCACAGCAAAGGGCATATTATGTTCACAGCATACAGGGTATCATATAAAGCAGTGTTTCCCTTATCTGCATTTAGCAGCAGCGCACCAATGCTGCCAAATCATGGCAGCCCCCAAAAATTAAGTAATGTTTTATGGGGGGGGGGGGGGGGGGTAAAACGTTTTCAGTGTAAACTTAAATGACTAAAACCAGATATAAAAGATAATGGATCAATATTTTTAAACAAAATCATCTTTGAGAACTAACCCCCCCCCCCAAAAAAAATGACAGTCAGGGAGAATCTTAAATTCCCAAAATGTCATGGCATTGACTTTGTTATAACGCTTGAGTCACTCAGATAGCATACGAACAAGGCCTCAGCAATGGCAAAATGTGTAGAATTGTAGGAAACTAGCTGTAAAAACAGTCAAATGTCTGCGGCCAAGAGAAGGGCCTATAAAACCACGCCCAAACATATGGCACATGACATGAAGTTCAGGGAGTGGAAGGTTAGCTAAACAGACTGGCAACCAGGCTAACACTGCTCTATAATCTGTCCAAATAGCCTTATTCATTATGATCTTAAAGGCAAAACTGATCCTAGATCAGCACAGCCTGCATTAATAACTTGGCTCTATTACTTGCTCTAATGTATTTACATTTTATGGTTCCCTCATGATATATCACAATCTTTGCATACGTAATGGATGTTCCCATCCATGCTCTGTTAACAAGATGCCATATCATGTCATTACCATGGCCCGGAGCATTAAACATTTTGTAACAGATAAGTTTGTGTGACAGTACTTACCAGTCTTCTCCGTAGCAGCAGGCTCCTCTTGCTGTAGAGGTTCAGGTTGGACTGACACTGGGAGAAAGGACATGGTGGACGTTATTATTATCAGTCAAAGTTTGACATGTGGGGGATAAGTCACTCAATCACTGATTGATTGATTGATTAATATGTACCTGGGGTGTTGCCTGCAGGTGCTGGGGGCTCTAGTGGGGCTGGCTGGCTGGGAGGCTCCATGGCTGTGGGGGCAGGCTGAGCCCCAGTAGGGGTAGGGGCCACTAGGGAGGATATAGCTGGGGAGTCACCGGGAGGGTTGGAGGNTCCAGGGGCGGCAGCAACAGGAGAGGTGGATGGGGACAGACTTGGGACTGAGGCTGAAGGAGGAGCAGGGACAGACGTAGCAGGGGTAGGAACAGGGGCAGTAGTAGGGGTTCGGGTGGTGACAGGAACTGACACTGTGGGAGGGGTGGTAATAGTAGAGGCAGGAAGACGGGACTGGGCTGGTGCAGCAGGTTGAGCAGGGACATGAGTTGGCGCTGATACTGGATGAGGAGCGGTGACTTTCAGAGGAACAGCAGCAGCTGTGGTCCGAGTCTGTGCTCCAGACACTGTGGTCCGAGTCTGTGCTCCAGACACTGTGGTCCGAGTCTGGATGACAGATGCAGGGGGTGGAGAAAAGGCGTGAGGGGGCACAGCCCAGTTCGGCCCCCTCTGGGGCTGGGAAGTCCCCTCTAAAGGTTGGGCAGCCCGTGCTTCAGCAACCTGCTGGTAGTCTGGTCGAATACCCAATGGTGCAGAGCCAGGAGCCTGGGCAGGCTTTCCCTGGCCAGCCAAGGGGGGGGACATAGGGCTCTTCCGGGCGCTGGCTGGGGCACCAGGACTGGAGCATGGAGGAGGGGACGCTAGGGACTGTTGGACGGGAGACGAGGCAGACGCCAAGGCTGTGGGAGAGAGGCTGGGATGGGGGGATGGCTGCCCAACTGGTGGGCTCAATTTCTGGCCAGGGGGCGCCTCACCCGGGGTCTCCGACTTGGGAGCGCCAGGGCTTTGCTGCTGAGGACGAGGCAGAGTACTAACAAGGACAGGGGAAGCACGTCTAGTGGCCATCTGGACCTGCCCAACTAGCGTTCGAGGAGGCTGGGAGCTAGCCACACTGACCACAGCAGCCTGAGTCGAGGCCGGGGCTTGGGACTGGGTTGGAGCAGCGGTGAGCTGGATGTTAGTGGTGGACACCTGTGTGGGCTTTACCATGGTGACCGGCTGGGACACTACCGTGGCGTTGGGGGCCACAGACACTGTAGGGACCTGGAAGATGGGGGTACCGGTGTTAACAAACACAGGAGTGGTGATAAACTGGGGGTGGGGCCCACGGGTCTGCTGGCTGGGCTGCTGGGGTCTGATGACATTTTTGGGAATGGCCACCATAGCGGAGACGACGGCTGGGGGGGCCTGGGGGGTGGGAGTTGGGGTGTAACTGATCTGGTTGGGGGAGATGGTGGCGGATGATGCAGGGATCTGCAGGACAGTGGGGACATTGGTCGGGGGTTTAGGGCTGGGAGTTGGTTTGGGGCCAACGGCAGGGTTAGGTTTGGGGCTGAGGGTTGGTTTGGGGCCAACGGCAGGGTTAGGTTTGGGGCTGGGGGTTGGTTTGGGGCTAACGGCCGGGTTTGGGTTAGGTTTGGGGCTGGGGGTTGGTTTGGGGCTAACGGCAGGGTTTGGGTTAGGTTTGGGGCTGGGGGTAATGTTGGGGAGGGGACTATTGTGACTGACGCTGGCGCCCACACTGACGCTAAGACTACGAGTAGGGTTTAGAGTAGGTCCGGGGGTAATGGTAGGGTTTATGTTAGGGCTAGGGGTGCTAGGCTTGATGCTGGGGCTAGAGTTAGAGTTTAGGTTGGGGCTGTCAGTTGGGTTAAGATTGGGGCTAGTGCCGGGATTAGCATTCAGATTGGTATTTGCGTTGCGCTGCAGGTTAGGACTACCGACTGGATTTGGGAGTTTTGGGCTGGGGGTTGAGCTAGGCTTGGGTTTAGCTTCTGGCTCATTCACAGCAGCAGTAGTAGCAACAATGGTAGCCCCCACATTCAAGCTCTGAAAAACACTAGATGGGTTCTCTGAAACTATGGAGGCTTTAGCGCTTTCCTTGCAGGCAGCAACCCCAGCTGGAGGACTCAGAGCGGGCCTGGGAGGCACGCTGGGGGTGGCTGCGTTATCCAGCAGCTGGTTGAGGGAGGAAGGCGCATCCCTGAGAGCAGGAGAGGCCTTAGATCCAGACACCTGCTGAGGGGTGCTCTGTATAGGCTGCCTTTCCCCTATTACCACGGTCTGCTCCAGCCCAGCTTTAGCCTCCTGAGGAGTGGCTACACGGGGGCTAGCCATCCGTGGGGCAGAGAGCTCCCTCACAGGCTGGGGCATCTGCCGGTGCTCTACACCTGCCATTCCCTGCACTTCCCTGGGCATCTCAGCTGGGTTACCCTGCATCACCTGGAAGGGGGACTGGATCTGCTGGGGCTCCAGGCCCACCCCCGCCGCAGGTGGGAGAGTGACCGGGCTAGGAGGCACCAGGGTGGGGCTCAGCATCATGGTCTGCCCTGTCTGGGGGTTGACCATCTGTTGCTGGTGAGAGGTGGATGTGAGGGGGATTTTGGTCCACTTCTGCCTCCCTGAGCTGGGGTTAGTGACCTTGCGGCTGGAGGAAGGGCTGGATCTGCGGACGTTACTGGGATTGGCCCTTTTAGCCTGACCTCCTCCAGTCTGCTTGTCCGGTTTGCCCTGGCCCGAGTTGGCAGCTCCACTGCCTGTAGGGAAAGACTGCTGACCGTTGTTAGAGTTACCTCCACCACTTCCATTGTTGCTGGGCAGAGATAGGCTGGGAGGGGCCTGCCCTATGGCTTTGAGAGTGGTGGGGTTGAGCCCACCCTGCTGGTCAAAGCCCCGGCTAAGGTTGGGCTGCCTGGGGGGCAGAGGGATGTTGATCTTGGGGGGGAACAGGCCTGCGATGGAGGCATTCAGCCTCTCAGGTGAGAGGTTGATCTCAGAGGGCTCAGTGCTGGGAGGACGATTGGTTGGGGTGAGAGGATGGTGGTAGGGCCTGGGACTGGCTCGGTTGGGTGTTTTGGGCCTGGAGCTCTGGGAAGTTGTGGGGACGTTAGGGAAGTGGAGGCCTGGCATGGGGCCACCCTGCTGGGGCTGAGGGGGCATCTGCTGCTGGGGGCTGGCTCCAGGGTGCTGGGGCGAGGGGCCTGGGCCTTGCTTCATCATGTGGGTGTTAGGGCCCTGGTTCATCGCCATCTGTTGGGCCCCGTTCCCAGTCGGCATCCCCATCTCCTGGCCCCCGGGTCTGTCTTGCAGGGAGTTGGCTGCTCCAGGGGCCTCCTCAGCCCCAGTACCCTGCCCTGCCTCAGGGTGAGACATCCTTCTGGCTGCCCCAGTCATCTACATAGGTAGAGCAAGAGAATACTTTATTTATACACACAGGGGAATTCATTAGTCCACACAGACAAATTCAACAAGCATAGAACATTCACAAGAGAATAACAATAAATATGATATATAAAAATGGCAAACATCCAGATAGTGTGTCCAACCTGTGGGTTGACCATGAGGGGCATCCCTCTGGGTTTGTCTGGAGAGGGAGGCACTCCTCCGTGCCCCTGGAGGTTGATCATGACAGGCATGTTGCCCTGTTGGGAACCGGGTATCCTCTGGGCCTCCCCGGGGTTCAACATGCCCCTGGGAGGGTGCTGCCCGCCTGGAGGGAGGGGCATCCGGCTCTTAGCCTGCTCCTGCTGCATCTTCATGATCATCAGCATCTGCTGCTTTAACACAAGGAACCAATTATCTAGATTATCCATAGTCCAAATGGAAAATGTGTCTTTTCACCACATACACAAACGCAAGGCTGGAAGCAGCAAGTACACATTGGCAGTAGATTATACCTGTTGTTGTTGTTGTAGCTGATGAGGGTGCATCTGTGGCTGGACTTGAGTCGGACCCTGAGCTCCAGCCACCCCCTGTTGCTGTCCAGGAGGAACCTGCAGTCCCTGCATCTGCTGCTGTTGTTGTTGTTGTTGCATTTGCTGTTGTTGCAGCTGTTGCATTTGCTGTTGTTGCATATGCTGCATTTGATGCTGCTGTTGCTGCTGCTGTTGTTGCTGCTGCTGCTGCTGTTGCTGCTGTTGTTGTTGTTGTTGCTGCTGCTGTTGTTGCTGCTGCTGCTGTTGTTGCTGCTGCTGCTGTTGCTGCTGCTGCTGCTGTTGTTGTTGTTGTTGTTGTTGCTGCTGCTGCTGTTGTTGTTGCTGCTGCTGCATGAACTGCATGGGCACCTGCTGTAGGACTCTCTGGTCTCCAGGCTGACCTGGGAAACCTGACATGAGAGAAAAAGAGTGATAGAAAGCCAATCAACTATATAACAGTGCGAGTAAGCAAACCAAGAAACATTCAAATTGCATACCTGCAGGCCTGTTGGTGAAGTCTGAGAGTTTGGGTCCAGAGGGGTCCATGCCCACTCCCTGTTCCCCACTCAGCCCTGGCAGCTCTGGGTCCTCCAGGCCAGCCCCCACATCCAGACACCTGAGGAGAGAAGAAGACCTCAACGACAAACCATGTCCAATAACAAATACCTTGTGCGAATATATACTTATCAAAAATATAAAACGCAACAATTTCAAAGATTTGTGTGAATTACAGTTCATATAAGGAAATCGATCAATTGAAATAAATTCATTAGGCCCTAATCTATGGATTTCACATATGCCCACCCACTTGAGAGCCAGGCACACCCACTGGGCCCAGCCAATCAGAATGAGTTTTTCCCCACAAAAAGGGCTTTATTACAGACAGAAATACTCCTCAGTTTCATCAGCTGTCCAGGTGGCTGACTCAGACAATCCCGCAGGTGAAGAAGCCGGATGTGGAGGTCCTTGGCTGGCGTGGTTACACGTGGTCGGCTGTTGGGAGGCCGGTTGGACATACTGCCAAATTCTCTAAAAAGACGTTGGTGGCGGCTTATGGTAGAGAAATGTACATTAAATCCTCTGGCAACAGCTCTGGTGGACATTCTTGCAGTCAGCATGCCAATTGCATGCTCCCTCAAAACTTGAGACATCGGTGGCATTGTGTTGTGTGACAAAACTGCACATTTTAGAGTTGCCATATATTGTCCCCAGCAAAAGGTGTACCTGTGTAATGATCATGCTGTTTAATCAGCTTCTTGATATGCCACACCTGTCAGGTAGATGGATTATCTTGGCAAAGGAGAGATTCTCACTAACACGGATGTAAACAAATTTGTGCACAAAATCTGAGCGAAATAAGCTTTTTGTGCATATGGAACATTTCTGAGATCTTTTATTTCAGCTCATGAAACATGGGACCAACACATTATATGTTGTGTTTATATTTTTGTTCAGTATCGTTTTTGATTTCAATAAAATCCAGCTGCTTACCCTAGCCCCTCGACCGGCTGCTGTCCCTCCCCTACTTTGGGCTTCTTCTTGCGTGGTGGTTTCTTCTTCTTGGGTTTGGCCTGGCTAGGTCCTCCAGCCACCTGCTTCCCCCCAGGCCCAAACTGACTGGCAGAGATGTCACTCTGAAGCAGGTTGACCAGGAGAGGACTGGTCAGCGTCACATCCTTGTTCACTGGAAACCCCCCTGCCTGAGCACACGGCCCTCCCATGGGCATCTGACCCCCGAACTGGGGGTTGAAGTTCATCCCGTGACCCGGAAAGTGGCCATTGCCCACCTGCATGTGCTGAGGGACTCCAATTCCCATCATGCCTTGTTGCTGAACCTGCATGTCCGGGAGCATCTGTTGGACACCGCCCATGTCGCCTGTAGCACCGCTTGGGTCCCCGAGAGCGTGTGGGTGTTGCTGCGCCGCCTGTTGCTGCTGCTGTTGCAGCATGGCTTGCTGTTTTTGTTGTTGGAGCTGCTGCTGCTGTAGCTGCTGTTGGACCAGAGGATGACCACTGGGGAGTCTCATCTGTTGACCCTGCATACCCATGGCCTGGTTGGGGTTGCCGCCAATGGGGACCTGAACAAATTAAGGAATGAGCGAGGGAAATAATACCCTTTAAATGCTACCCAGAAGTAAAATTGGTGGATGGTTTTCCACCTTCAATTGCCAAAGTGCAAATAAAAATGTAATTAAATACCTGTTGGGGTTGCTGCTGGGTCATCTGTTGTTGTTGCTGCTGCTGTTGGAGCTGTTGGAGCTGCAGCTGTTGTAACTGTTGGAGCTGAGCCATTTGCTGCTGCTGTTGATGCTGCAGCTGTGGAGTCATCTGTTGCTGCTGTTGGCCCACCTGAGCCTGCTGGAACTGAGCCATGTTCCCGGGCACGTTAGGAGACGGACCCCGCATCATCTGACCTGGCATGACCCCGGCTTGACCTTTCAACCCAAACGCCTGCTTGTTTCCTTGCATTTGTTGCATCTGTTCCATCATGGAGTTTTGCTGTTGTTGTTGTTGTAGGAGCATCGCCTGGTGCCCCGGCCCTCCAACCATCTGGCCCTGCTGTGGCATCAGCTGTTTGGGTGGGGTCATGCCTCCTCTCTGCCCTGGGTTGAGGGGTCTAGAGAGGACTGTCTGCCCCTGACCCCCACCTTGGACCATCTGGCTGGGGGACGAGGACACAGGCTGGCCCTGGAGGTCCATCATCTGGGACTGGAGGCCGGGCTGGGGCTGGGTGATACTGGGCCCGGAGTTGGTGCCTTGGGGCTGGACAGCCATGCCACTGTGGAGGCCCATGACGTTGGGCTGGGAGTGGGAGGGACCCTGCATGGTGTTGGGGGTGGAGGCTGACGACTGAGCTCCTGAAATCAGATCGTGACAGAAGAATGACACTGACGAATGCAGTCTAAATCATATCACTGTGTTGTCTGCTCTTAAACTGTATACCATAGAAAAATGCTTATCTGAAATGTATGTGCTGATCTATTCTTTGTCTTGTACCTGTGTGGGCCATAGTCGGGCTGCTCTGGAGCTGGGGATTGGCTCCTCCCCCAGGGGTTCCTGGGGCGCTAGTCACCTGACCCTGGGCAAAGTTCTGGTTCCCTGAGACGCTAGGGAACCCCATGGGCAGACGTTTGGGCATGCCTGTGATCAAACATCACCATGGGGAACTTCATCATCCCAGCTAACACGGTCATTATAGTGAGTCTGTATTACACTAACTGTCTGAGTACTACTTTGAGTTAAGCGTGAATTACCAGTAGGGCCGGGACGATACACGCTAGTATTCTGGCAAGGAAAGAAAACACGAAGCGGATATAATTTCTTTAGGAAAACATCCCCAATGTTGGAAACAAACATGTTGTCATCCAGAATCACATCAATTTATTTTTCACGCTATAGCACACACTATTTTACATACAGCAGGTTTTTAAAAAGGACCAAAGCGCTTTGTGCTTCGTGTTTTCATTTTTGCCATGGAAAAAAATATTGAAATACCGTCACATCCCTAGAGACCAGCAATTCTAACTACAAAGGTAATGCCACAGGAGATCATCTGTGGCCATGAAACAAACATACTCTATGAAAGTGAATGAATCATTTGTAGTCATCCACAAATGGTTAAGTTTCTTACCTCCCATTCCTCCTTGATGAACCTGAGGTCCAGGCTGCCCATGTTGGGGCATTCCTATGAACCCTTGCTGCATGTTACCCTGCTGTCCCAGCACCACCCTGCCCGGTGAGCCCACCCCTTGAGGGAAACCCTGTGGAGTCATAGGTCGCGGGCCTAGCTGGGCCTGACCCATCATGGGAGGAGTCCCTGGAGAACCCTGCTGGAAGGGGGAAGATGAAGACCCAGGGGACTTGGCTGTGAGGTTACCCTGAGGCCCTGCTGATGGAGGCAGATGAGGTCTAGGGAGTCCTGCAACCCCTCCAAGCACACCTTGGGGACCTTTAGGCTGGGGGGCTGCAAATTGACCAGCCCCTGACTGCTGCTGTTGCTGGAGCTGCCCCATAGCATTAAACACCTGGCCAGCCTGCTGGCTACCAAACGGATACGGAGGTGGAGGGTGGCTGGGGGTCTGCACCGTAGCCAGGGAAGGGGGACGTTGGCCCATCTGGACTTGGGGAGGGGCCTTCCTCCAGGCTGCTGGGCCCATGGGTTTTCCCTGGGCTGGAGGGGGCTGGAGGACCCCTGAGGGAAGCTGGTTCCAGCCGGAGGGTACAGGCATCTGGCCGGAGGGATTGAAAGGGGGACGGGGGCCACCAAGCTGGGAGAGCTGGGCCTGTTGCTGAGCCTGCTGCAGCTGCTGGAGGGCAGCTGGGTTGAGCTGCCTCCCTGCCTGCATGACCTGTAGTCAAAATACAGCCTTTATAAATGAAATCAACTCCTGATACAGTTGATCCTTTCATTACTTGGTAATATTGATAGTGATTATAAATGCATGGTTATTGTTGAGATCCATTAGTGATTATGTACCTGAATGTGGTGAGCAGCCTGGGGGGGAATGGGGCCTTGGCTGTGGGGGCCAGCCTGGGGATGCTGAAGCTGCTGCTGCTGTTGAAAGGACATCATGGGGTCCATTGCATCTGAAGGAGGGGAAAAACGTATACATGTTCACTACTTTTGAACAAGTTGCATATATTTTGGATGCGTGAATGAGTTAACTGGTTGGTTATTAAGCAAGTATGTCCTCACCAGTCTGCGAAGGGGGTCTGGGGTGCATCTGTCCACTGCTGCTGGGGACCATGGCCTGGCCAGACATACCGGGGCCAGGGGGGACCATTGACGGGTTGCTCATTCTCATGCCTCCTACGAGAGATTATAGGGCTTGACATGAACTTCTCATGTCACTTGGCTCAAATCAACACCCTTATCCCAGAAACCCTAGACCCACTCCAATTTGCATACCACCCCAACATATCCAGATGCAATCTCTATTGCACTCCACACTGCCCTTTCCCACCTGGACAAAAGGAACACCTACGCGAGAATGCTATTCATTGACTACAGCTCAGCATTCAACACCATAGTACCCTCAAAGCTCATCACTAAGCTAAGGACCCTGGGACTAAACACCTCCCTCTGCAACTGGATCCTGGACTTCCTGATGGGCCACCCCCAGGTGGTAAAAGGTAGATAACAACACATCTGCCATGCTGATCCTCAACACAGGGGCCACTCAGGGATGCGCATGCTCAGCCCATCCTGTACTCCCTGTACACCCATGACTGCATGGCCAACCACAACTCCAACACCATCATTAAGTTTGCCAATGACACAACAGTGGTATGCCTGATCACCGACGAGACAGCCTATAGGGAGGTCACAGACCTGGCAGTGTGGTGCCAGGATAACAACCTTTCCCTCAACACGATCAAGACAAAAGAGATGATTGTGGACTACAGGAAAAGGAGGACCGAGCACACCCCCATTCTCATCGACGGGGCTGCAGTGGAACAGGTTGAGAGCTTCAAGTTCCTTGGTGTCCACATCACCAACAAACTAACATGGTCCAAGCACACAAAGACAGTGTTGAAGAGGGCACGACAAAACCTATTCTGAAAAGATTTGGCATTGATCCTCAGATCCTCAAAAAGTGCTGCAGCTGCACCATCGAAAGCATCCTGACTGGTTGCATCACCACCTGGTTTGGCAACTGCTCGGGCTTCGACCGCAAGGCACTACAGAGGGTAGTGCGTACGGCCCAGTACATGACTGGGGCCAAGCTTCCTGCCATCCAGGACCTCTATACCAGGCGGTGTCAGAGGAAGGCCCCAGAAAATTGCCAAGGACTCCGGCCACCCTAGTCATAGACTGTTCTCTCTGCTACCGCACGGCAAGCGGTACCGGAGCGCCAAGTTTAGGTCAAAAGGCTTCTTAACAGTTTCTACCCCCAAGCCATAAGACTCTTGAACAGTTGGCTACCCAGACTATTTGCATTGTCCCCACCCCCCATTTTTATGCTGCAGCTACTCTGTTTATTATCCATGCATAGTCACTTTACCTCTACCTACATGATCATATTACCTCAATTAACCGGTGCCCCCAGGTTTTAAACAATTAAGTTCATGGTTAAATAGTTTCAACCCGATGACTTCCTCCGCTCAGATTTAAGGTGGGTGATGTGCAGTGCGCAACAGGCACTGTCCTTGACTCTACAGTCTTGTGACAGAATCAAGCTAAAGGCTGAAGCCTTGATTCTGTGGACATACTTGAGGCACAGTTCATTCATACTATTATGGCTGACCCTGTAAAACAACACGTTTCACTACACCTATCCGGTGTACTGTATGTGACAATAAAACGTATATTCAGTTAAGTAATTAAAAGTCTCTTTAAAAAGTTTGGCTACATTTTCTGGCGCCTCCCTCATGTCAGCATGGGTTTGGACATGAGGCTGTAGCAGATATGTCTATCACCTACACTTTGACCTGTAGGCTTTTTTATTTATGTACATGAAAAATAGATTGGAATATTATTCCAATGTTGGCCTCTCTGATCAGTGTAAAAGTTAGATATTGTGATTTGTGAGTGATTTTTATTCATTTTACTATTCGGACAACTTAAATCTATATTGTTCTTGTCCGACTATTTGTTTTACTTGTCCTGTACAAGAGTTAATGTCAAGCCCTGGATTGGTATGGAGGTTTGTTTATATTTGAACAACTAAAAGATGAACAATGAATGTATATAGTTCAACTTGTCACTTGCCTATCCTGGGTCAGTATGATATAATATGAGTATTAGGTACCTGGGCCTGGTTGTCCTGGGAATCCCACATCCATCCTCAACTGTCCGGGCGCGCCGATTGGTCCGTTCACCCTGACCTCCTGACCTCTGTTCTGCCCCATGGCCACGTTGATGGCTCCTTCACCTGGACGAAACAAAAACAAACATTAACAAAAAACAAATCAGGGTCTAAGTACTTTTCTGGATGCTAACTATAAAATAAACCATCACTTTTGGGCCTGATCATAGCCATTGCTATCAGCGTACTGTACATACCTTCGATCTGTACAGAGAGGATGCCCAGGTCTCGGAGCTGCTGCTGGTTGTTCTGGGCCAGCAGCCTGAGGCGCTCTGCTGCTTCCCGGGGAATGTTAAAGGTGACGCGCACACTGTTCCACGGCTCCACGTGCTGGGGCTGGAGTCTCTCAGAATCTGGGGAGGGATAAGACAGAGGATGAGAGGTCCAATATAACAGTTCATTTTCAGCTTAGAAATAATAAAGAAGTCTGAAATGATGGCTTTCAAACATGTATCCTGAAAGTAGTTTGACAAAGTAGGAAACTGTTTAACCAGTTAGAAAGGTGCACCACGTCACCACCCATTACTAACCTAGTTCAAGCATACTAGGCATCACGTTAAGGATGTTGTCAAGTTTCTCTTGTAAGTCCTCATCATCCATATTTCCCCGAAAGGCAACAAAGATAGTGAAATCCCCCTCTCCGCCTTGCTCTCCAACTCCATCCTGCCGGTGCGAGATGTCATTGCCACGGTGACTGCCGGCATCTTCTCCGACTCCTGAGTCCCGGTCAGAATCTGAGTCAGGGTCCCCATCTGGGACTGCTGTCCACTGGGGAAGCTCCAATGGGGGGTGTTGATGTGCCATCTTCCCCTCTCAGTAGGACTGGCGTGGGGAAGACTGGAATTGTTTATGCTATGGAACCAAAAGAGGACTTTATCTTCCATGATATACCCAAATGAGACAAATATTGTAAGTTATATGAAAATGTATGCCATTTAATTAAATCTACTTTCAATAGAAAGGCCATAAGAAAGTGTCAATGTACAGTTCCAGTCAAGTTTGGACACCTACTCATTCAAGGGTTTTTATTTATTTTGACTATTTTCTACTTTGTAGAGTAACAGTGAAGACATCAAAAGTATGAAATAACACATGGAATCATGTGGTAACCAAAATAGCCACCCTTTGCCTTGACAGCTTTGCACACGCTTGGCATTCTTTCAACCAGCTTCACCTGGAATGGTTTTCAAACAGTCTTGAAGGAGTTCCCACATATGCGGAGCACTTGTTGCCTGCTTTTCCTTCACTCTGCGGTCCGACTCATCCCAAACCATCTCAATTTGGTTGAGGTCGGGTGATTGTGGAGGCCAGGACATCGGATGCAAAGTTCTTGACATTTTCCGGATTGACTGACCTTCAGGTCTTAAAGTAATGAGGTACTGTCTTTTCTCTGCTTATTTGAGCTCTTCTTGACATAATATTAACTTGGTCTATCTTCTGTATGCCACCCCTACCCTTGTCACAATGGATTGGCTCAAATGCATTAAGGAGGAAAGAAATTCCACAAATGTACTTTTAACAAGGCACACCTGTTCATTGAAATGCATTCCACGTGACTACCTCATGAAGCTGGTTGAGAGAATGCCAAGAGTGTGCAAAGCTGTAATCAAGGCAAATGGTGGCTACTTTGAAGAATCTCAAATATTAAACTATATTTTTTGGTTACTACATGAGTCCATATGTTATTTCATAGTTTTGATGTCTTTACTATTATTAGTAAAAAAATAGTAAAAATAAAGAAAGACCTTGGAATGAGTAGGTGTATCTAAACTTTTGACTGGTACTGTACATCAAAGATATAGTCTTGTCTTGTTACAGATTTGATGAGAGCAAAAAGATAGATACTTGTTGTATAGTTTTGGTGAGCCTAACACATACATTTAAACAGCATGACCTTGCAAACAAGCAAGGAAGTGTCAAGATATTTCTTGACCACAATAATGGATAACAAATTACTGACCTTGATTCTATTTGCTATGACAACTTTGTTATGAAGGCAACAAATATATGTACAGTATAGTTGGAACTGTATATAAATCCTAAACAATGGAACTGGTTTGTGACTTCATAGTACTCTAACCCAAGATGTACTCTTAAGGAGCATACCGTCACTCCTTAAAAAGGTCCAGGAGGTCCTTATGTTATTTTCAGAGGTAGACTGGCTTTGGCAGCCAAAAACTCCACCTAAACGTGAATCGATTCTCACATTGCAATACGGTTCTAGAAACATAAAGCCCTTTTTGTCATATCACAGCAAAAGAATTTCACAAATGCTAAATATACACTTACTGTATTCAGTGGAGGCTGCTGAGGGGAGGACGGCTCATAATAATGGCTGGGACAGAGTAAATGGAATGGCAACAAACACATGGAATGGCAACACACACATGGAAACCATGTGTTGATGTATTTGATACCATTCCACCAATTCTGTTCCAGCCATTACCATGAGCCCGTCCTCCCAAATTAAGGTGCCACCGACCTCCTGTGTTGTATGTACACCGTTTTAACCAGATGTATCACAGTTGCAGCCGACAGTATTTTTCAGTGACAACACGTTTCTCGCTGCCTTCTTCAGTTACACACAGGTGTTTGTTTACACACAGGTCATGCTAAAATAACAGTTACCTAACAATCCCCCCCAACGAGTTTGATGAGCAGAGTAAACACACGCTGTAACGTTGAGATATGGCCGTGTGGGAACACTAATAGCCCTATAAAGTTGCGTATCAATTTAAACTGTTTCTTGTTTTTCTCTCTCGCTGATATGACAGATTAGGTTCTTATGCTTCCAAAAACATACTGCAAGCGATGCGTGGTTAATGTTCAATTCAAGCGTAGTGACTCTGGATGTCGATTAAGGTAGCCCCCTGCACCTCTCTGATTCAAATGGGTTGGGTTAAATGCGGAAGACATTTCAGTTTGACTAGGTATCCCCCTTTCTCTTAATATTAAGCAACAGTCATGATCAAGGGCTAGTAGTACCCATGAGAAAACTCCTAACATTGTTGTTCAATGTAGCTAAGATAACTTTTGACAACATCGGCAGTTGTTACTTTACTGTATTTCAAACAGTATTTTTGGTTATAATTAGCTAGCTACAAGGTCCAGCGTTTGATACAAATATGCTTATCACAATCATTAACATGACAGGTAGCGTTAGCTTTAAGCTATCCTATCTAACTTGAGTAAACGAACACCAATGCAATAGTTAAAGTAAAACACCAATAATAACTATCTAGCGACATAATTCAAAATAACAAGCCATGTTTCAGCAATAACTAATAAGACCCCTACTGCAAAATATTTAAAGCCACAGTACTATCTGGCGAAAGCGATTCAATAATTTCCTCGATTGGCTAATCAGAACGATTGATTGCAAGGCCTTCGCTAGCAGGTCATTGACGAACAAGACCTGGCTTGACAAGCCTGCATAATGCCGCGCTATCAAACAAAAAAACGTGTAGTTGTCGAAAATGAACGTTAGAGATAACCGAAAAGCCAATTGATTACAAAGTTTACATCACGACACACAGCTGAACAAAAAAACAACGAAGGCCTTAACAGCTAGCTCTAGCTAGCAAGATCCAGAAGTTAGCTTTTAGCATTAGCTAGCTACACTTCTAACAGCTATTCACTATGCAGCGGTTAGATGGCTAGCTTGATAATGCGTATGAAGTTATTTCATCATATTCGCCCCAGTTAACGTTACGTTGCTGCTACTTATCTAGCTAGCTACAACTGCTTCAGCCAAATGTTAACAGGAAATATAACAATGCAATACTTACCAGATAAATCCATTAGGGAGAAAGTCCAACGATGTAATATATGATAGCTAACAAAACATGAACCGGGGAACAGTGGCAACCAACACCGCAACAGGAGAGGCTTTCCAATCCGAATCGGACGAGATTTTTTCTTTCGGTTTTCTCCGTATTCTCAGAAAGAGGTAGTCGCATACTCACGTCATAATTCTTTGCGAATACATTCTGCGTTTAAAACGTAGCGTACGACCCACGGACTGTCGATGCTCTGTTTTTGGACTGGACTATTTTCTTACTAAAATACGCTATTTTCGGCGGTGTTTGCTTAGCTGGAGTTGGTATCATCTCAAGAGAGGAAGAGGCGAAGCTAGAGAGTTTACTCCGCCAAAAATCTGTCCATGAAAATAATAACCACAAAGTGAGGTATTTTTGTATGGAGGTCAATCAGTGTCCAACCCCCAAAAATGAATTTTTAATTTCATACGTGAGGCCATAGAGAGCCCCTCTAGTAATTTAATAGGATATGTCATAAACCCCTCAAAGTTCCAGCATGGACTGAAAATGGCAGCGATATTGGTCAGGGAGAAATCCAAATCAGTCTAATTGGAATTAATGATAGTAGAGGCATATTCCTGATTTTAATTATGCAGGAAAATAAAAGTAAGGCATGTGATATTACAAACATTGTGTATCAGATTTTTTGTCATCCGAAAATATTGTCATAATTATAAATACAGTTTATAGGGGGCTTATACCAACTGTATGTATACATATCCCTTAAACTATATGTAAACAGACCATACATTTAAAAATGGTTGTTTTCTTGGAAAGCTGTGAGTTCTATTATATGACGCAATATTAGTACTTGCTGCACTTACAACTTGTCTAAATCCTATTATCAACAGATTCCAGCCAGTGTATGGCTGTGGATTGACTAATGTTTGAATGGAATGTTGGTATATTTGAATGTTGCCAGTTAATTTGAAAAATATATGGAATAGTTCCTCTAAAACTGTCTGGTTAGCTAGCTAATAAACATACAGTGCAGATACATTCTTCAAATTCTTTATTTTACTCTATCTTATCACAGCACTGGCAAACCATGGTTGACCAACTCCCTGGCCAAAATGGATTATCTTTATCCCATCATAAGAAGGGTAATGTCTATTCTAGTATTCTAATTCCTATTTCTATGAGTAAAGCTTATTTGATGAAATATAAGTTCCATAATGGTTAGGTTCTTACCAATGCGCTGATATAAGTGCATTTCAGCAACTTTGAAAAAAAAAAATTGTTGGAGTTGTCCTGATTGATTGTCCAATCAATCACATTTATTTATGAAGCCCTTTTTACATCAGCCGATGTCATAAAATGCTATACAGAAACCCAGCCTAAAACCCCAAACAGCAAGCAATGCAGATGTAGATGTAGAATACATGTCCATCTTTGAGGACATGTATTTCCATTGTTAGAAGCGGTCACTTGGACTTTCTTGTCAATATAATAGATAATCTTTGGTACAATTTATTGTAATGACAGTGAACTCGATTGGCTGAAAGGGGTTTAAATAAGTAAAAATCACAACCAATAACAGAAATGCTAGGCTGAGGTGGATGGAGGAGAAACTTTTACCAAAGACAATTTAAATACTCAGTGATTTTACAATTTATTATGGCTTTACTATAGGGACACTACTTGTCCTTATTTTGCTTACACACTAATAATCTTGTCAAGCAACAAATACAGTAGATGTAAACGAGCGTTTACATTGACGGGGCCGCAGGCAGTGGAGAGGGCCATGAGCTTCAAGTTCCTCGGTGTCCACATCATTGAGGACCTATCATGGTCCTCTCACACCAGCACAGTCATAAACAGCTTCTATCCCCTTGCCATAAGACTTTTAAATGGCTAACAGCTACTGCTCCCCCTCACATCTATGCTGCTGCTAAAATGATTATTGATTATCTAGATTTATTACTACCACTACGCTAGTGTTCATTGATTGATTGCCATTACAATTAGTATACATCTAAAGTATTTCTCCTGCTACTGGTCACTATTACTCCTGTTTATATGTATATATTACCATTAGTACATTAGCATAAGTATTTATATATTCCTGCTACCAGTCACTTTTAAGCTATGTTGACATGTATATCCATCTATCCCGCCTATACTGACACTTGCACACTCACACTAAGACCCACACACTTACATAAACACCCACCACTTATGTTGCTGCCATACTGTTTATTATTATTAATCCTGCTACCAGTTGCTTTCTTCTAATCCCTGCATACATGTACAGTACCAGTCAAAGGTTTGGACATACCTACTCATTCCAGGGTTTTTCTTTATTTTTACTATTTTCTACATTGTAGAACAAGTGACGACATCAAAACTATGAAATAACACATATGGAATCATGTAGTAACACAAAAATTCTTCAAAGTAGCCACCATTTGCTTTGATGACAGCTTGCACACGCTTGGCATTCTCTCAACCAGCTTCATGAGGTAGTCACCTGGAATGCATTTCAATGAACAGGTGTGCCTTGTTTAAAGTACATTTGTGGAATTTCTTTCCTCCTTAATGCATTTGAGCCAATCCGTTGTGTTGTGACAAGGGTAGGGGTGGTATACAGAAAATAGACCATGTTAATATAATGTCAAGAAGAGCTCAAATAAGCAGAGAAACGACAGTACCTCATTACTTTAAGACATGAAGGTCAGTCAATACGGAACATTTCAAGAACTTTGAACGTTTCTTTCAAGTGCAGTTGCAAAAACCTTAAAAGCGCTATGATGAAACTGCCTCTCATGAGGACCGCCACAGGAATGGAAGACCCAGAGTTACCTCTGCTGCAGAGGATAAGTTCATTAGAGTTACCAGCCTCAGAAATTGCAGCCCAAATAAATGCTTCACAGAGTTCAAGAAACAGACACATCTCAACATCAACTTTTCAGAGGAGACTGTGTGAATCAGGCCTTCATGGTCGAATTGCTGCAAAGAAACCACTACTAAAGGACACCAATAAGAAGAAGAGACTTGCTTGGGCCAAGAAACACGAGCAATGGACATTAGACTGGTGGAAATTTGTCCTTTGGTCTGATGAGTCCAAATTGGAGATTTTTGGTTCCAATCCCGTGTCTTTGTGAGACGCAGTGTGGGTGAACGGATGATCTCTGCATGTGTGGTTCCCACCGTAAAGTATGGAGGAGGTGTGATGGTGTGGAGGTGCTTTGCTGGTGACACTGTCTGTGATTTATTTAGAATTCAAGGCACACTTAACCAGCATGGCTACCACAGGATTCTACAGCAATACGCCATCCAATCTGGTTTGGTCTTAGTGGGACTATCATTTGTTTTTCAACAGGACAATGACCCAACACACCTCCGGGCTGTGTAAGGGCTATTTTACCAAGAAGGAGAGTGATGGAGTGCTGCATCAGATGACCTGGCCTCCACAATCCCCCGACCTCAACCAAATTGAGATGGTTTGCGATGAGTCGGACCGCAGAGTGAAGGAAAGCAGCCAACAAGTTCTTAGCATATGTGGGAACTCCTTCAAGACTGTTGGAAAAGCATTCCAGGTGATGCTGGTTGAGAGAATGCCAAGAGTGTGCAAAGCTGTCATCAAGGCAAAGGGTGGCTATTTGAAGAATCTCAAATATATTTTTATTTGTTTAACACTTTTTTGGTTACTACATGTGTTATTTCATAGTTGATGTCTTCACTATTACTCTACAATGTAGAAAATAGTAAAAAATTAAATAAAAACCTTTGAATGAGTAGGTGTTCTAAAACTTTTGACCGGTCGTGTATACTGAACAAAAATATAAACGCAGCATATAAAGTGTTGGTCCCATGTTTCATGAGCTGAAATAAAAGACTACAGAAATGTTCCATACGCACAAAAATCTGTGTGTTGACATGCCTGTTAGTGAGCGTTTCTCCTTTGCCAAGATAATCCATCCATCTGACAGGTGTGGCATATCAAGAAGCAGATTAAACAGCATGATCGTTACACAGGTACACCTTGTGCTGGAGACAAAAAAAGGCTACTAAAATGGCCAGGTTTGTCACACAACAATGCCACAGATGTCTCAAGTTTTGAAGGAGAATGCAATTGGCATGCTGACTGCAATAATGTCCACCAGAGCTGTTGCCAGAGAATTGAATGTTAATTTCTCTACCATAAGCCGCCTCCGTCATTTCAGAGAATTTGGCAGTACGTCCAACCGGCCTCACAACGGCAGACCACATGTAACCACGCCAGCTCAGGACCTCCACATCCGGCTTCTTCATCTGCAGGATCGTCTGAGACCTGCCACCCGGACAGCTGATGAAACGGAGGAATATTTATGTCTGTAATAAAGCATTTTTGTGTGGAAAAACTCATTCTGATTGGCTGGGCCTGGCTCCCAAGTGGGTGGCCCTATTCCCTCCCAGGTCCACCCATGGCTGCGCCCCTGCCCAGTCATGTGAAATCCATAGATTAGGGTTTAATACATTTATTTCAATTGACTAATGAACTGTAACTCAGTAAAATCATGGAAATTGTTGCATGTTGCATTTATATTTTTGTTCAGCATAGCTCCCTTTCTTATTACTTATACTTTTTTATATTGAATTCTACACTTTTGTGTAGGGCTTGCAAGTTAAGCATTCCACTGTACTTGTGCATGAGACAAATAAAACCTGAACTTAAAAGATTTTCACTGGGTTCCTAGCTTATGACTTCTCACATTTGTTAGAAGTTTTAAATAATTTGCACCACATGTTTAAAATGTGATATTGACACACCCATTTGATTACCTTTATAGTTTATATATTTGATAATAATACATTTAATGACAGTTCAGTATGCCTAAAAAAACATAGTAACAGTAACTTCATCCTTATATACACATTTCTGTGTAAACATATTTATTCCATAACTGGGCCCTCCTATACAGTGTTTCTTCCAGTGTGAATTCTTACTTTTCAATACAAAGTACATAATGCGTAGCGTATACAAACAACCTTGTTACTGTGCAAACAAGTGGACGTTAAATTTAAGACAAAGGAGAAGTAAAGGCAACTAGCATCACAGAAAACAGAGCCCATGTACAGGCCAGTCATTGCTCAACAAATGAGAAAATAAAATATGCATTTTATTTAATGCTTCATAATGGCATCAATGATTACTTATGTAACCAAGCAGTGTTTTATCATGGTTATTGGCATTTTGAAATTAGATTGAAAACTACCACATCTAGTGAGGTATTAGCACAATGGTCAGTTAATCAACTGAGGCTATGGAGAAGAATTGGCCTGTGGTAGCATTTTGGAATACAAAGGGAGAGTCTTTTCATACGTGCTATAATAAATAGCCCGTTGACACAGCAATATGGGCACACAGACTAACATCTACTGTTTCACTAAAACACAATAATCATTCAATATATTAAAAAGTAAATCAGATTGCGCAAGTGTTGTCACAAGCGAAAACATTTGTGCAAATGACAAAGTATAAGCAAAATATGTTAATATAAATAGACAAAACCATTGTACGAGCAATTGTTCATAACCTGGTCACTCTGACCATTCATTCTAAAAATATCCTTTCTAAAAAATGCTTGCAATAAGCTTTCAAACTACTCCCTTTCCAGTCATTACCCCAGATCACCTTAAATAATAATACAACATTATTTAAACCCAGTAGTACTAGCAATAAATAACATTCAATATTGAAGTGAGGACGGACGACATTCACGTGAAGAGTAGCGTGCGGTGTTCACTCTCTTTTTGAGATAAGAATATGATCTCTATTCTTTACCAAAATGGCATCTAGTAACCTAGTGATTGTTCGTAACAGGTTAGATATCTACAACACCTTTAGACTCAAGCCACAAGAATCCGATTAAGGACAGTCACTGACTCAGGCACTGACTCAGGCACTGACTCAGGCACTGACTCAGGCACTGACTCAGGCACTGACTCAGGCACTGACTCAGGCACTGACTCAGGCACTGACTCAGGCACTGACTCAGGCACTGACTCACTGCTCACACAAATGCACACACAGTAAACAGGTAGTCTAAGCATAAATCAAGGTGTGTCAATATGTGACTAGCCAACTCCTGAGTGTTCACAAGGGAAGATAATGGAACTGAGCAGATCAAACCCATGATTTTATATGCACTGGCATTCGCCGGCATTTTGAATGAGTGGAAGTATAACGACAGGCAGGGGAGGGGATGCTCAGCCAAGTTAAATGGGCCACTGAGGAGAATATAGACGTAAGCATGCCATCTGTGTGTGTTGTGTGTGCAAAGAAATGAATGTGTGCGTATGTAGGATCGTGTGTGTGTGTGGTGGAAGGAGCCATTTCAGTTTCCGTCCTCTCAGTGTGTGTGAGCATAGCCATATCCCAGTGGATTTACAATGACATGTGCCTGGAAAAGACAACCGAAAATACACAGCATGCTACACCCCGTGTGAGTAGGAGGGTATAACCCGTTTCAGAGACTCATTACACATTTCTCCAGCACAACACCCAAAGACTGCTCCACGCCCCTCCACTTCCTGTACCTCTACTCCTCTTCTTAATATCCCTTAGTATCCCTCCTTCATACCTGTCCATAATAATTCCGTTTTTATCAGTCCCTTTGGGAATATCAGCCCTTTGGTGGAATATCAGCCCTTTCGAGCATCATTTTCCTCCAAAATACTGGCCTCATATATAGACATTTGTCCTTCATACTCCTCAAAATCCTCTGTTTCCCTTTTGCACCCCTCACCCCTCCACCCCCTCCTGTCACTCACCCAACCCTGGCGTAAAGGAAGGCTAGGGCATGTTCATGGACATGGTGAGAGCTGAGGCGTCCGCACTACGCGGGTCCTTCACCCCGATGATGAGGTCATTGGTCCTCCTGGTGCCCTCCACCAATGAGAGGATGTCTACCCTCTGCACCAGGTGACCTTTGAACTGCAGCACCTCCACATCCTCCTCCAGGAACTCAGCTGAAAGAGGGAAAGAAGTGAGGGAAGGAATAAAGATGAAAAACAAGTTTAGTGTTTAGACATACAGTATATGAATGGATATGTGATTATTTATGGATGAAACAAAGACAAAGCTAGAAACTAGCTCTGAAGGCCATACTCACAGTCCACCAAGAGAGTGTCGGCTTGCAGCTGTGGGTGGAGTCTACCATATGCCAAACTGTCACTCAGGTTTTTACGAGAGGACAGAACGTTCATCAACACCTGGGTGATGCCACTGAGGGCCCGGTCCCCGTTGGAGGATCCTAGGGCCACGTAGGTGCCACACAAACCCAGGCGAGGCCTCACTGCCGTGGGCACCAGGAAGGACAGGGGCCTCTTACCAGGCTGGATGACATTATGCTGCAGACAGACACAGCAGAGAGAGGGTTATTCATATGCCCAATAACTGGTGGTTTAGATCAGGGTTTCCCAAACTCGGTCCTGGCCTGGGTGCACGTTTAGTTTTTTGCCCTAGCACTACACAGCTGATTCAAATAACCAACTCATCATGGGNGGGGGGGGGGGGGGGGGGGGGGGGGGCAGGACCGAGTTTGGGAAACCCTGGTTTTGATTTATTAAATCCAAGTCAAAGATAAAACCCCTCCATTATATGACAGGCAGTGGTACCGGGTTCGGAGGCTGAGAGGTCTGGGTCTTGTTGGACCATGAGAAGTCCAGGATCTGGCTGTTCAACAGGATCCCAGACGGTGTCACTATCCTACTGCCAAACGGACGGTTCAGGGAGCTAAAGGGAGATTGTAGAGACAACACCAACCGTCTTACAATCATCAAATATGTATAGTCAACAACTGCAATAACATTTACAGTAATAGATCAAACATATTACACAGTCTTCTTTTTCTGAACAAAGCACACAGCATCTGAATACAATCATGACTATTTGGCCGATATTGGACCGAATCCTAACCTGAGTTACACATAAGCAACTTTACTCAAACCCAATGGTGGAAAAAGTACCTAATTGTCATACTTGAGTAAAAGTAAAGATACCTTAATAGAAAATAACTCAAGTAAAAGTGAAAGTCACACAGTAAAATACTACTTGAGTAAAAGTCTAAAAGTATCTGGTTTTAAATGTATTTAAGTATTACAAGTAAATGTAATCACTAAAATATACTTAAGTATCAAAAGTAAAGGTATAAATCATCTCAAATTCCTTATATTAAGCAAACCAGACGGCACGATTTTCTTGTTTTTTTTTATTTACGGATAGCCAGGGGCACACTTCAACACTCAGACATCATTTACAAACTAAGCATTTGTGTTAAGTGAGTGTGCCAGATCAGGGGCAGTAGGGATGACCAGGGATGTCATAAGACATGTCCCGCTAAGCATTCAAAATGTAACTAGTACTTTTGGAAGTCAGGGAAAATGTATGGAGTAAAAAGTACATTATTTTCTTTAGGAATGTAGTGGAGTAAAAGTAAAAGTTGTCAAAGTAAAGTACAGATACCCCAAAAACTACTTAAGTGGTACTTTAAAGTATTTTTACTTTAGTACTTTACACCATTGCACAAACCTTCGAAGTCCAGGATTATTAACTCAATAGGAGATTGGAACAAACATTTTTGATTAATAATGTCTGAGGTTAAAGGGATACTTAGGGATTTTGGCAATGAGGATATTTAACTACTTCCCCAGAGTCAGACAAACTCGTGGATACCATTTTTATGTCTCTGTGTGCAGTAGGAAGGAAGTTAGAGGTAGTTTCGAGAGCCAACACTAACTAGGATTGGCGAAATGACTGAAAGTCTATGGAGTCTGCTAGCATGTTTCTTGGTATACCTCATGACGGAGACAATGAAGTCGTCAGGCCCCATAACCATGACCTGACTGGCCACGGCACCCTCCTCCAGGGCGTACGAGGGCGTGTAGTGACCCGGGGGGAACGCCTGGGAATCATTGATCATCTGGCGGAGCAGCACTGCCTGGGACTTACTGGGGGACCACAGGTAGCACGACAGGGGGGGTCAAGGAATCAATAGGTTAGCCAGCTTCATGACGGTTCAAAACATCACACGGGTCTGATGTTCACGCTTCATGGTGATTCATGTCTCAATCATCTTCTTATTTTGTTTGATCAAAGTGTCTGATGATGTACCGTGTTGAACAAGTAGAACTTACCTGAGCATCTGTGTGACCATGTCTGAGATGGAGGAGTCATACATGGGGTCTCCCAACCCACTGGCCAGGGCCACAGCAATCTTCAGAGACTGGACAGAGACATTAGTAGGTGAAAATGACAGAAGTAGCCGTGCTTTACAGATACAGTACATGCTGTAGGCACCACAGTATACAGGGTTAACATTTACTATAGGATACGTGTAGTAATCAACAACCATTACTGATTAACTCAATGATCAGGTTGACACCCAAGTATTTTCATAAGTAATGTAAATGAAATAGGGCGCAGTACCTCAGCAATCCAGTGGTAGGTGCTGTTGCGCGGGACCTGGCTGGTGATGTTGTAGCCTTCCAGAATGTTCAGAGCTGTGATCAGAGCTGCTCCTGCACTGGGGGCTGGGGCTGCCATAACATGGTGCCCTACACAACAGCAACAACATAGAAATGGATGCATTTAGCCGCAAGGTTGCAGGTTCAAATATCACATCTGGCAAGAAATGGGAGCGAGGATGCATCATCACAATATAATCGTGAAAATATATTTGTTCAAAGGGAACCCTATATTTACCCTGATAGAAACTCTCGGCTGGCTGCTGTAGGACGGTGGTGTAGTTCCCAAAGTCCTCCTCAGAGAGAACTCCTCCTCTGGCTTGCACCTGTTAGAAAATACATGATTAAAAACCTCATTATAAACTGGGTGGTTCAAGCCTTGAATGATGATTGGCTGACAGCCGTGGTATATCAGACAAAATACCAAGGGTATGACAAAACATTTATTTTTACTGCTCTCATTTATTTTTACTGCTCTAATTACATTGGTAATCACCTTATAATAGCAATAAGGCACATCAGTGGTTTGTGGTATATTGCCAAAATACCATGGCTAAGGGCTGTTTTCAGGTACTCCGCGTTGCGTCATGCGTAAGAACAGCCCTTAGACGTGGTATATTGGCCATATACCACACCCCCTTGGGCCTTATCTCTTAAATACACGAAACACGTGATAATACCTTTCCATTCTGGCAAGAGTTGCGCTGATGGAATAAAGCGGACTAGATCCCTATGAATAAGGAATAATCAAGTGATGTCACGAGAAGCAGTATCTTTTGGAGCAGGATGAAGTTACCCCTATACACTGATCCAAGGACAGTGTTACACTTTCCCCTCCTAATGGTTAAGGTTAGGATTTAGAGAAGGTAATCTGATCCTAGAGATGTCCCTAAGTGCTACGTCTACCCAGAGCATATCTTTTAAAGTGGAGCCAATACAGTATTTACGAGTGCTTATACAATGCCAGAGGCTGGCGCCCAGGAGACAGATGAGCTGCTTACTGCGGCAGCCATTTCCTGGGTCAGGTTTCCACTGTAGAACTCTGCAATTCCATTGGCTGCCACAGCGTCCAAGATGGCGGCCAGGTCGGGTCGTCGGGAGAACAGGCCGGAGAGAGGAGGCTGACCATTGGGGAGAAACAGGGCACGGAAAGCCTCCGACACATTCTTGTCCTTGACCTTGGCCAGGGCCTCAGCTAGAGAGAAGGGGGGATACAGAGTAGGATGAAGTTGCCCTTTGACACTGATCTAAGGAGCACCGATGCATATGTTTAGCATAATATCAATTCCTCATGCTTACCCAGGTCATGTGTAACATTGAAACCATTTCTGGCCACATCTGCTGCCATGGTAACTACATCCTTCCAAGGCATTCTGGGAAAAAATGCAAAGATATCCGTTTGGATTGTGTTATCATTACATTTTATGTCCTAAATCTGTAATCAAATATGGTTTAACAGACATTTGTATCCAAAGCCACTTACAGAGGTAGGATCTTAATTTGAACCATTTTGCTACAGCAGAAAAATTATTCTGCAGCAACAAGAAATGTGAATTATTATGTGAATGATAATTAAATGGACATTTTTGTAGCGGGTGACAAATTTTTCGCTAGGGCAAATCAACTCTTAAATTTCAAAGTGGAAATTACAAACTTCAGAAGCATTTTTAAGACTCAAATACACTATTTGTTTGCATTTCCTGCTGTGCAAAAAAATTATCAGCAAAAAAAAAGAGTGATCAAATTAAGATCCAACATTTGTACATAGCTATATTTAGTGTATGTAGACAACATTGTAATCAAACCCACAGCTGCACCCCACTCCTCAAACTGAACCACGATAATGACCATGTATCACTGGAGTAATTATAGTTCCACTGTACAGAAGATGGACTAATAGTCCCTTTGTACAGGGCTGATACAGAGAATAACACTCAACTCCTGATAAACCCAATCAATGGCTTGGGACTGTCTGTGTGCGCTAAACTGGAGCAAGCAGACATCCAGAGCCTATTAAACCTTATGGAATTTAACTGGGGCAAGTGAGCTTCAATGCTCTAAGACAAAGTGACTTCATCAGTGATAAAAAGCCATGGAGACTTCACTTTACCTTCCGTAAAGCTGGTGGGCCTGGTGCATCCCACTGAGCATGCCCGGAACTCCCACCATCAGGCCAGGCTGGAACAGAGATAGTAAACATTTCCCGTGACTACAAATACCAGAACTCCAGGCCGACACAACACCTGACCTTAAGCTATAGACTAAGGCAGTGTTCGAGAGCATTATAACGATTGCCTACAAATCACCTTGCTTCATAAGTAATGACTCAATATTTTTTGTAGATCAGACATGTCAGTCACAATTTACCCATGATACATTACGGTTTTGATGCTCTCAAGCACGGCCTGAGGTTGAGATGAGGCTCTTACCTTGAGCTCCAGGTTGGTCTGTAACATGTCCTCCAGGATGGCAGAGGGCGCTGTCTCACTGAAGTCTATGACCCTGCTCTCGTTCCTACGGATGTCATGCACCAGCATCACGCCTCCACTGCAAATAACAAAGACCAGTGTTGTTCAACAGCAATAAGCACATCCTCTTCTTGCAGATCTAGAGGACATAACTCACACTTTGATTAGGATCCACCTAATCCTATTGACTATCTATTGTTGGTGATGATCTGCTGGTGTGATGTGTGAAGACTCACCCGCCGATGCCGGAGGTGTGTGGGTGTATGATGCCCAGACAGAGAGCAGCAGCGATGGCAGCATCCACACTGGAGCCTTGCTTCCCCAGAGCCTCGAAGCCCAGAGATGTACACTGGGCCACGTCAGTCACCACCGCCCCCTGGTTAAAGATCTGACACACAGGGAAGAGGAGAGGGAATTTACTTCGATTGGGGGAGGGAATGAGGGTGGAGAGAGGAAGGGAGAGGATGGAGAGACGAGTTGAGGGTAAAAGAGAGGAAGAGGGGCGGAAGGCAGACACACACACCTGTGGGTCTCCGAAGTAGATCTGCATGATAAGAGCAATAGTGACTCCTGTGGCAAAGGTGAGGCAGGCTGTGATGATGACAGTGAGGCCATCTCTCTGGCAGGCACATCCCTCCGCTAAGGGGTCTCTGGTGGTCTCCCGCAGGGGTGTGATGTCATGGCTGGCCAGGTCAGAGGCGGAGGACGGGAGACGCTGCAGACGGGCTGACTTCAGGAACAGGTCTGGATCTGGAGCATAGAGGTCAGAGGTCAATGCAACTCAGGAAGTGTTTAATGTGCATGAAGGGCAATAGGCAGGCAGCAGTTGCCAGAATAAGTACAACCAGACCCAGATATTTATATCTAAATACTGTATATGGCTCTGAGTACAACAACATATTGAACATAATACATGACCATGTCTGGCAGACAAGGAAGGTAAAGGAGATGTCACTGCTATGACAGTCTTTTGTAGACCTTATGACTGATGGTTTGGTTAGTCACAACCTCATTGTCTGCTATGTCTCCACCAGTCTCTTACCTGTGTCTTGCTCGCTGAGGAAGTTGTCGTCATCTTTGCGTGATTTTAGAGTGTTTTCCCCAGAAACCACGTCATCCTCGGGTAACCGGGGGAAGCTGGTAATGCTCATGTAGTCCACCGGTGAGTAGGCACTTCCCAGGGTTGTCTCCTGGCTCGGGTCTTTCTCTGTCATGGTGCCGCTGGAGTACCCGGCCACGGCATCGTTGGCAGGGTTATACATGGCGATGGTCCAGTCACCCAACTAATGAATAGATTAGTCAGCGCAACCTGAGCTCTTCTCTCTTGTTGACTTACAGCATCCACTGATGATGTTGTTTAGCAGACTTCAGGGTGAATTGTCTTCAGTTTTGCCTTTTGACTTCACACGAGATAGCCATGTAGCCTAAGCCTGGTGTGTTAAAATGTTGCAATTAGTTATGCTATTGGTCTGCAACGATACACTTGTTATTGGTCCGTTGTAACAATGTCACACTTGATCCGTAACATTGTTGTCTGGCTCCCTCTAGGTCTAGGAGGTGATGCTGCAATTATTCAGAGCCTATCCGATTCCATTCGCAAAACCTGTGGAAAGATCAAACGCATCTAATATCATTCGTAGTTGAAAATAAAGCCAACACCACATACATAACTTAATAGATTGACTATTAAAACAGTAGGCCAAATACATAGCCCCCTATGAATATTAGGCTACCAATAGTCTATGCTTCACCGTGAAAGTGGTCGTGAAACACATCAGCTATATGCGGCAAATATCTACCTAGGCCTACAACCACAAAACCCGCGTAATGTGGTTATTAGATCAAATGTGTCAGAATTGATCGCGTCGGCTGCTCCGTGAGAGGGTTGTTGTTATCTCCTTGTCTCCTTGTTTTCCAGCCGACGCTTCGAGATGCAACCTACATAGGCTACAGCCTACACTGCTGGCTTCCATAAATTGACGCATCGCTAAGGTTGCCCCCCTTTGCGACGGAATATTCTTTGCAGTAAAACAAAATGGTGAAATTCTTACCATTTGAGACGGACAACTGTATTCAAGCATCAACCAATTCAGATAGGGCTTTCTTGTAGCATTTATAATGAAAGGAAGGCAGAAGATAAGGGCTTTCATGTAGCCACCTCCAGATAGAGAACAGGGGCGTATTCATTACGCAGTCAATATAAAAAACGTTATAAAAACGTTATGTTGGAAAACGTTTCCTAAACGTTTTGTTAAACGGAAGTGAACGAAACGGGGCGGGAACTACCTAAATTCGTCCAATAGAAACTCTCGTTTTTGTTGCAAAACGTTGCAACTGGTTGGACTAATCATTACACCCAATATGTAATATCAGAGAGGAAGAAGCGAGAGGGGTTTACTCCGCCCGAAATCTGTTCACGAAAATAAGACTATGGAGTGAGGCATTTTTGTGTGGAGGTCACCAGTTAGGTTTCCATCCAATCAAATAAATTGTGATTTGAATTGGCGACACATTTTCAAGCTAATACCTTGCAGGTACTGTGTGGGTAGGCTCTGCAGGTTGGCTAGTCTACAAAATGAGATTATTATGGATAAGAGCAAGAATATTTGTAATTGTCAAACGGCATTAATAATCATGTCACCAGAATAAGACCCTCGATATTTTGGGGAAAGGAGCATCAAGCTCATCACCGTGCACTTTCACCACCCTGTGAAGTTTATCATAATTTATTTAATATGTAGCCTAATAAACTGCAAGGTTTGACGAGTCTTAGTGGGTGGACCACAAACTATGTCATGGTGTGTCTCCAAATTTACGTGATCCGAGGCGCAACTTGCCTTTAAGAAGTGTGTGGGGGGGCATAATTTATTATTATTTTAATCCAGCAGGATAAACACTCTAAACAGCCTACCCCACCACTCAGAGGCATTCACATTGGTCCTAAAGCAAGCACACTGTTGCCTCGTTTTGTATCACATTCCAATGATAAAACTGGATGGAAACGTGGTTATTGAGATCGTCGAATTTGGTTAACAAAAATTATTTGCTAATTTGATACATGAGGCTTATTTGATCGAATAGAAGTTTCGTGATGCTTAGGTTGTTACAAATGTACTGATATAGCCTAAATTGACACACATGGCATTTTGGCAATTTTGAAAAAAACTACTTTATATCAGAGTTGTGCCTATCATTTCCACGCTTATCTGCCCTCTCATTGGCTAGAATGGTCCCACCTGATCTCGCCTTCTCCTACCTGCCTTCCATCTTTGAGGACATGTATTTCCATTGTTAAGAGCTGTCACTCGGTTATCTTGTCAATATAATAGATAATCTTCGGTGAAATGTAAACTCAGTGACATAACTAAACGGAATGGTCACATGGTCACCACTGAAGGTAAGCCTACAGGTCACACAATGAGATGTGGTAGCCTACAGTTGTTGATCCTAAAATACAATATGGTCTCACCTTGAGATGGAAGGACTCACCTGCAATCAAACTGTTGGATTCGTACAGTCGGTGAACAAACACAGATCTCGTTGAAAATGTAACATATAGGTATATTTACATGTAGCCTACAACACCCCATAAAATACATAAATAGGTATCTGGGTTAGCATTTACCTGAGACTGTGCTTCCGTAGGGGAAGTGGTGTTGTCTCTTTACTGGAGTTGCAGAACTAGTTTTAGTAGGTTAGGGCGTGCTGTAGCAGATTACTGAAAGGATAGGAAAGCTGAGGTGGACAGACCGCCTCTCTCTCTCTGTGTTTATAGGCTACACCACCCTGCAGCTCAAGTAAATAGAATTAGGGCAACTTTCCACTACACTACTTTGATGACACAAACTAGGTCCAGGAGAGATACTTGTGTAGTGTAAAGACACGGATCTACATTCAAATATCTCTTTAATTAAGAGGCATCAACACCATATACCCTCCTCTGAGTGGTACAGTGTAAAGACAAAGGCTCCTGCAAAAATTACCTTAATTACATTAATACCAGTAGTCAGCATTTTTGCTCTCTTTGCCAAATTAAAAATTAAAGGCTTTTAAAATATCCACACATTTGTGAATCATAGCATTAATCAAGTGTGCAAAACTATGTGCAATGTGGTTTAGATGAGAAGCTCTTGTACAATTTAAATTGCTATCCTTATTTAGTTCATCTATATACTATGGTATTTACGGTATGCTAATAGCTGCATTCACACATGAAACAGGAATGTGGCTTTGGCCACACCACATCCAAGGCTAGTACAAAGCTGCTGGGGCCGCAGGTAGCCTAGTGGTTAGAGCGTTGGACTAATAACCAGAAGGTTGCAAGATCAAATCTCTGAGCTGACAAGATAAAAATCTGTCTTTCTGTTCCTGAACATGTCAGTTAACCCACTGTTCCTAGGTTGTCATTTAAAATAAGAAGTTGTTCTTAACTGACTTGCCTAGTTAAGTAAAGGTAACATTAAAAATAAATAAAAAATGCCAGACAGATATCTATTTGAGGTGATTTTAAGAGCCAAAAGTGGCCACCCAAATGCATCCATACCTGTCATAGGCTTCTTTACCTCTACACTTTCCTGTTTGTGAGTATTTGTGCATGTGTATTTTAACCCTGCTAGGTCATACAATGTGTCAGCTGCTCAACAACCCAAACCCATCCCCCACAAGATTTAAAACTGGGACGTTCTTGGAGAGGCTGTTGTTTCTGTGCGTATTCCTGTACTGTCTTCCCCATTGCCCACCCATTTGTCTTTCCCAGCCATGCGACCCTGCCCCCTTCCCCCAGTCCTCATCCCAACCCTCACTCAAGCTACCCTGCCCCCCATCCCCTCCAGGGCCTCACCCCAACCCCCACCCAAGCTAACCTGCCCCTCTTCCCTCCAGTCCTCACCCCAACCCCCAGCCAAGCTACCCTGCCCCCCCTTCCCCCAGGTCCTCACCCCAACCCCAACCACCAGCCAAGCTACCCTGCCCCCCCTTCCTTTCCCTCCAGTCCTCACCACAACCCCAAGCCAAGCTGCAGGGTAGCTTGGCCCCCCCTTCCCTCCAGTCCTTCAGGTGTAAATGATGAGACGAGATTCAGGTTGTCAACCTGAGTGTTTATTGTTGTTGTTGTTGTTGTTGTTGTTGTTGTGTGGTACCTGCGTTTTTCTGAATGGATGTTGTATTAACCCATCCGTTGGTGGTTGCATAGGTCTTCACTGTCTATGGACTTGACTGTCTATGGTCTTGACTGTCTATGGACTTGACTGTCTATGGACTTGACTGTCCACTCAGGGATGGAACAATTCAGTACATCACAAAAACCATGCAGAAATAGTGAAAGGCACAATCACCATAGATATCAGATACACCAATCTTTTTTTATATGTCTATAAATAGTTGTTTTGACGGGGGAGGGGTGTACTCATTGAGATGGTACATGGGAGAACCCCAACGTATCTTTAAGCTGCCATCATTTTAGGGTGCAAAGCAGAACAAAAATAATCCCCACACAATCAACCCCCTTTCTTTTAAAACATTAACATACTAGGTGAACAACTGTTCTAATAACTAAATGGGAAAAAATACAAGCATATCTTTTTTTGTTGATACATTTCATTTCAGAATTTTTTTCAATCTATCTGCTTCCTCCATTCTCTGTCACATCCCCTCTTCCTCCCTCCCTCCCTCCCCCACAACTCTCACATCACACTAGACACACATGCACCTGGTGGCCCCGCCCTCTCTCTGTGATTGGCAGGTTGCCACCCTAAACTCACACCTTTCATTAGTCCCACACTACATACTCAGAAAACAACAACTTGGAGATAACATGGACGTAAAGGTGAGAGGGTGATGGAAAGAAGGAAAAGAACAACAAGAAAAAGAGAGAAACAGTCTCGCAGTGAGGACCAACAAGGCCTTGTTAGAGATGGTGAATCCCACACACACACACACACACACACACACACACACACACACACACACACACACACACACACACACACACACACACACACACACACACACACACACACACACAGCTATAGTCTCTCATGTATAGGCCCCCTCCCCTCTCTCTTTGTAAAATGTCTTCATCATGTGAGTAAGAAGTGGGACCACAGAAATACTGTAGTATAAGGTTCAGAAGACCCTAGGGGTTAAGGAAGCATGGAGACCAGATGTGTGTGTATCTGTGTGTCTAACTGTGTGTGTATGTGTGTGTGTGTGTGTGTGTGTGTGTGTGTGAGTCGTTACTGCAATCCACACACTGCGTCATTCATAGGATCAAACAGAGTTACATACAGCCATCATTTAAAACAGCAACAGAAAAATAAATATACATAATATTAATAATTATATCATATTAGTAGATAATTCAAATAAAATATAGTAATTTACAAGATAGTTGGCGATACGTTGAGTGGAACATGGTGGTTTGTGATTGAAGGGACAAATAAATGTTTCTAGTTCAGAACATTCTAAACAATAAGAACAATTTCTCACCTCACTCACTGTATCTAGAGAACAATTAATGTTCCACTGCTCCCACAAATACATCTTTATACTTTGAAATATGTGTTGCGTTATGATGATACCAGCATGAAATGATTGTGTCATTACAAGTTATTACACTTTTATCCCCCTAGAGGGCAGTGTCTAATTGGAAAGTTAACACATCCTAACCCAAAAGCTCCAATAGGGTACATCTCAATTGGTCACGTCTCAGTGTAGATTAGGGAAAGGATAGGTGGATAGGATGCCACTTTAGATTATTGAGATGCATCCTTACTGTCCTATTCAGGAAAGAGGCAGGGACAGTCTTGTCCTCAGTCAAGATGGTAGCTACTTTAAGGACTCTAATCCTGAGTCGCTTTGACACCTAACGGCAAGGAGCATTACAACCTGCATTCTAATATGTACAAGAAAAATAATTGATCATTATTTGTCTTTTGAAGTATTTTTTTTTAACACACATCCTCTCACACTCTCACAGACCTTTGATGGTTCGAGTCAAAACCCCCAAAAAAGAGTAAACATCCCAAAGGAGAATAAAAGACATCACACAGCACACAGCTAAAACTTTGACTCACAAAAATGTATGACAGTGCAAACTTACATCCATGTCTCAAATAATTTACAAACTTTAGTATATAGTCATATACACTTCAGCACCATAGTTACTATTGTAGTTGAATACATCTCAGTAAGCTAGATCTTAAGGTGGGGGACACTGTTACGGCTGGATGTGCTATTAGGAGGCCAGGGAGTGGGTGTAGAAGGTAAAGGGTCACTCATAACTCATTCTCTGTCCTTGAGCTAGTCTTTACTAGAAACACTGAGCAGTATCAGCCCGGTGGACATCGTGTGTGTGTGTGTTTGTGTGTTCACCCCGAGTCTCCTACCATGAATACCCTGTTGTCACTGAATGACGTGAAGTGAAAAGGGATTGGTCGATGTTATCTATTTCCCTGTTTGTCTTTTCATGGGTAAGGTTGTCACACTTGGTTAATATTTAGTTAGGGGGGAGGTGTCTTAATGCAGTAGCATCACAGCACACCAACATCAGTTGGTGCCCAATGTGGGTGCTGAGCAAATGAATATAGATTTTATTCTTTATACTATTCTCCTCAAAGTGTGAATCTCTTACAGTCATTCTGTCAAACTAGGCCAAGTTTTTAGGTTGTCAGCTATTTGGATGAAACAGTGTGCTCTCATTATGGGGCTGCAGGGAACAGGCTTTTCCTGTCACGGACAACAGTCAGAGAGCAATGGTTAGGCCTACCTTCTCCATAACTTTAATAACAGTAGCAAACAAAACAAAACAAAACAAAATAAAGAGTTGCCATCTATACCGCCTTGTACCTACTTTAGCCTGTCATACCTTGTAACCTACAGGCAACCCTTGGCTAGTTTCCCTACATATATCATTATGGTACGTCCCAACAAAGTCATTTGCACAGGACTTACACAGTTAACTATGCAAAGTCATTGAAGCTAGCTATAATAGACTTCTTATGACCGGACAGCTCTGAATTACTTTCATGATCGTGTTGTAGTTGTTGAACAAAGACGTTTAGGAAATTAGGAAATCAGCTTCCTGCTTTGCAAAGCTGCCTGACTTGAAATAACAGAGTGCCCGTTTGTTTCTGCATTGGCAAACTTGTCTTAGTCACAGATGACAAGCCAAATATGTAAAAGTAGCCAGTTAGGCATTCTAAAAACTAACTATTTGTTGCACAGAAAGCTACACTACACAGTCAAATATATCTACTCTGGTTCCTCTATCATCCTATCTAAACTCGCCAATTCGTCGTTTCTAGTCTTCTTTTTACTCTTTAGTCTGTTTTTGTCTCGCTTTTTCACCTTCCTCTACCTGCTTCCATCCCTCACATTGGGACAAGAGGAAAAACACCTCTTCTGTTTTTTCTCCTCTCTCACTGCAATGTACACGGTATACCCTTCCTTTTCGTGAACAGATTTTTTTATTCAAAAATGTTTCGTAACTCAAACACTGCAAATAAAGGACAAGATTATATGTTTTTTCTGTGGGCAGCCTTTCACTGTCTTCATTCATAAGTATAGCTACGTAGATACTCAACGGCTGAAATTATTACGCGTCCACGGGTGTACAATCTAATAAAGATTCCCTATAAAAGCTTGTTCCCGCAGAAAGAGAATGAACATCTTTAATTTCTCCTCCTTAGCCTGTCTGTCCCCCAACCTGGTTAAAAGCATTAGGACGGCTGCAAAGGGGAGAGGGCCATGTGTTTCATGACAGTAAATAGGTGGACTTAGGAAGAGACAGAGGAGTGGAGTGTTTCAACTGAAATGGAGAGAGTAGATGGAACTTTTTATAGTTTTACACACATATTAGTTGCTAAGTAATATTTTTTTTGCAAGTTTAAAAAAAATGATTATATGTGACAGCTAACAACAATAGACTTAAGTTATTAGAGGGCTTGGTTGGGGTTTGAGGCCTAACATGGCATAGTAGCCTATGAATGAGTGTGTGTGTGTGTGTGTGTGTGTGAGAGAGAGAGAGAGAGAGAGAGAGAGAGAGTGTCTATGTGCTGTGTGTGCATGTGTAAATTATGTGTGTACGTTGTGTGCATGTGTAAATGATGCGTGTACGTTGTGTGCATGTGTATTTACATATTTGTGTACATGAGTATATATGTGTGTGTCCATTAAATCTACCTGTATGTATGTAAGGGGGAGTATAACCACTAATGCCCTCAGAGTAAATGGCTCCCCCTGTGTTTGTGGAAGCTTAGTGGCAGATGTTGCGCTGGCAGGGCTGGTGCAGGTAGGTGTTTCTAGCATGGGCTGCGTGGCGGGGAACCTGCTCCCTAGTGCGGTTCTGGCGCTGGATGCGGTTGCGTCCAAGGTGGCGCCTCTCAGTGCGGGCCTTGCCCCTCTGAACCCTGGCCACCTGGGTCACCTTGGCCAGGGTACCAGCCTGGGCAGCGGCTCCTCGAGTCACCCTGGTGGGCATGGTATTATGGACAGCAGAGGTAGCGGCTGGTTCTGCCACCCTGCTAGAGGAGGGGAGGAATAGGAGGAAGTGGGGGTATAGAACATTAGTCAAGCAGTTATGTCGCTCTCTTATAGAACTGTGGCTATGTGCCAGATCTATTACATGGTGACAAAGATATAATAAGGTGTCGGTCAGTCGGTCCTCACCTCATGCTGCCTGTCAGGCTGGTGATGCTCTCCTCCCCGACGATGGACAGGTTGCCGTTGGAGATCATGGACAGGTTGCTAGGGGAGACGTAGACGGACATGCTGGGGTGTTCTATGAGCAGGTCCTCCATGGGGCTGGTCTCGGCCGTGGCTCCCTCTGCAGTGAAACAGGGGGGAGGGGTAACGAACCAGCTCTCGTCCATGCAGCCTCTCTCCGACCCACTACTGCCAGGGGACACAGATGGGGTGGAGAGCCTGGCCCGCCTTTTTAGGGATATGGGTGTAACGATGCCCGTGGCTAACAGGCTAGCAGAAGGGAGAGTGGAGAGGGGGTCTGATGGCGCCACTGTCGCCGCTCGTGAACAAGCTTTGTGTGTTCTGCGGCGATTCTGATGTTGGGGGGGAGGGGTTGGAGAGGGGACGGGGTACTCAGTTCTGGTGGGTGTGTCTGGGTGATTTGATTGGTTGTTTTGTGCTTGCGCCTGTGCTATCGATGGCGCCTCTATCCCTCCCTCTACTAGCATCGCACAATCAGCTTCCCCTGAGAACAGAGTAAAGGTGGGACCATGGAGGAGTTGGCCAATTGAGGTAGGGTGTATGTTTAGGGTGGTGTAGGTTAGGGGGAAAGAGGAAGGCAAAGAGGAAGAAGCCATGCAGGTTGTGGGGTCATTTAAAAGGGGAGCGCACACGCGGGCACACACACACACACACACACACACACACACACACACACACACACACACACACACACACACACACACACACACAGACACACACACACACACACACACACACACACACACACCAGTGTGAGAAATGTCAGGATTTTTAAATAAAATTGGAGAGGGGGGAGAAGAGAGGGTAAAGAAACACAAAACATAAAAATAGGAATAATATAATTAGTTACTTCGACCCTCTAACCGCTTGGTCATGTCAGTGACAGTATTGTTGTACTGACTGTTTTGTGATGTGTTTCATTGGGGCTTATATATTTAGTTTGAGACGTGGCCTCTAAACTATTCATATTCCCTTTTATGGAGATTTTAAACAATATATTCCACACCCACTACCCCCTCCAGCCCCCACACCCTCTCCAACCCCCACACCCCCATCACTATATGGCCACACTAGAGAGGACTGAAGTGCTGACCACAAATCACCAAAACCTTTGACCTTAGAAAACAAACAGCTGATGTACATGCTCAACAGTACCATCAATATTCTCACTTCTGTCCATTCTGGCATGGCCATCTAGTGACTACCATTCCGCTCTCCACTTCCAACCCCTTCCAACCATCCCTAAGGGAGGACTCACCAGGCAGGTTGACCAGCATCCATCCTTCCTCGTCAGCATCGGTCACACAGGGGTTGGGCCCCTTGATCTCTGCGGCCACCTCCTCCACCTCTCCAAAGAACAGGCTGCTCAGAGCTTGGAACATGGCTAGGCCGGTTGGTCGGGTACACGTCAATGGGTAAAAGGTCAAGGGTCAGGGGTCGCGGAAGTCAGGTTCTGTGTGTAGTTGTAGTTCTTAAGGTATAGCTAGCTGCCTTTGTGTGTTTTTGCTACTTATTAAGTATTTTGTCTTATTTAGTTAGTTATTTTGCTTTTCGCTTTGTAAAACAGTTGCCAGGTCAGGAAAGTGAGCACGGTTTTCTTGGCCTTTCTTTGCTTCAACCCTTCTTGTCTTGATCTCGTAGGTTGATTTTCTCGACTCGACAGGCTTCCTTAGTGCAAATGTAAGGTTTTACTTGGTATCGCTGCAAAGGCCTGTGGGGAGACAAAAGAAAGACAGGAGAGACTATTAAAAACAGCAAGAAAATATTTAGATTACAAATCCAAAGATAATGGGAGCAAGTGGAGAGGAACATTAGAAAGCAGCGTTGCGAATCACAAAGTGGTAAAAAGCGAGATGAAGGAGATACACGACATGGCCAAAAATAGTGGATTTGACTATTTCAGCAACAGCTGTTGCTGATAGGTGTATAAAATCGAGCACACAGCCATGCAATCTCCATAGACAAACATTGGCAGTAGAATGGCCCCTACTGAAGAGCTCAGTGACTGAAGAGCTCAGTGACTTTCAATGTGGCACCTTTCAGTCAGTTCGTCAAATTTCGGCCCTGTTAGAGCTGCCCCGGTCAACTGTAAGTGATGTTATTGTGAAGTGGAAACGTCTAGGAGCAACAACGGTTCAGCCGCGAAGTGGTAGGCCACACAAGATCACAGAACGGAACCGCTGAGTGCTGAAGCGCGTAATGCGTAAAAATCGTCTGTCCTCGGTTGCAACACTCATTGCCGAGTTCCAAACTGCCTCTGAAAGCAACGTCAGCACAAGAACTGTTCGTCGGGAGCATCATGAAATGGGTTTCCATGGCCAAGCAGCCGCACACAGGCCTAAGATCACCATGCGCAATGCCAAGCATCGGCTGGAGTGGTGCAAAGTTCGCCGCCATTGGACTCTGGAGCAATGGAGTGATGAATCATGCTTCACCATCTGGCAGTCAGACGGACAAATCTGGATTTGGCGGATGCCAGGAGAACACTACCTGTCCGAATGCATAGTGCCAACTGTAAAGTTTGGTGGAGAAGGACTAATGGTCTGGGGCTGTTTTTCATGGTACGGGCTAGGGCCCTTAGTTCCACTGAAGGGAAATCTTAACTCTACAGCATTCAATGACATTCTAGACGATTCTCTGCTTCCAACTTTGTGGCAACAGTTTGGGGAAGGCACTTTCCTGTTTCAGCATGACAATGGCCCCATGCACAAAGCGAGGTCCACACAGAAATAGTTTGTCGAGATCGGTGTGGAAGAACTTGACTGGCCTGCACAGACCCCTGATCTCAATCCCATCAAACACCTTTTGGATTAATTGGAATGCCAACTGCGAGCAAGGCCTAATCGCCCTAACATCAGTGCTCTACCTCACTAATGTTCTTGTGGCTGAATGGAAGCAAGTCCCTGCAGCAATGTTCCATCATCTAGTGGAAAGCCTTCCCAGAAGAGTGGAGGCAGTTATAGCAGCAAAGGGGGGACCAACTCCATATAATGCCCATGATTTTGGAATGAGATGTTCGACGAGCAGGTTTCCACATACTTTTGGCTATGAAGTGTATGTGGCAAAATCACGTGAGCAGAACTGAACAAAAAGAGCCTTTCTGTTCCAGGGCTACTTTAATCATGTTGGTCAAGGAACTATTTATGAGAAGATTAGAAAGTGTGATAGTTTGGCTGCATCTCAACAGCCTCACATGTTTTCCTCACTTCATCCTCATCTCCTTCCCTTCACCCGCACTAATCTGAAAGAAATGGACTGGAAAACTGAAAGCAAATGCCCAGTAGGCATCTACTTATAATGCTTTCACTTGTTCTGTGTCCTCAGATCAGTGCATATGAAGGGAAGGAGATGAGGAGAGGAAACCACTAGATTATTGAGATGAAGTCTCTCTGTCTACCTCTGAGTTTTCAAGGTCAGGAAGAAGGTTTGTCTGGGTCATACTGGCTGACTGGAGACAGGCTGATTGATACAGGCTGACTGGAGACAGGCTGATTGATACAGGCTGACTGGAGACAGGCTGACTGGAGACAGTAACAGTATTACTTTTTACTGTCCTGTTTCAGCTGGTCAATTTGTCTTCCATCTACTAGCAAATGATGCAGTAACAACAGTGCACACATTGTGGTGCTTACTGTACTTCAAAGAATTCAACTCAATTTGTAAAATGTGTAACTATTGGGTAATTGTAACGTAATTCAAAAATGAATAACAAGTAAATAGCTTAATAAGCGCAACAAATCGTAAACAATCACAATAGTATTTTCTCAATAGGATCATAGAATGTATGCATGCAGTTAGAATATGTAAGACACTCAGACACAAATGCAAACAGATAGATTGCTTCTTTCAGAGGAGTCCTTTGAATTGGGTTGTAATGAAGGAAATTAGATTAAGGGAAGGGAAGCTATTGCAGACTAAGGAGATGCAGCCAGGCTGTTCCTGAGGAATAATGGCGTTACACCCTCTCTCCCCTGTGCTACTGCTATAGTGAACAACAGAATGGGTTTAGGCCAGATGGACAACCGAGAGAAGACTCTTGGGACCCGATTCCGATTCAGGAAAAGTACACCTTTTTTTCTTACGCACTTCTCAGTAGTTGGTATTCAGACTTACCTTATGAAGGTGCATAACGGTGCTTCCATTGCGCGCATTGAATACATGTAATTCAGCGCGCCTGTCGTTGTGATTCTGGATGTCCAGATTGCGAGAAAGAATGACAAGAAACTGCCATGTGGAGAATCGTAAGTGGCTCGTTTCAGCTTGTTTAATCTGGTTATTGATTGCTAGCTAGCTAACCAACAACTCTAACGATGTATTTTAGTGACAACAAGTGGTTATTGTGCAAATGTATTTATGTTTTCAATAAACATTGGAGACGAAATATAGTTTCCATGTTGTCAACAATCTAAGCCAACCTCATCTGTTTTGCCCCAGGGTTGTGCGCGCGTCGTTTTTGTTGCTAAACAACCAACCCGTCTATGCAGCTTCGTCTCCATTTCAGCACCAACTAGTAGATTTATAAATACTCTGATCTTGTAGATTATTTTACAGGGGGTTTGATTCATCCTGAAAGTTTTCACATTTAAGTTCAAACCATGGTATGTGGAAAAAAGTGTACAATAGGGGTTGAACAATAGCCCTATACATCTACCCTAATTCTCACTAATCATGGAACTGTGTGACAACGGTCCAGTCGTGGTGAACCGTGCGCAAGGCCCCAGGTTTAACCTGATACGTGTGGTCTGAGTTCCATAATGATTACAATAGGCTACATGTCCCAAATGATTGAACGTTAGCCTAATATGATCCACTAATGCTAGCAACCCTCAGGAACAACTTGCACGGATGTGACAGAGGAATGAACGGTAAACGGAATGGAATGGTACAAAATGTAAGCTATTAATGTAAGAAAACGAACAATGCAAGTGACAGTTATAAATATATGTGGGTATTACTGATGGTGGCTCCAATAGTGGCAAATATTTAACATGATACAAATTGTAAAATAATGCTAAGAAAAGCCCGGGCATAGGCTATAATTAAACCATTCTAAAGTGCATACATAAACTCGTTAGGTTCAGCCCTACAGAAGCCTAGGTTCAGCCCTACAAAAGCCTAGGTTCAGCCCTACAGAAGCCTATAGTTTGGGTGTCCAACTTTCATCCACGCAAATTATGAGGGCACACAATTAAAATTCAGAACGATGGCTATTTATCAAATCACACAAAAAAAATGTCACATGCGCCGAATACAACAGGTGTAGGTAGACCTTACCGTGAAATGCTTACTTACAAGCCCTTAACCAACAATGCCATTTTAAGAAAATAGAGTTAAGAAAAGATTTACTAAATATACTAAAGTAAATTTTTTTTAAGTAACACAATAAAACAACAATAATGAGGCTATATACAGGGGGGTACCACTACCGAGTCAATGTGGGGGGGTACAAGTTAATGTGCTGGGGTACAGGTTAGTTGAGGTAATATGTACATGTAGGTAGGGGTAATGTGACTATGCATATATAATAAACAGTGAGTAGCTAGTTCAGCAGTCTTAAGGCTTGGGGGTAGAAGCTGCTAAGGAGCCTTTTGGACCTAGACTTGACACTTCGGTACCGCTTGCTGTAGAGAGCAGTCTATGACTTGGGTGACTGGAGTCTTTAACAATGTTTTGGGCCTTCCTCTGACACAGCCTGGTATCAAGGTCCTGGATGGCAGGAAGCTTGGCCCCAGTGATGTACTGGGCCGTACGCACTACCCTCTGTTGTGCCTACGGTCAGATGCCGAGCAGTTGTGATGCAACCAGTCAGGATGCTCTCAATGGTTCAGCTGCAGAACCTTTTGAGGATCTGGGGACCCATGCCTAATCTCCTGAGGGGGAAAGGCGTTTTCGTGCCCTCTTCAAGACTGTCTTGGTGTGTTTGGAACCTATTTCAGTGTGGAAAAGGGGCCGCAATACATGTCATGTTGACATGACTTTCAGTTAGCTTCACTGGTTTCACATTAGTCTCCAGGGATCGCAAGGAAAAATCATTTAAAACAATTGCTATGTGTATTTCCAATCCCCTTCTCCAAACGGAAATCTCCATGTAGAAATTACAGTGCATGGAGAATGCTGTTATTTCTATATGAAAAAATAAAGTACATGTTTTTTCCACTTGAAACCGTCAGGTTCGCTAGACCCATGCTTAAGTTCAAGGTCAGGATACGCATAGAGAGAAAAGTTCAATTTACGCACGCTTAACTCGGGTCGTAATCAGGGCCTAGGAGTCTAGGGGGAAGGAGTAACACAAAGACAGTAAAAAAATAACAAATACAGTATAATATACAAAAATGTTTAGACACTTCATAGGTCATCTGGGGATCGAACCTACAACCCTGGTGTTGCAAGTAGCATACTCTAACCAACTGAGCCACTGGAGCCTTCACTTACAGTCTCTGTCCCTGTATTTAACCATAGAGGGAGATATTGGATATCAGAGAGACATATCATTCCTGCAGAGGCTACTGGACGGTACGACGGAACACTGACCTCTCTGATCTGACAGGGTGTACTTTCTAAAATTAGACAATGTGGGGGGGGGGTGTATAAAGAAGAACGGAAGAGAGACAGAAATGAAAAGGGAGTGAGATTAATGTAAGGAGAGAAGAGGAAAGGAGAGAGGTGTAAGAGAGGAATAGAAAGAGATAGCGATTAGGCTACAGGTATGGATAAAAACAGAGGAGGTAGAGAGAGGGAGAAAGGTGTAAAATGAAGTGAGAGAGATAAGTGAAAGGAAAGGAGAGCAAGGATGAAGTAGAGGGACATATGTTACGCATCGGTGGAAAGCGACACTTCCTGCTTATTTGGGCGATTGCCATGGTGACACTGACACCAGGGGCCGACAGGAGGACACAGGAGTCTCACGCTAAGGAGAGAAACACACACACACAGAAATTATCACATTTACTAGACACTTTGTCAGAAACAATAGAGGTCAGCCATAATCGGATCCCATCAAAGTTGCTCTTTGTCAAAGAGCCAGTCTGTGTGTGTGTGTGTGTGTGTGTGTGTGTGTGTGTGTGTGTGTGTGTGTGTGTGTGTGTGTGTGTGTGTGTGTGTGTGTGTGTGTGTGTGTGTGTGTGTGTGTGTGTGTGTGTGTGTGTGACCATCAGCATCCTGTCAGGAAAGCAGCCAAGAAAAAAGTAATGATGCCTTTCTCAAAACAGGGATGTAAACAGACATCAATTCAAAGTCTATTCCACGTTGGTTCAATGTCATTTTATTGAAATGACGTGGAAACAACGTTGATTCAACCAGTGTGATGTGCTTGTGGAGAGGATAAAACAATGCCTTATTCTATTTCAATAAAAACCTACTGCTAAGAAAGTTAATTCTGACTTCTAGCTTCTGTCTTATCGTTGTATTATACAGTTTTGTAATGGTTTATCTGTGGCTGCAAGGCAAATATAAAACGTCATAAGAAGGCTCGTAAAATAAAGCGATAGGCTACCAATGACATTAATGTTGATGGTTTAGGTGGAGATATGAGAGATGTTGCAGAGGACATAGAGGAGTCCGTTGATCCGCTCCCTTCCTGACTGTTTTTCATGCATTCCTTAAGGCTTACTGAAGTCACAGGATGATGTGAGATAAAACATTTATAAAAAATGTATTTACGTGAGTTTACCCACTTTGAACCTTTCTAAGAATATTAAACTGTCCCAGGGCCACTTTTTTACGAGTTCCCAAGTCATAAACACACACAAACACACTTCCTTTAAAGGAACAGTATGAAGCACCATTCAGTCTCCTTGATAAGCAAATGCTATCAGTCAGCTGTGATGCTAATTCAGTATTATCTGCCTGATGTATAAATATACCATTCTGTCTACTGGGACAGACAGACGACACCAGGAATAAGAACAGCACTGGAACATATTGGAAACATCATTAAACTGCCAGCAGTGGTCTCTCATGCCTTAGGTGGTCCATATAAGGACTGATGTTTGGGGAAAACAGGAAAAAATACATTGGAAATGTATCCAAGTAAAATGTCGAGAGGTTTCCCATATTTTTGCCCTGTATAAACTAAGGTGACCAACATAAGGCATTTATCATCTGGATGACATCACAATGTTTACTGTACTTGTTAAATTATTACTTGTGGTTATAAAGATTCCATTGTGACAGCACTGGTGACTGGTGTAATTCATTCTAAAAGAAAACATAACCTTACAGTAAATGGTGTGGAATGGAGATTGAACCCACGTGCAAAAATGTGTTATTCAAAACTAATGATATGTATGGTATGGTAATTACAGCCCTTCCAGGTACCTGTTGAGTTAATAATTTATTATACATAGCCAAAATAATAAAACGTGTTAAATCAGTGTACAAATGCATCTTACTTTGATGCTTTTTGTGTTTTTCACCCTGATCCACTGGTTATAAACTGGTAATAAACCAGTATAAGCCCATAGTAAATAGTTAAAGACCAGATATAGACAATTATATATTTCATTTTTTCTTCCTAATTCTACAAAACAAAAGCGCTCTGTTGCTCTGCTTTTCTCAGATGCGCTCATAATTTCTCTGCTCATGGCAGTCAGAAGGCCGTTTGAACAAAGGGAGGAGCTGAGGGAGATGGGCGTGGCTTCGCGAAGAAAACATAAATACCTCCTATGCGCTTGCATGACGAAGAACTCTTACGTCACTGATGTTGCTGGTTCAGCCTACTTCAGTCGAGGAAAAGGAAAAAAGAACAGCGGCGAATAGAAAAGGAACAATTCGGGTGCCGTCAAATACTTATTTATGTATTTAAACTGCAATTGTTCGGATGCAAAAGAAAGAATAACCCCCAAGCATTCGTAATAAATAAAGGAATGATTCGACATTCTTATCTGCTTTGTTTCGAGTTATTCAATCCACATTGACAGAGAGAGAGAAAAAAAAGAAATAAAAATATCTATTTGTTTTATTTTTTTATGGGGCCGACAACAAGCAGTGTACATTTGATTTAAAGCCAGATATAAAGTAATCTGGATGACAAAAACCTTCCCAATGTCACCGACGACGAGAAAAATAGGGCCCAGAATAAGTCATTGTCGATAGCGGTCAGGTTAAACATGAATTATCCGTGTAAGCTCCGAGTCTGTGACACGGCTATGGATATAGCTGAAGGGTCATGGCAATGACAGATATGCTCACCAGTATACGACTGATGCGAAGGAATCAATTATAATATCGAGGTCGTTCAAAATCCATACATAGGCCTACATAAGCACTGAGGAAGAGAGAAAGTCACAATTCAAAAATACCCCCCCATCGTCTTCATTCGACACAACACACCAGCGTTTGGTGAAAAACAAGGACAGGTTTTATGTAAACATAATTTGTATATTCTGAGAGATCATAAACTGGACGTCGAGGTTTCCGTAAAAGCATCAATTTATGGAAGCCATTAAAACGTCCATGACCTATAAACGGATGTCTAGGATGCATAACAGTCGATAATTTATTTCATGCAGAACTAATGTATTGTCCTCCGTGACAGCCACTACTACAATGGATTAATTCCGTCATAATGTATATTGTTTTGTTTCAGAATGATTCTGTTTATAACACAACCTAATTCGCATTTTCTTCATCTGCTGTTATGAGATAGGCTATGCATCATCAGAGATAGCTATACAGGCGTCAGTGGCAGAGGTAGCCTGATACCCTGCAAGATTACAGTTTGCCTTCCAGAAAGCACAAAAAACAACAGCAAAGTAGATTTAATAGCTTACCTGTATTAGCAATATATTTCAAATTGTAAACGTGATGATCTCACACAAAGTAGAAACGACAATAATTCTTAAAGCATAGCTTTAGGTTGCCTTTTAAGTGAGGTAGTTAAAACACCATAATACAAAATAAAAAAAGGCTTTCTTCTTAGAAGAAGGGGCTTCGTGTAAAACTTGAATTTACACTTTATGTTCAGAGTATAACATCTGCAGTTTTTTCCCTCTTGTTCGATTTTTTCCCCTGCAGATTTTCCCTCTGTTATTGCTTCCTCCAGCTGATCCTCGGATCAGAATGTAGAACGTACAAAACAGCTGATTGTGATATCACAATACTTCAAGTGACGCCCATTTCCACGCCCTCAAGAACCGACGGCCAATCGAAATATTACACAAGATCCAAGCCGGGCCTCTTGGTAACACAGTGGGGGTTGGGTATGGGTTGGGTAGTCCGACTCAAAGCTGTCAACCTGCTCTGGTGGAGTAGAATAAAGTTGCCCTTAGAAGCTGATCTAAGTTCAGTGTTTTGTTTCCCCTCCAACTGTTTACGACTGGTGGCGCCTGTGGCGGGGAGGGGAAACTGATCCTAGAGCTGTGAATGGCCTATAGAGTGACTGTGTGTAAGGATGGGCGAGACCAATAAAGGGATGAAAGCTGTTTGACAGCATAACAGGAAATTCACTGTCATCATTACTAATTCCTGATGGACTAAGAGATAGCAGCACAAAGAAAATATCTTTCGGCTTATATAAAAAAAAATTGGAGAAAATTGATTAGACTCTTCATCTGCGATGCAACAGTTAAAACAAAATATAACCTTAATCCTAAAATAAAATTTCAATCTGCCTTCCTCTCTAGGCCTATATTAATTTAATAACACATGAATAAGGAACATATGTTCACTGAATAAATGTTATAGATGTGTAATGACACAACAGTAATAACTTGATTGTCCAGTGGTAATATTCCATCGCATTATTAAGAGTACTGTCGCATTATTAAGAGTACTGTCGCTTTAAATTTCATAGTCCCCCACTCTCCCTCTCTCCCCTCCCCCTCCCTGTATTTTATTAATTCTCCCTTCAGTGGGAGTGGCTTTGAGCGCCACTCGACACAAATTGGCCAATCAAATGGGTTCAGTCTGAATGCAGCATTTGAGCAGCCAATGGGCAGTGAAGGTTTTGATAGCCTCAGCTAGTGACTCCAGACTCAGTGATCTGTGCCAGGGACAGTAATCTCTGTCAGCGCCCACTGCACTCCCGTCCTCTACCCTTGCTCCCACTCCTCAAGTTATGCAAGCTGGTGACCATGGCCCTTGACTGAGTGTTTGTTTTGCATGTGTGTGTTTGCCTATGTTCAGTATATGTTGTACCAGGCTTTAATTATGTGAACACTTGTATGAGTGTGTTGAGTTTATACATTTGTGCATAGCCTACATGTACAGTGCCTTCGGAAAGTATTCAGACCCCTTGTCTTTTTCCACATTTTGTTACTTTACTGCCTTGTTCTAAAATGTATTAAATTACATTTTTACCCTCAGCAATCTACACAAAATTCTCCATAATGACAAAGTGTAACCGGTGCTGTACTGCACCACTGTAACTCTGTGTTATGTGTGGTTGATTGAGACTATAGACGTGGACTTTGGAGATCAGGTTGTTTTAATTAAGCAGAATTCACTTTCTGCATCCTGCATCTGCATCCAAAAGAAAATAAAACATTTGTAGAGCACATATGTTCTGCAAATCGTCGCCTCTTTCTACAACAGATGCACAATACAAGGACTGGGATCATTCGAGGAGCTAGCCATTGTTCACACATACAATAGCCTGATAATACCTTAGCTAGCATATGTTGAATTCAGAATGTTAATATCATCCTAAAAAGTACAGTTACAAGTGCATCTTAACAATACCTTCCACTTGGTATTGTAACCTCTAAATATACAACATTATTCATGAACAAAACACTGTGTGCATGACTTTGTGCTTAAAAGAATCAAACTTTTCTGAAGACGACAGAAAAAGCTTGCCTATGTCTCATAATGCATCAAAATGATTTGAGCACGAGCACGCAGGGCAAAACACACTAAGTACACACTCCCCTACTCCCAGGATGCAGGCATGAATAATAACAAATCAACATGCCATATTAATATATGAACCTGGTGAAATTCACACAGTACTTTAACAACTGTTACAAAAGCGAATATTTTTTTGGAAATTTTTGCAAATGTATTAAAAATTAAAAACAGATATTTAGTATTCAGACCCTTTGCTATGAGACTCGAACTTGAGCTCAGGTGCATCCTGTTTCCATTGATCATCCTTGAGATGTTTCTACAACTTGATTGGAGTCCACCTGTGGTAAATTCAATGGATTGGACATGATTTGGAAAGGCACACACCTGTCTATATAAGCTCCCACAGTCGACAGTGCATGTCAGAGCAAAAACCAAGCCATGAGGTCAAAGAAAATGTCCGTAGAGCTCAGAGACAGGATTGGGTTGAGGCACAGTTTTGTGGAAGGGTACCAAAACATTTCTGCAGCATTGAAGGTCTCCAAGAACACAAAGACCTCCATCATTCTTAAATGAAAGAAGTTTGAAACCACCAAGACTCTTCCTAGAGCTGATCGCCCGGCCAAACTGAGCAATCGGGGGAGAAGGGCCTTGGTCAGGGAGGTGACCAAAAACCCAATGGTCACTCTGACAGAGCTCTAGAGTGCCTCTGTGGAGATGGAAGAACCTTCCAGAAGGACAACCATCTTTGCAGCTCACCACCAATCAGGCCTTTATGGTAGAGTGGCCACTCCTCAGTAAAAGGCACATGACAGATTGGAATTTGCCAATAGGCACCTAAAGAATCTCAGAACATGAGAAACAAGATTCTCTGGTCTGATGAAACTAAGAACTATTTGGGCTGAATGCCAATTGTCACGTCTGGTGGAAACCTGGCACCATCCCTACGGTGAAGCATGGTGGTGGCAGCATTATGCTGAGGGAGTGTTTTTCAGCGGCAGGGACTGGGAGACTAGTCAGGATCGAGGCAAAGATGAACGGAGCAAAGTACACAGAGATCCTTGATGAAAACCAAGCTCCAGAGGGCTCAGAACCTCAGACTGGGGCGAAGGTTCACCTTCCAACAGGACAATGACCCTAAGCACACAGCCAAGACAACGCAGAAGTGGCTTCGGGACAAGTCTCTGAATGTCCGTGAGTGGCCCAGCCAGAGCCCGGACTTGAACCCAATCAAACATCTCTGGAGAGACCTGAAAATAGCTGTGCAGCGACGCTCCCCATCCAACCTGACAGAGCTTGAGAGGATCTGCAGAGAAGAATGGGAGAATCCCCCCAAATACAGGTGCCAAGCTTGTAGCGTCATACCCCATAAGACTCGAGGCTGTAACCACTGCCAAAGGTGCTTTTTAGCAAAGCACTAAGTAAGGGTATGAATACTTATGTAAATGTTATATTTCAGTTATTTAATTTTTTTCTCTCCAAAAAATAATGTAAAACCTGTTTTTGCTTTGTCATTATGGGGTATTGTGTGTAGATTGATGAGGGGGAAAAAAACCTTTAATCCATTTTAGAATAAGGCTGTAACGTAACAAAATGTGGAAAAAGTCAAGGGATCTGAATACTTTCCAAATGCACTGTAAATCAAATCAATCAGATGTTATTTGTCCCATGCTTGGTAAACAACAGGTGTACAGTAGACAAACATTGAAATGCTTACTGATGGGTCTTTCCCAACAATGAAGAGAGAAACATAGAAAAATAATAGAAAGAGAATAACACAAAGAATAAATACACAATGAATACCAGTACTGAGTCAGAGTACCAGTATTGAGTCAGGGTACCAGAACCGAGTCAGGGTACCAGAACCGAGTCAGGGTACCAGTACCAAGTCAGGGTACCAGTACCAAGTCAGGGTACCTTGTACTGAGTCAGGGTACCAGTACCGAGTCAGTGCACTAGTATGAGTCAGGTACCAGTTCTGAGTCAATGTACAGAGTCAGGGTACCAGTATCGAGTCAGGGTACCAGTACCGATTCAGGGTACCAGTACTGTGTCAGGGTACCAGTACGAGTCAGGTACCAGTACTGAGTCAGTGCACCGAGTCAGGGTACCAGTACCGAGTCAGGGTACCAATACTGAGTCAGTGTACCAGTACAGAGTCCGGGTACCAGTACTGAGTCAGTGTACCGAGTCAAGGTACCAGTACTGAGTCAGGGTACCAGTACTGAGTCAGAGTACCAGTACCGAGTCGGGGTACCAGTACTGAGTCGGGTTACCAGTACTGAGTCAGAGTACCAGTACCGAGTCGTGGTACTAGTACTGAGTCGATGTGCAGGGGTACGAGGCAATTGAGGTAGATAAATACGTATAGGTAGGGGTAGAGTGACTAGGCAACAGGATAGATAATAAACTTTGGTTAACTATTTAGCAGTCTTATGGCTTGGGGGTAGAAGCTGTTCAGGGTCCTGTTGATTCCAGACTCGGTGCATCGGTACTGCTTGCCGTGTTGTAGCTGAGGGGGAAGAGCTGTTCACGACTGTGTTGGTGTGTTTGGACCATGATAGGTCCTTAGTGATGTGGACACCAAGGAACTTGAAGCTCTCGACCCACTCCACTACACACCTGTCGATGTGAATGGGGGTGTGCTCTACCAGGTCACTGAACTCCTCCCTATAGCATGGCTCATCGTCGTTGGTGTTCAGGCCTACTACCCTTGTGTCGTCAGCAAACTTAATGATGGTGTTGGAGTCGTGCGCGGCCACGCAGTTGTGTGTGAACAGGGAGTACAGGAGGGGACTAAGCACGCACCCCTGAGTAGCCCCCGTGTTTAGGGTTAGCGTGGCGAATGTGTTGTTGTCTACCCTCACCACCTGGGAGTAGCCCGTCAGGAAGTCCAGGATCCAGTTGCAGAGGGAGGTGTTCAATCCCAGGGTCCTTAGGTTAGTGATGAGCTTTGAGGGCACTATGGTGTTGAATGCTGAGCTGTAGTCAAGGAGCAACATTCTCGCATAGGTGTTCCTTTTATCCAGGTGGGAGAGGGCAGTGTGGAGTGCAATAGAGATTGGGTCATCTGTGGATCTGTTGGGGCTGTATGTGAATTGGAGTGGGTCCAGTGTGTCTGGGATGATGTTGTTGATGTGAGATGACCAGCCTTTTTACATGGCGATAGTAATTTAGACAGGTTACCTTGGCGTTCCTGGGCACAGAGACTATGGTGGTCTGCTTGAAACATGTAGGTATTACAGACTGGGTCAGGGAGAGGTTGTCAGTATGTGCGTGTGCACGCACACTTGTAAACTACCGTTCAAAAGTTTGGGGTCACTTAGAAATGTCTTTGTTTTTGAAAGAAAAGCATTTATCAGAAATTCTATGTAGATATTGTTAATGTTGTAAATGACTATTGTAGCTGGAAACGGCAGATTTTTTATGGAATATCTACGTACATAGGCGTTGTGGTAGACTTGTTTTGGGTTTGGTCAAAACGTTTACACAGATCAGACACGGACAGAGTAGGATTAGCTCAGTTTCAAGGGTGTGTATTTGAATAACAAACCAGAAGAAAAGAATAGGTCTCCCCCATGAGACCCTCTCAGGGATACCGTCTTCTGGGCTCTGAGTCTTGCTGTATCTTGTGGGGAACAAAAACTCAACTCCCTCCTTTTTTCTCTGGAAATGTCCCCAACTATCACCTTTCTTCCCCCAGTCTCTCTCTTATGTGCTGCCCTTCTGGCAGCTTTATGGGACTCGTCCAGCTAGTGAGCAATCAGTCCTATCAGCAACCATCACTCCTGTGTTCCAATGCCACGTTGTGTTAGCTAATCCAAGTTTATAATTTTGAAAGGCTAATTGATCATTAGCAAACCCTTTTGCAATTATGTTAGCACAGCTGAAAACTGTTGTTCTGATTAAAGAAGCAATAAAACTGGCCTTTAGACTAGTTGAGTATCTGGAGAATCAGCATTTGTGGGTTCGATTACAGGCTCAAAATGGCCAGAAACAAATAACTTTCTTCTGAAACTCATCAGTTTATTCTTGTTCTGAGAAATGAATGCTATTACATGCGAGAAATTGCCAAGAAACTTGAAGATCTCGTACAACGCTGTGTACTACTCCCTTCACAGAACAGCGCAAACTGGCTCTAACCAGAATAGAAAGAGGAGTGGGAGGCCCCGGTGCACAACTGAGCAAGAGGACAAGTACATTAGTGTGTCTAGTTTGAGAAACAGAAGTCCTCAACTGACAGATTCATTAAATAGTACCCGCAAAACACCAGTCTCAACATCAACAGTGAAGAGGCGACTCCGGGATGCTGGCCTTCTAGGCAGACTTGCAAAGGAAAAGCCATATCTCAGACTGGCCAATAAAAAGAAAAGATTAAGATGGGCAAAAGAACACAGACACTGGACAGAGGAACTCTGCCTAGAAGGCCAGCATCCCGGAGTCGCCTCTTCACCGTTGACATTGAGACTGATGTTTTGCATACAGTATGTGACGTCAACAGGTGTTCAATGATGTGTGCACTTGTCGGAGTCTTGTACGTCCAGTACATTTGTGCTAACGTACAGACCTACGGCTATGTTTTGTGAAGCACTTAACTGTCTGTTTGTTTAAGTTATGTCTTGTGCTAGTTTTCCTGAATCTACACTTCAATGTGTGTATGCCCTGTGTGCTGTGTGTTGGAGCTTGTTGCAACATGGAGGGAAAGTGTGTTGTTATGTCAGGGAGGATGCCGTTCATAGATGGCAACTAACACCATAGCATTACCCTCCATATTGGAAGCAGGCCAAGGTTCCCGAGGGTCTGGAATCCTGTTCACACACACACAGCCCTCACACAAACATCCACACAACCCCAATGGGTTTGGGCTTGTAAGTGTTGAGATACACTGTCTTATTGGCTTGCTGTGAGGACCAGAGGTCATATTTACCTGACCAAGAAATTAGTACATTGAAGTTTGGACCATCAGGAACCTTTCAGTAAGGTTGTTTGGTTGCTATAGCAAAAGCTTAACAGCAGGCCTACATGTTAGAATTACTCAGTGCCCACAGGATTAGCCAGTATCTCTTACAGAATCTGAGACAAAGGTTTATTGTTAAGCATGGGTGTAATGGTCAGTAGTCAATCTGGTTTATGAGCAGATATTCACATTCTTCTAGATCAGACAGGACAGGACAGGTCAGACAGGACTCGATGTCCTTCACAGAGACTCTGAACTGAATCACTATGATACAAATGTGAGTTAGTGTAGAGAGACATAGGGAGAGAGACAGAGAGAGAGAGACAGGGAGAGAGAGAGCAAGAGAGTGAGAGAGAGAAAGAAATAGCAAGAGAGTGAGAGAGAGCAAGAGAGTGAGAGTGAGAGAGAGAGAGAGAGAGAGAAACTAAGCTGCACTTCCTAACCTCCTGCCAAATGTATGACCATATTAGAGACACATATTTCCATCAGATTACACAGACCCACAAAGAATTAATATATATATTTTTTTGATAAACTCCCATATCTATTGGGTGAAATACCAGTGTGCCACCACAGCAGCAAGATTTGTGACCTGTTGCCACTAGAAAAGGGCAACCAGTGAAGAACAAACACCATTGTAAATACACCATGTACACAAACATGGAGCAGATAGCCTGTCTGTCTGCTATCTTTGACCCTGGTGTTTGTTACAGCTCAGTTACTGTATAAGCCCTATTGATTACCAGCCTGAGACAAAAGCTATTTTAACCATAATCAAATAATTTTATTTCAGTCCCCTTAACTCCTACAGTCCCAGCACGTTTTGGACTTCTAACCCCTTTAAAGCATTGTATGTTTGAGCTACAGACTGGGTTGTACCTATAAGGGCACAAGGCGAGACCCGGATGCAGACACGGGAGGCAGATGGTTTGAGTCTTGATATTTATTAAACAATCCAAAAGGGGTAGGCAAGAGAATGGTCGTGGACAGGCAAAAGGTCAAAACCAGTTCAGAGTCCAGGAGGTACAGAGTGGCAGGCAGGCTCGAGGTCAGGGCAGGCAGTATGGTCAGGCAGGCGGGTACAGAGTCCAGAAAACAGGCAAGGGTCAAAAACCGGGAGGACTAGCAAAGGAGAATAGAAGCAGGAGTACGGGAAAAACGCTGGTTGACTTGAAAAAGACGTACTGGCACAGAAAGACAGGAAACACAGGGATATATACACCAGGGATAATAAGCGACACCTGGAGGGGGTGGAGACAATCACAAGACAGGTGAAACAGATCAGGGTGTGACAGTACCATTGGATTCGATAAATTTCTTCTGCATCCATTGAAACCTGTGTGATTAGTCTGTGATTATCGGGGGCTGAACTAGAGCGGTGTTTGTGAGACAAGGGTGGATCCTGAAGGGGCCCAGAGTCGGGTCTTTTTACAAAAACGTCTGTAGAGTCCTAAAGGGTTTGAGCTACAACCTATTAAAAGCTATCCATGAAAAGCTGAGACTCTCACGAACACGCATATGTTTTGCTCTAAACAAGAGTCGTTAGAAGGTAAGGGGTTCTTCTACATAGATCACAGGAAATCCCAGGACATAGTGTCTATAATACTGTAATAAGCTCACATAATTACTGTCACAAACTCCAAACTCCACACAGTTGTCACTGACTAGTTGGATACTCATTTCTCACTGAGCAAACAGCATAGCCATTGCTTTTTTTTGATCAGCAAGAGCAGAGCATGCCGGGGCTCAGGGTTGGAACATCCATTACAGTGTGTTGCGCAGCCTAGTTTTATTCACACCATCCCAACAGCTATCATAGAAATATAACTTTGCCCTGTGCTTCTCCAAGCATGCACTTCATAGTCTATAGGTTATGGATCATGTGATTGAGACGACACCAAATAGGCTATAGGCGCACTTGATATTGCACGCCAGCGGACAATCAGAGATGAGGGGGGCATCAGGCACACATCCATATATAGACTAATAAGCAACTAATTCTAAAACACTGAGAAATATAGAAATGTCATCAATTACAAATTAAAATGACCCTCCCTGAATGAAAAGCTGGGTTCTCAGGACTGAAACCCCAAAATACATTTTGTGAAATGTGATTCATAAATGTTCTCACAATGACCCAGACCAGAGAGTCTTTTGTTGTCAGCTGGACTTCAAAACTCTCATCAAGAACACAGAGAAGTGATAGACTCCCTCACTCGCTCTCTCCTCTTCTTCTTAACTACAATTACTGTGTGTGTGTGTGCGTGCGTGCGTGCGTGCGTGTGTGTAGGCTATAGATATGTGTGTGTGTGTGTGTGTGTGCACTTAGCACAGTTGCTCTTTGCTATCACGCCTGACCCTACCCTTCCTTACCCCGCAATGGCACGAGGGCAAACTTAAGTTTGTAAACAACAGGTTGGGTGTGTTAGTGGATGGTTAGTATATTTATTCAGCAAGGAAAACAATGCAGCAAAGGGAGAGTATGTTACATTATGTGTACTGTTTACTTGTTGCATTAAACATTTGTTAGAAGGTACAAAGGGAGCATACAGCTGCTGATGAGACTGAGATTTTGCTCACATATATCTGCCTACTATGCTTCATTATAAATTGGGTGGTTCCAGCCCTGAATGCTGATTGGCTGAAAGCCGAGGTATATGAGACCGTATACCACGGGTATGACAAAACATTTATTTGTACTGTTCTAATTACATTCGTAACCAGTTTATAATAGCAATAAGGCACCTCTGGGGTTTGTTTTATGTGGATAATATACCACGGCTAAGGGCTGTATCCAGGTACCTTCGCCATGGTATATTGGCCATATACCACACCCCCTCGGGCCTTATTGCTTAACTATATCACCCAAGACCTGTTATCTGTACTCAGCTTTAGGAACAAGAGGGATCACAGAGCTATGTGTGCTTTTGATAAGAGATGGATTCACAGGAAAGAGAAATAGAACAGCTGACAGAGAAAACTCAAAGGCTCAGTGTCCCTCATTGTGTTTGTGGATGTTTTGCCCACATTTGACCTTTTAAGACATATACGGGCAACTCTGGTCCTAGAGTGCCGCAGTGTTCAGGCTTTTGTTCAAGCCAAGCCCTAACAGGTCAGACAAAGCACCCTTCAGAAGGCTATGACCAAGGAACAGAGGTATTTGCCGTAAGGGAGGGAGGGAGGTAGATAGAAAGATAGATAGAGATGGATGGAGTGATGGATAGAGAGATGGATCTGCAGGGTTGCCTATACGGAGGGAAGCACAAACAGGGGAAACCTGATGACATTTGAAAATAAAGAAGAGCCGCACACTCTAGGAGCTCAGATGCAAATATTTTATGTCCAACGTTTCGACAGGCAAGCTGTCTTCATCAGGGTATATATATATATTTTGCGTCTGAGCTCCTAGAGTGTGCGGCTCTTCTTTATTTTCAGATTTTCCACTCCGCTAGCCAGCACCTCGCCTATATAGGTGTGCGTTTCTTTTTCTTCTAGAAACCTGATGACATAACACACTCTCATGTGATGGGTGGAGGAGGAGGAGGAGTAGGAGGAAGGGGGAGGAGTCTATTGTACAGGGTGGGGAGGAGGCGGAGTTGGAGGAGGGGTTAAGGACAAGAAAAGGAATTCATAATGTGCAGTTTCATGTTGTAGCATTATGTGTCTCTATACATTTACCAAGTGTTTCTCTATACATTTACCAAGTGTTTCTCTATACATTTACCAAGTGTTTCTCTATACATTTACCAAGTGTTTCTCTATACATTTACCAAGTGTTTCTCTATACATTTACCAAGTGGTTATCTATACATTTTCCAAGTGTTTATCTTTGGTGCATGTGCACTGGTGAAATCATTGAGTAAATATAGCCCATTATTTGATCTGGACCAACAGTCTAATGTATGACCTGCAGTTCACTGAACCTCAGTCTCTTCTCAGATTACTTTTAGGACTACCTCTCTTTTCACCCTATTCCATATTTACACTGGAATGTGACAGCCCTACCTAGTCTAAGTAACTCCCCCTTGCTAACCCTTCCCCAGTCTCAGCCCTCCGAGCCCTTCTCCCCCCTTCGCCCCCCTTCGCCCCCCTTGTCAGACCTCTCTACCCCTTTAGCCCCTCTCCTCTCAGCCCTTCTCTCTCCCTCTCTACCATGTCTCTCTCTCCCTCTAGACCATGTCTCTCTCTCCCTCTAGACCATGTCTCTCTCTCCCTCTCTACCATGTCTCTCTCTCCCTCTAGACCATGTCTCTCTCTCCCTCTCTACCATGTCTCTCTCTCCCTCTCTACCATGTCTCTCTCTCCCTCTAGACCATGTCTCTCTCTCCCTCTCTACCATGTCTCTCTCTCCCTCTCTGCCCTGCCTCCTCTCAGACTCATTCCCCTCCCTCTCTCCCCGCCTTCTCTCTCCCCTATCTCCCTCTCTACCCTCTCCTCAGTGTGAGTGTCCTGGCTCATGATAAGTGTACAGCCACAGCAGAGAGGTCAGGATAACTCTTTTTATCAGTATCACCAGAGACATGCCAGTGGCCATGGCCTGCTTATAGGCCTACTAGAAACAAATTCAGGCCAATGAACACACAGCAGTAACACAGCACTAACACACAGGCCATGCAGTGGTATTCATTACAGCAATTAATTACAAAACATACAGAACAGTTCATAGTTCATCGCTCATCATTGGGCATAACACAACCCAACATGTGTAGAGTTGCCATGCCACCTATGTTTAATTAGAGTTCTCTTTCAGCCTGGCTAATTGGATCAGGAACAACTGGTTTTTAATCATAGTCTGCGGTGTGTGTGTGTATGTGTGTGTTCTCTCTCTGGGCTGACTTGGTCAATCCTGTGTAAGGCCTACTGTTTCCTGTCCAGTCTGCTCAGCTGTGTCCCATGCCACTGAGGCCCCAATCCTCTGCCTGTTAGGAAGGAAAAGAACCAGGAACCAGGGGACAGTGTAGACAGTTGCAGTGCACCCTGCAGCCTGTCCAAAATATATATTCCCTTCCTCGACTGGATAGGTTTCCATCATAATGCTTAGTGTTCATACCTTTGGACTTCAAGGAAGTCACATAACAGTATTCACAGCAGGGAGAGAAAGACATGGGCCCCTTTGAACACATGCAGGTACATTTATCTTTGCTAGCCATCAAGAGCATCATGCTTTGTTGATTTCAAAAAAGCTTTTGACGCAATTTGGCATGAGTGTCTGCTATACAACCTGATGGACAGTGGTGTGGTGTACACAAACAAAAAGTGTGTGGTTAAAATAAAGTAAAAATAAAGTAAAAAAACACACATTTCTTTCCACAGGGCTGTGGGGTGAGACAGGGATGCAGCTTAAGCCCCACCCTCTTCAACATATATATCAACGAATTGGCGAGGGCACAAGAACAGTTTTCAGCACCCGGCCTCACCCTACTAGAATCTGAAGTCAAATGTCTACTGTTTGCTGATGATCTGGTGCTTCTGTCCCCAACCAAGGCCCTGACAGTAAATCTCAGTAAGACAAAAATAATGGTGTTCCAAAAAAAGTCCAGTTGCCAGGACCACAAATACACAAATTCCATTCTAGACACCTTTGCCCTAGAGCACACAAAAAACTATATATACCTCGGGCTAAACATCAGCGCCACAGGTAAATTCCACAAAGCTGTGAACGATCTGAGAGACAAGGCAGGAAGGGCATTCAATGCCATCAAAAGTAACACAAAATTGAATCAGTTATAGAACACATTGCCCTTTATGGTTGTGAGGTCTGGGGTCCTCTCACCAACCAAGAATTCACAAAATGGGACAAACACCAAATTGAGACTCTGTATGCAGAATTGTACAAAAATATCCTCGTGTACAACGTAAAACACCAAATAATGCATGCAGAGCAGAATTAGGCCGATACTTGCTAATTATCAAAATCCAGAAAAGAGCTGTTAAATTCTACAACCACCTAAAAGGAAGTGATTCCCAAACCTTCCATAACAATGCCATCACCTACAGAGAGATGAACCTGGAGAGGAGTCCCTTAAGCAAGCTGGTCCTGGGGCTCTTTTCACAAACACAAACATACCCCACAGAGCCTCAGGACAGCAACACAATTAGACCCAACCAAACCATGAGAAAACATTGACACATTGGAAAGAATTGGAAAGAATTAACAAAAAAACTGAATGCTAGAATGCTATTTTTCCCTAAACAGAGAGTACACAGTGGCAGAATACCTGACCACTGTGACTGACCTAAAATGAAGGAAAGCTTTAACTTTGTACAGACTCAGTGACCATAGCCTTGCTATTGTGAAAGGCAGCCGTAAGCAGACCTGGTTCTCAAGAGAAGACAAGCTATGTGCACACTACCCACAAAATGAGGTGGAACCTGAGCTGCACTTCCTAACCTCCTGCCAAATGTATGACCATATTAGAGTCACATATTTCCCTCAGATTACAAAGACCCACAAAGAATTTGAAAACCAACCCAATTTTGATAAACTCTCCTACATCTATTGGGTGAAATACCAGAGTGGGCCATCACAGCAGCAATATTTGTGACCTGTTGCCACAAGGACAACCAGTGAAGGACAATCAGTGAAGAAAAAAACACCCTTGTAAATACAACCCTTATTTATGTTGATTTATTTTCCATTTTGTTCTTTAACTATTTGCACATCGTTACAACATTGTGGGAACTTTTGTGAGTGTAATGTTTACTGTTAATTTTTATTGTTTATTTCACTTTTGTTAATTATCTATTTGTCACATCCACCGAATACAACAGGTGTAGACCTTACCGTGAAATGCTTCCTTACAAGCCCTTAACCAACAATGCAGTTAAGAAATAGAGTTAAGAAAATATTTACTAAATAAACTGAAGTAAAAAATCGAATAAAATGTGAATATAATAACAATGATGAGGCTATATACAGGGGGTACCGGTACTGACTCAATGTGCAGGGGTACAGGTTAGTCAATGTAATTTGTACATGTAGGTAGGGGTAAAGTGACTATGCATAGATAATAAACAGCGAGTAGCAGCAGTGTAAAAACAAATGGGGGGGGGGTCAATGTAAATAGTCCAGGTGGCCATTTGATTAATTGTTAAGCAGTGTTATGGCTTTGGGGTAGAAGCTGTTAAGGAGCCTTTTGGACATAGACTTGGTGCTCCGGTATCGCTTGCCGTGTGGTAGCAGAGAGAACAGTCTATGACTTGGATGACTGGAGTCTTTGACTTTTTTGGGCCTTCCTCTGACACTGCCTAGTATATAGGTCCTGGATGGCAGGAAGCTTGGCCCCAGTGATGTACTGGGCCGTACTCACCACCCTCTGTAGCACCTTATGGTCGGATGCCGAGCGATTATCATAACAGGCGGTAATGCAAATGGTCAGGATGCTCTCAATGGTTCAGCTGTAGAACGTTTTGAGGATCTGGGGACCCATGACAAATCTTTTCAGTCTCCTGAAGGGGAAAAGGCATTGTCGTGCCCTCTGAATGACTTTCTTGGTGTGTTGGGACCATGATAGTTTGTTGGTGATGTGGACACCAAGGAACTTTAAACTCTTGACCCGCTCCACTACAGCCCCTTCGATGTGAATGGGGGCCTGTTCGGCCCTCCTTTTTCTGTAGTCCACGATCATTTCCTTTGTCTTGCTCACGTTGAGGGATAGTTTGTTGTCCTGGCACCACATGGCCAGGTCTCTGACCTCCTCCCTATAGGCTGTCCCATTGTTGTCAATGATCAGGCCTACCACCGCTGTTTCATCAGCATACTTAATGATGGTGTTGGGAGTCGTGCCTGGCCATGCAGTCATGGGTGAACAGGGAGTACAGGAGGTGATAAAGCACGCACTCCTGAGGGGCGGTATGTTGGGGCGGAATTCGAATTGGAGTGAGTCTAGCGTTTCCGGGATGGTGGTGTTGATGTGAGCCATGACCAGCCTTTCAAAGCACTTCATGGCTACCGAATTGAGTGCTACGGGGCAGTAGTCATTTAGGCAGGTTACCTTCAGTCTTTTGGGCACAGGGACTATGGTTGGCTGCTTGGCTGCTTGAAACATGTAGGTATTACACACTCGGTCAGGGAGAGGTTGAAAATGTCAGTAAAGAACCCAAGATGGCGTAGCAGTGCAGACGTGTTTTTGTTCGTCCCCTCGTGTACTTTGTATTTTTTGTCTTTTTTGTATATATTTCAATTTTATTTTCAATCTCTTTTCCATTTTTATATTAAATATACCTTCCGGTAACCTTCCTCACCCATTGTGTTACCTAACCGCTATTTTGTTAGACCTTTTTAGACTGAATTCCATAGGGAGCTAGCGAGCTAACCAGCTATTTCAGTCACTGTTAGCCACCGCTAGCGGCCTTTAACCTACTCCACAGACACCAGCCTTTTTTTAGACCGGATAATACTTGCCAGCCTACCACCATCGGACTGTTTCTCCACCACAAAGCCGGATCCCTGCCGTAAACCCTGGACCACTACACCTGATCTCCACAGCTAGCTAGCTGCCTTCGAGTGACCGAGTGGCTAACGGCCCTGCCCCGGAGCCAGCTCCATCTAGCTGCGAGCCAGGCGCATCTCCCGGCTAGCAACAATAATACCTCTCTCGCCATCTGGCTTGGATACCTCTCGTCACGACGCCCCGTCGTACCACCTCGACTGGTCTGCGGACATTTACTCCATCCGCTCTGCCTGCAACCGGCCTCCGTCGGACGTCGGAGCAGACGGTCCTACCAACCCCGGCCTGCTAACTCTTAACTTTAAACGCTGTGTCTCCTGCGTGCCGGCGTAGTAACGACTACCTCGCGGCTTCCCTGTCCCATCTATTGCTGTTCACTGGACCCTGTGATCACTCGACTAAATAGCTGATGCCTGCAGGACTATTCATTAACTTCTAGGGGATCAGTGCACGACTTGACCGTTTTGGAGAGCCTGGCGTGCCCAAAGTAAAATGCCTCCCATTCAGGCCCAGAAAATAGGATATGCACATATTTGGTATCATTGGATAGGAAACACTCTGAATTTTCCAAAACTGTTAACCATTTGTCTGTGAGTAAAACAGAACGGATATGGCAGGCAAAACCCCGAGGAATTTCTGTCCTGGAGAAAGTGGTTTTCACAGAGTGCCTTATTTGGAACCCCTCCCTCATGAAAATGGCCATAAAAGGGCATATGAATGCAGTACCTATCGCTTCCTCTGGATGTCAACAGTCTCGAGAAAGTGTTTTGATTCTGTTCAGATGAAATAGAGCAGAGAAGAAGAGGAAATAAGGAAGTGTCCCTTTGGAACTCTATAGGACTGGACGCGCGCTCTCGGGAAGCGCGCACTGTGTTTTTTTCCGTCTTTAGAGCTCAGTTTATATTCCGGTTGATTTATTATAGTAAATATACGTAAAAGTGTTCCTAAGGATACATTTAAAATGATGTTTGATTGTTCTTGGACAAGTTTATAGGTTTAATTTGAATGAGTTCTAGTCACGTTTCAATGGAGTAGTCGACGCTGTACTTTCTGATTATAACGCGCGAACCAAATGGAGATTTATGGATAAAATACATGACTTTTTCTAACAAAAGAACCATGGATTGTCTTCGTTGGACACTTAGGAAGACCTCAGCAGAAGTTCTTCAACAGGTAATTGATTTGTTTTCACTGTGAAATGTGTTATGTGTGTGCCGCGCTGGCTAATGAATTCATGCTATGGGAAAAGTATGTGAGGTGCTACCCTCAAACAATCAAATGTTGTGCTTTCGCTGTAAAGCCTTTTTGAAATCTGACAACGCTGTGATATTGCCAAGAAACAGAGCTTTTGATGA